>OY979706.1:27705294-28179557 GCA_963855925.1 Inga laurina | reverse complement strand
ACATAAAGTGGATTTTTGGAAATTTCTAAATATGACATAAGCAAGCAATACCATGACATGAGCCTAATGTTATAAAACAATTACAGCACCTTTTCCCTTCCATTTCCCGTCATCTTTTACAGCAACACAAAAGTGAGAGAGAGCTTGGAGAAAAATAGAGAGAAGGAAGGAGAAATCTCACAAGGTATGTCGATTTCCTTCAGTGAATTCGTACCTAACGTGTATAATCCTTCTCCTAAGCTATTCCTCTATATGAATTAAGGTTTTGAAGCAAAGAATTTCATGGTTCAAAGAGGCTAGGGTTCAGCCAAATTTGGGAAAAGCTAGTGGAGCTTGAGGTCACTTCCAAACTTTCGTATATTGCTTATTCTGGTTGCTATGGGCAATTTAATCAGTGAAATTTCACCGGATTGCCATTGGTTTTAAAGTTTGGAAATGATATGGCCTAGGGGTTATGCTGCCCAAATTGGGTCTTAATGTTAGTTGTAACCTAATGTAATGGTTAATAAAGTGGTTAGGAGTAGAAAGGAAAGCGTTTAGGGAGCCGAAATCGTAAAACCCCGATTTTCTCCGGAGAGCTCATAAATTTCGGCCAGCTCTAGAAATGGGTCTTAGAGTTGGATTTTCAATTATTTGATGGTTCCATTGAGTTTAGGAGCGAAAATTAGGTGGGGTTATAGTTGGCCACTTTTTCGGAAAAGGCCGAAAAAGCATAATTACGAAAACACCCCTAAAACCCTTGAAGTAGGGCTGCCAAGGGTAAATTTGTAATTTTACATTGAATTTGATAATTCTGAGTCCGGAAATTGATTCCTTGGGTGGAAATATGTTAGGATAGTCTAGATTAGAATTTCGGGAAAAGTGCAACTGGACCGGGTACGGCGGGCCCGGGCTGGGTCCCCGGGGGCATTTTTGTAAATTTTCATTATAGACTCATATAACCCCAAGAAACACTATGGAAGTGTCTAAATGGTGCATTTGGAATTGTAGGATTCGATATTTGCCCTGTTTATGTTCCGCCTGCGTTAGAGCACAATCGGAAAGAACAAGGTAGTGACTCTTTCTCTTATACTGTGTGTGAAACATTGTATGTATGTTTGTCATGCATTGAGAATGCTTTGTGAATACATTGTGATGCTTTGAGTTCACAGTGCAAGCTGACGTATAGTAATACTTTGTCATACATAGAGATCATAGCGAAAGCTGACGCATAGAGATTACAGCCATTAATGCTGTCGTTTGTGGCAAAAGCCATGATACATTGTGATGCTGCTTAACATGATCATATATACTATGTGTTTATACACTGTATGAGTGATTTGTTACTACAGAGATTCTTTTGAATCTCATTCTTTCCATTGACTAACATTTCAGAAGGGCAAGTGGCTCCAAGGAGAAACGAACCACCAAGAGCGGCTAGGATCTTGTAGAGATGTGTTGTTAGGCTGTTGGTTATCTATTTTGGACTTGGCATTACTGTTTATTTTTGAAATGTAGATATTATGTTGATGTTGGTCATGTAATCCCCTAGTTGGAACTTACAACCCTTAGTTTATACATGTATGAAACCCGGGAGTTGTCAAGAATTTGGCTATGCACTCTGATATGTATGAATGTGATTGAACTGCGCAGAGTAATTAGATTCGGAAGATGAATATAAGACATGTTGAACGAATTTTAGAAAAGAGATTTGAGAAAAACGTAATCGTCGGTCTCGAATTCCTTTAAATTACGCATTTTTGAATATTAATTACAATTATCAAGGTAGGGGTTTACATTTTTGGTATCAGAGTTGTAGTTCCTGGCAAGGGTAGAGTTTGCTAGGATAGATCCCTTAGTTGGCTTTAGGTATAGAGGATCATCTGTGGATAATTGTTGTGTATGCATATGTATGTTCTATTGATATGGATATATATATGAGACTTGTGAATATATGTGCATACTATCTCTGTAATATTAATGGGGTAAGTTGTTTGTAGAATGAAGAAAACTAGAGGCTGCCTTAATGTTCCACGTGTAGACCCAGAGGTGGAGGTAGTCAATGACAATCCACCAAATCCAATGCAAGAGCTGATGGGTCTAATCAGGGATCAAAGAGATATGATTGCTGAGCTAAGAGAAGAGCTCAGAGTAGAGAAAGCAAAGAACAAAGAAGACCCGATTCAGTCCACTCCAGTGGAAACTCAAGAAGAAACTCGTCATGAGGACACTGCTGAAGGGTCAGCACGACCCCTGGAGTCCCCACCACACACTGTTCCAAATCAAGAGTCGCATGGGGTACTGACAAAAGAGGAAAGGGACCTTTAGTTTTGGGTCACCAGATTTTGTAAACATATGCCTCCGGTGTTTAAAGGGAGGTTTGATCCGTAAGCAGCAGAAGATTGGTTGAATTGCCTTGAGAAAATCTTTGAGGTCCTAGGATGCCCGTCCGAGGTGAAGGCACGCCTGGCTGTCTACAAGTTAAAAGGCGATACAGATCGCTGGTGGAGGAATATCTCCCTTACTCTGCACAGCAGAAATGTGCCGTTGACTTGGAGCTTACAACCCTTAGTTTGGACTTGGAGAGACGAACCACCAGGAGCGGCTAGGATCTTGTAGAGATGTGTTGTTAGGCTGTTGGTTATCTATTTTGGACTTGGGATTACTGTTTATTTTTGAAATGTAGATATTACGTTGATGTTGGTCATGTAATCCTCTAGTTGGAACTTACAACCCTTAGTTTATACATGTATGAAACCTGGGAGTTGCCAAGAATATGGCTATACACTCTGATATGTATGAACGTGATTGAACTGTGTAGAGTAATTAGATTCGGAAGATGAATATGAGACCATGTTGAACGAATTTTAGAAAAGAGATTTGAGAAAAACGTAATCGTCGGTCTTTAATTCCTTTAAATTACGCATTTTCGAATCTTAATTACGGTTATCAAGATAGGGGTTTACATTCCTAAAATTGCTTTTGTGAAGTTATTTTTTTTGGAAACCCTAGTATTGCTCTGATCAAAGGTTCCTTACTTGTTTCATTAAGTTGTTTCATTAAGAAGTCACTTTAGGAGAAATGGATTCCTAAGCACATACCTCCTTTCTTGGAAGTATCTATATCTCTGGAAGTTGCTTCAAAAAGATCAATACGTATGTGGTGAATAAACTTGTTAGTCATACCAAGATACGATAAAAGCATCCAAGGTAGCATTAAATTGCTTTTGTGATTTTTTTTGGAAAACCCATTATTGTTTGATCAAAGGTTCATCTCTTATTTTTGTTTTGAGTAGGTAGCACCAAGTTAAGAGCTTTGAAATTCAACATTGAGATCAATCTTAGACTCTTCAATGTGAGAGTTTCTAACATACTTGGTCTCGACTCTATCTAATAGAGTAGCACTTCCCACATTGAGTAACCATGCAATATAGGATAGATCAAGATTTTCTAGCCTTTATGGCTTGGATCAATCGCACTCTTGTGTCTCATTAGCAATTAAGCTAGGAAAGCAACACTACTACAGGATATAGATTTTACTACCCCAAAGGACATTCATTTTTAAAAAAGGGAAGTAAAAAATAAAGGCTGTGACATTTTTGTAATTCTGGGTGGGAACTTGGTAGCTTTAGGTGTCCCAATTTGAATTTGGGACACCTAAAGGTGTAACACCTTACTTATGTAATCGATCTAATGAGCTTTACGCAGTGAATTCAAACCATAAAGTGATATTCATTTATAAAGTTCTTTCAATTCCCAACCTCAGGACAAGATTTGAACCTATAGTTGAGTGAGTTTTTCAGAAAATTTCAACACTTTTCAAAAACTATCATAAAGTGGTTTGTAACTTCTTCATAACTTATCACTTCGTAATTCTCTTTATTATCTTAATCAGAGTGATTCTTTGCTCATTTTTATGTGCGAAAGGTTGCTTAACTAATGGGCTCATACCATACGATTAATCATTTCTAATTCAAATATCGTGCTTAGTAAATTTGACTTGTCCATCATATAGTGATATACAATTAATCTCTCAATGTTTATTACATAATGGTTCAAAGCGTAAATAATTCTTCTCCTTCGTTGCAACTTCTTCTCCTGGTATAACATCCTATACTTCTCTTCAGTGTTTCGTTGCCTATATGGTTGGGTGAGGGAGAGCGAGATTCGAGAGAATCTTAGTAGCAAACTTTGCTAACTAAGCATAAAAGATTCAAGCTTAATGCATGACATGCTTGCTTACATAAATTCATACTAGTATAATGACATACTTGCATGCTCAATGCTTTACATATTACACCTATGGCCATAGCATAAGTAAAAACAGAGCTTCAATCATTCATACATGCTTTATACAATTCATTAAACTAATTAAACACATCAATGTATAAGCATACTTAGCAAGTAAATGCAAGTTAGAAACATTATACTACCTTCCGTCTTCAAGTTCCCTTCTTATACCTTTTCTTCTAACCATTGAAGTTGTTTGGAAATTCTCCCATTCCCCTTCCTTGTCATCTCATGGCCTAGATAAATGGCCATATTATTAGAGCCTTGACAAATAAATGACCAATGGGCCACTTTAGCCTCAGGACTTGTCTTTATTCTTCAGGCCCATACTTGTCCCAAATTTTAATAACTAAAGACATTTAGTTAACCTTAAAGTTAACACATTAGGCCCAATGGGTATTTAATGGGCCCATACTAACTTTATGGCCTTTACTTAACTACTGAAGTTCAAATTAATTACCAATTACCCTTACTTTCTTATTTTCACCTAATTACTAAAATCTACCAAAATTTTCAATAATCTTTGAAAATTCATAACTAATTGTACATATGTTTAATTGTAATTATACCAAAGGCTATGTGACCCCTAATTAGTCTAGTTTCAGGAAAAAATATAGCCATTACAATTATAGATGCATATCAGTACAGTTCTCAATTAATTGATTACTGCACCCAGAATTCGCCAGTTTTCTAGACCAAACTTTGGAAATTCATAATTAATTTTACAAAACTCCAAATGAGTTGGCCACAAAGCATTGATTACAGCCATATATTTTCCAAAAATTTGTCAAACAAAGATGGCCACAAATTTCATTCTAGAATCAAGGTCAAATTTGAAAAACCATAACTTTCAATCTTCTGGTCTAAATGGCTCATATTACCTATGAAATTAAAGCCCATGATGCCTACTTTAATCTTGTAAAATTTCATAGCATTTAGACTAAGTTTGACTGATAAAGAACATGTTGCAAGTTCTCTGCCTCCAGAAAATGAATTAAGGAAAACTTGAAGACAACTTCCAAAATCATCATAAATCATCATTTAACCATAAACGCATGATTAAACTATGATTAAACCTTAAAATACCCCTGGATGGAAAATGAACAGTGCCCCACCTTCATAAAAACCCATCTAAATAACAAACTACTTGGTTTAAAATGAAGCCACACTTACCTCTACAGGTTTTCACAACCAGTTTGGAAATCCAACAGTACTCTGGCAAGTGACACGGCACCAAACACCTCCAAATGAAAATCCAAAACTATAGAAATGAAGCTTGGGATGAGTAAAAGAAGATTTTTGAAGGGTATTTTTAGAGAAAACACTGATTCGAAGGTGAAATCAGCTCCAGAGCTTAAGAACGATTACTATTCATAATTTTCCTTTCTTTTTTCAATTTCACATGATTTTTTAGTTTTTTCCATTTTGAATGAGCCTAGATGAAATTAATGGCTCTTAAGGAGTCTTGGAATTCTCCGCCACATGTCAAAACCTTATGGTGTCATTTGTCCGATGATCCAGTGATTCGGTGATATGTGTCACTTGCTTTAATAAAGTGGGTGCTGCCTCTTTTCTCAGGCCTTTAGCGGTCCAATTTGTCAGGGATAGATAGGGTCTGATGAGTTTTCACCAACTCCCTAGTCTGGTGGATTTTTCCAGCTCAGGTGACATGTGGCACCTCATGAGTGTGCCAACACAAAAGGCAAAAAACAACTCTCATCATTAGGGACACTTGTCACTCTCTTAATATGCCAACATAAAAGTTGATTTGTACTTTGTCATGATGAATGGATTAAGTGTCACTTTCTTATTTGTCTAACACAAAAGTTGAATCATCATTACTAATCGTGACTTACTTTATTAAAGATGCCTTAATAAAATTACTTTACCAGTGCTTACTCAGGATTCTACTCAGGACTTACTCGAGTTGCTTCACGTATACCGGGCTTGCCAAATGATACTAGGTCAGAGTTTATATGTGGGCCTACATAGCTCTATATACTAGTGTCTTCTTTTAAAAACGCAGTGTACACATGTTTACCATGAAAATGCCATATGCGCACCTACACCAGCCTATTTTGTCCAACTAATTAGTCCTTTACCTCATGACATAGCTGGGTGGCGCCTTTTTATAACCTAATGGCACTGTATATGTGTCCTGTGTACATCTGCACCGACACTTTGATCTTACTGTCTACACATACCTTGCACTCTGCTCGGTAAGGCCAGATCACATAATCCCCGAGAGTCTTTCTATCTCTTGATATTCTTGGGATTCTTCCCAAACTGGCCTTAGTAGTCTACCTGATATAGGCTTATCCTCAAAGTCCTAGGCCTAAAATTTAGGATATTACAAAAGGCACACTTTAGGAGCCTTAAACTCGAATTGGGATGCCTAAAGTGTGATTTTAGCATCCCTTTCTGAATTTAGGACGCATAAAGTAAAAAAATATTTTTTAACTTTAGAGGTCCCAAATTCAAAAAGGGACACAAAATGGTAATGCATGTTAGTCAAACAGACATCACTCCCTCTAAAGTCATGCCTAGCCCCATCAGTTAGCTTCCTCTATTCAGAATTCTCATTCTCTCTTGAAGCTCCTCCTTCCACCATCACTCTCTTGAAGCGCCTCCTTCCATCATCACTTTCTCTTACTCCTTCTCACTACTGTCACTCTCTCTTGAAGGTCCTCCTCTTTCCCTCTCTACTATTGAAGATCATCGCCATTGTCCCTCCTTTATCTTTGATGTCGTTGGTTCCTCATCCCTCCTTCCTCCTTCTCCAACTGTCACCAAAAGGTATGGTTAATTATTTTTGTTTTTTATGGAGTAAGTTTTGAATTGGATTATTGTAGATGTATTTTTTTGGTGCTAGCATTTAGATTTATCATCATTATAGATGAGTTTTGATTTATCATCTTTCACCAATATTAATCTTTTTTGGATTTTGAGTTTCCCTTCTAGCATTTTGTGATAAATTGATGATAACTGATAAGTTTATTTTTACTAGTTAGTAGTTGTGTAGACAAATTTTTGATACTTTGTGGTAATTATTGTACATTGTAATAGTAGAAGCCAACACTTTAATTAGCTAGTGCTGGATGTTACCTTATATTTGTAAGGACATTTTCATTTATGAAGAATTGTTCCATCCTATTTTTGTAGGTTTTAATTGTTGGGCGGTGAAAAATATAAACAATTTTTTTTTTTTAAAAAAGAACCTTTAAACATCCAATTTTTAAAAAAGGGTAACCTAAACTGAAACTTTAGGCGTCCCTTTTAGAAAAAAGTGTAACGTCCCAAAGTTTATTCACTATAATTCCTTGTATATTTATGACATTAAATGAAATAAAATTGTGAATTTTGGTACACTTAGAATGGCAAGACATTGCAATTAATGGTTACATACAACTTGGCCAAGTTTGGACACTATAGTGCAATTTTGTACCCTTAATGGGTTAATGTTGAAGCCTAAAATCAAGAAGGGAGAATCACAATTCTTGGCCCAATTTAAAGTGCAAAATTTTGCCAAATTGGAGAGGAGGAGGAGAAGACACAATTTAATACAAGAATTGGAAGAAATGTAAGGGCAAATTGGTCTTTTGGAAATAAAGCAAGAAGCTTTTATTTTTCCCTTTAATTGGGGAGAATTTTCGGCCAAAAGAGATAAAAGGGAAGAGAAATAGATATTTGGATATAAATCATGCCAAGTGGAAGAAATAAGAACCAAGTGAAAAACAAGAAGAAAAGTCAAATATCACATGTTTATTAGAAATAAAATAATACTAATTAAGGATGTGGGAAAGGATATTATTTTTAAGATCATTCTCCCTTCTCAAAGTCCACATTTCAGCCAAGTTAACCGCAAAGAAGAGAGAGAGAGAGAGAGTTGGAGAAAACATAAGAACAAAGAGAAAGTGAGTTTGGTTGTACATTCCACTTGTTCTTGTCTTCAAATTCATAGAAACACCTCCCAATCTTTATGCCTTCATTGATCACACATGAAGCAAGCAAAAAATCAAGAGAAAGAAAGAGAAGGAGGGATGGTTTTGTGAAGAGGAAGAGAGAGAAGCAAAGGTAAATTAAGAAACCATGTTCTCTTGTTAATTCATAATAGTTGTTGATGAAATTGGTTGAGTTCTTGCACTGTATTGGGTTGACTTGTGATTTGAGATGCATATACCCTAAGGGAATGTGCTACCTAAATTTGGATTAATCATGTGAAAAATGTGATTAAAGGGTTAAACAAATAATTAGAAGTGAATAGGAGTTTTGTTAAGTAAAACATGAAATCACAATTTTCTCAATTTCTTTGTGATTTTTAGCCAGAAGCAATTGGTAGTGTTTGGACCAAAATTTCATGGATTTGAAGATTCTATTGTGTTTAGAATCAAAAATTGTGTAGGGAACATGTAAAATATGAAGTGTGAAGGCTTCGGGGTGTGAAATGACACTTTTACCTCTAAAACCCTAACATATTGGCTGCCAAGGTTATTTTGGGAATTTAAGTGTGAATTTGTCAAATCTAAGGTAAAAAATGGATTCTACACCCAAAACTGTGTAGGAATAGCCCGGGTCATAATTTTTTGTAAAGTATAGTTAGATCGGGTATAAAGGGGACTCAGACTGGGTCCCTAGGGGCATTTTAGTCATTCTACATTTTTGAGTAGAGATAACCAACTGTATGATTTTAGAATAAGACATGAATGAGTAATAACACATTATTATAAATTTGGAATTTTAGGGCTTGTCAGTTCCCGAGCCAGAGTAAGGTAGTAGACGATAGTTAAGCAGAAGAGGATTTCAGGTAGTAACTTTATTTCTCATACACTATATGGTTGTTTATATGCTGTGTGTTGCCATGTGCTGTGATATGAATAATTGACACAATTTCTAGTTGTGATATGGGAAAAGCACGAGTACCATCCAATGGAAAAAACACAAGTACCATCAGGTCGTGTGGCACCCAACTACGGTAGTAAGACAAGTAGGGCTCTAATAGTCACTTGACCTTGAATGGTGTGCATAGATTTTTTTGCAGCATGATTTGTTCTGTTATATTATATGATGCATTGCATGTTTATTTATCACATTTTATATGATTGATTGTGAGTTACTGCTAAGATTCGTATGAATCTCACCCCTTACCAAAATTTAAAATTTATTCAGCTGAAGGGAGTGGCTCTAAGGGCAAAGATGTGGATACCAGCAAATGAGGGTTCCAGTCCAGTTTAAGCATAGCTGTTGGTTATCTATAGCTTTTTGATTATTTTTTAGATCCATAAATATTTTGTTCAAACCCTATGGGAATTCTTGTAAATGTAATCAAGTACTTTGTATTAGTATACTTATGCTATTTTTGTATGCCTATTAAACTGTATGTTGTTACTTTGTTTAATATCAAAATGTTGAGGGTTTGACAAAAGGGAGGTCTAAAGTGTCACTTTAGGTGTCCCTTTTAAAAATGGGACACCTAAAGTCACTTACGATGTCCCTTTTTTAACGAACACTGTATTGTTACTTCACTACGTTCTTGGCATAGGCATCCCCTTGTTTTTAAAGGTCAAAAAGGCTAAGAAAGCATTGTCTATAGTAGTACAACAAATTGGTAAGAGAACATGAATATCTATATATAGGAAAGGCCACAAGGGCTAAGCAAACCCTAAGCAGCTTAGGGGTTTACTTACCCGTTGCTTTGCTCAAGGGTTCGCATACATTGTGCAGCCTTTCCAATACAGATATTCATATGATTTTTCCCCAATCCATTGATTTCCAGGGTTAATTCCTTTGAATAGACACAATTTATAGGTAAACAGTTACATTATCACTTATATAAGTCAACAGTTGTCATTGATTCTCCCCACAAAGACTAGAATATCCTGATCTATCCCATATTGTATTGACACTTGATATGGGAGATATTGTTTTATTATATACAGTCTAGTCCAACTAGCTCAAAAAATCTTACTTGAAGAGTCTCACAACTATACATCAAGTTTATTATATAACAATAGTCATATATTATAAAAGTTAACGGTTCTTACTTAGGAACTATTATTTATGTTACTGAATAAATTACGGTTGTCAAAATGAGACCATTATGTATCAAGCATTACCATATATTATGACTGTTGTCCACGTTTGCCCATATGCTATTAGCACATCAATGCGCATATCATGGCCTTACCAAGCTTCAATACATAACGGGTGTTATCTTATAACCAATATAATAGGTCAAGAATAAATAATTGTTATGAACCATAATTTATCTGCCTAGTGCAAATATAGGGCCTATATATATGATGGATCAGAACCGTGAAGTATGACAGTTAATAACATCATGGATTGCGATTTATGTAGTTGTGATTCATGGTTATTAGTTATAATTATTTTTTATATTGATTGCGTTTGTATTTTTATGGTTGTTTGTAGAATTTATATAGCATAATAGAATTTTTAGATATAATAATATCCAACAGAACTCCTGCAAAACAAAATAAAACTTACATTTAAAAAAAATGCATACTTTTTACACAGGGTATGAAATTACCTAGTCTAAAGAGTGGACATTTTTTATTATAAATTAAAACTTTTTAACACTTGTCATTTAAATAACTAGTCTGAAAAAGTAACTTTTAAGACCAGTTATACGTCTAATCTTAATAAGGACTGACTTTCTAAACTGATTAAAATAAGATCGGACCTAAACCCAGTTTAAAAAGTCAATTTCAACCAGTCTTAAAGCCCTTTTTTCTAGTAGTGATGTCACAACATTGCCTCCAGTTAAGGAAGCATAGAATTTAGAGGTGGAGATAGTGGTGGAGGAGGCAGATGTTGGGGAGGAGAAGTAGGAGGTGGTGGTTGTAGAGGATGTAACGACCCCACACAGGTAGCCGGTCAGGCCCACACATATTGCCATATAGGGCCCTGATAGGAACTGTCCCCTCCTTCATACCACACAAATGCTTGGGGATTTATTTCTCCTCCTCAAGGGATCGAACACATTACCTGAGGATAAGTAGTGCGCCATGACCCACTTGGTAACCACTTACACCCACCGTGGTGCAAGTGGTTAGTGCACTACTTATCCTCAGGTAGTGTGTTTGATCCCTTGGGGAGGCGTATTCCTTCTTATATGGTTGGAATAAATCCTCAAGCACTTGTATGGTGTGGAAGAGGAGATAGTACTTGGCCTTCCTGTATGGGGGGACTAGCACTATTTACCCTGTATGGGGGGCCATGTCGTTATGAAAATGAGGAGTTTAAGTAAACATCATTGCATGCATTAGAAGTTTTATAGGACATAATGAAAGGGTACCTGGTTCTTTGACAATCATCAGATAATAAGGAGAGGCAGCCAGAGTTAGTGCGAGGAAGAAGATAGGTTTCAAAAGCTTTAATTAATGTTTATTAAGTTAGAACCAATAAATATATTGGTGTTATCAAGAATACTTTACAGTTTTAATTAATAACCGTGAATTATTAAGTTGTTCTTTTTGTTAACTTTTTTTAATATTTTTTAAAAAATAGTGGTTTTCAATTATCACCACCACTACCGTCCTCATCCTCCTCCTCCTCATCTTTCACTTCCTCCTCCTCATTATCACAATCGGAGGAGGGAGATGAAGGGTCTGATTATTCAACATCATTGTAATGAAGTATGTGGTTCAACTTCCTATTGAGCTTGTTGGTGTTTTCCGTGAGACACCTTGTATGGTGGTCAAGGCTTGCCAATATCTACATCATAGCCTTGATTTCAGGAGGAGGCGGAAGAGAAGGAAGAGGAGGTAGTGGTGGCAGGAGAGGAGCTCATTGAGAACTTAACATGATGAAGTAGAGAAGGAGGAGGTCGATAAAGAAAAGTAGTAAAAATCATAAGGAATAGATGAGTTTAAATAGATGTCTAATAGATGTTACGAAGAGTTATGACTTATAAAGGTTCGATGATGTTATTAAGGGTTATGAAAGTATTAGATAATGGTTGTTTCTAAAGACCGTTATGTTTTGTCTTTACTAATATAAGAGGTGAGAAGATGGATCATTTTGTTAGTTTTGCATGACGGTTGTTTTCTAAGAATCGTCATATTTGTCACTAAATAAATTATGGTTATTAACTTTCAACCGTTATTTTTGTGCTTTCACGGATTCCACCTGTCAATACATGACGGTGAGCATATTTTTATCCATTATTTGTTAGCATTATATATTCTTGCGCAACCTTTATCTCAGCATACATGACGTTTATTCACTGTAACCATTATTTATTAATTGTTATATATCCCTGAATATATAATAGTGTAAATTCATGCAATGATATTAAAAAATATATAGACATGACATCTATTAAAAAAAGATAGAAAATCATTTAATGTTATTTGGCCACGTGGAAAGAAAGTCGGTAAAAGTAGTGAGTAGACACTCTTTCACCCTTGGACACGCCCCTTGTGATCATGGCTTCTATAGATTTTTTTGTCATAAGCTTCTATGGATTCTAGAGAGTTAAGTAAGTGCTTATTTGTGATAGCTTATTTTTGGGTAATAAGTGTTTATAAATCATGATTTACGGTATACGAGGTCAGTATTTGAGATGAGTTTTATCTCGACTTACGTAATAAGTGTTTATTCTTAAAAAATAAACTAATCCAAACATAGTATAAGACAACTCAATTAATTTGAAAAATTTGCACATTGTGCTTATTTATTAGTGTGCTCCTAAAAGAACATGCACTTGACTTCTAACAAAAGAAAAGCCTTGTTATACGTGTAGTACTGCAGTATGATATCCAAAAATAATATATTATATATGTAGTCTATAATTGGTATTCATATCATGATTATCCATCATTTATACATGAGTCAGATTATGGATGTAATACCCTGAATTTTGGAATTAGAGGTTTGAGAATAAGTCTAAATTAAGTGAATTGTTAAGCCTCGGTTTATCAGGTATCCTAAATCTATTCTCTAATGTCTCTAATAACTTTAGGGCATTAAGAAAGTAAAATGGTGAATTTTGGAGAAAGTAATTATATTTTTAGTGAAATCGTCTATGAGGCAGTGAGCTTGTCATGCGAATTTTTATGACCAAATGATGACAAAAATTATGAACTTTTACAGGGTGAAAGTAGACATCCTAAGCTTTAATTTGATAGATCATATGACTCAATTAGAGCTATATACAAAATGTTATGAATTTTTGAAGTCAGTACAGAAAAACTGTGAAGTTTCTGGAACAACATACAAAGATTGAAATTTTGGAAATTTTTTGATTCCAGATAGCAAAAGGCTATATTTTTCGTTGAAACTAGACTCAATAAAGGTTCCATAGCCTTTGGAATCACTCCAATTCTAGTTTTCTAGAATTAGTTATGATTTTTTAAAGTTAAGGCAGAAAATCTGCCAGAATTTTGTAAAATTTTGAAGTTTGGAAAAATGGCATCATAAAGTAAAATCATATAAAACAAATAATCATCTCCTTCCTTCCTTCAAAACTGACGTGAAGTTCAGTTTTAGAGAGAGAAAGGGAGGAAAAACTTGCAAAGGTAAGTGTTTTCTTTGGTAAATCGATTCCTAATACATATAACTCTGCTCCTTAGTTACTCTCCTATGTGTTTAAGGTTTGTGAAGCTCAAAATCTCTTGTTGGAGTAGCTAGGGATTCAGCCAAGTCAAGAAAAGGCAGAGGGAGTTTGGGGTAACTTCCAAACTCTTGTATATTGACTATTTTGGCTATTGTGGGCAATTTAATCGGTGAAATTTCACTGGATTGCCATTGGTTTTAAAGTTTGGAAATTGAGTTGCCTAGGGGTTATGTTGCCAAAATTGGGTCTAAAAGGTAGTTGTAACCTAATTAAATAGTTAATAAAGTGATTAGGAGTAGAAAGGAACATGTCTACGAAGTCAAAACTTAAAAACCCCAATTTTCCTCGGAGAATCCATAAGTTTCAGCCAACTCTAGTTAAGGGTCTTAGAGTTGGATTTTCAATGATTTGATGGTTCCATTATGATCAGGGTGGAAAATTAGGTGGGGTTACAGTTGGTCACTTTTCGGAAAAGCCTGAAAAAGCATAATTATGAAAACGCCCCTGAAACCCTTAAAGTAGGGTTGCCAAGGGAAATTTCATAATTTGGTAGTGAATTTGATAATTTTGAGTACGGAAATATGTTTCTTAGGCAAAAATATGTATAGCCTATGACAAAATTTTGAAAAAAGTACAGTCAGATCAGGTACAGTGGGCCCGGGCGGGGTCTCAGGGGGCATTTTGGTAAATTTTCATAATAGGCTCATATAACCCCCAAAAATACTATGAAAGTGTTTGAACGGTACCTTTGGCATTGTAGGATCGAATATGGAGCCCGAGCTGTTGGCACGCTTTATGAGGCACATATTTCGAGGCGTAAAAGGGTTAAGGTAAAGAACTTGCCTCTCCTGCATGTATTTGATATTTGTGTTGTGTATTGATACATGCTATTGTTTTGCTTGATTATGTAAAACATATATCAATGATTGAAGCTCTGTTTCTGTTTATACTATGGTCACATTTTTTATGCATGAAACATTGAGCACGCAGATATGTCATTGTGTTAGCAAGAGTTTATATAATGCAAGCATATCATCATTAAGTACTTATCTTACATGCATATTGGTATCTGTTTCCTACTGAGATTCTCTCGAATCTCACCCTCCCCTACCAACTAAAGAGGCAAGCTTTACCCAAAAGGGGGGTGAATTGGGTGATGTGATAACTTTTTTCGGTTAACGTGGTGATATAATAATTGTTGTTGCTAGAGTAGAGTTGAGATGATAAACACATAGAGAATTATACTTGTTCGGCCAAAAGCCAGGCCTACATCTAGTCCTCAGAGATTAAGACCTACTGATATTTTCACTATTCTTCCAAATTCAGTGGGCTCTCAGAATGCCACAAGACAACAACTGTCCTTGAAAGGACTACGAGTAGAAATACTAGAAATTTCTCTCCCCCTTACAACATGTCTTATGTGCAAAAAAACAAACCTATGACCTTTCTCTCTTGCTTACGTATACAAGTCTTATGAGCAATAATGTTCTCTTCTGCTTACACCACGGTAAGTATTACGAGCAGCAACGTTCTCTTTTGCTTGTATCTTGTAAGTCTTATGAGAAGAAAGTCCTATTAGGAATTCTCTCACTGCTTCTCTTGTAAGGTAATCTCCCCTCTCAAGGTCCCAGTACCTTGAGATCAAAAGAAAATAGAATTTGAAGTGTATACTGACTCTCTTATATAGTAAATATAATAAACACTGAAGAACAATATGAATATAGAGAAAATGTGAATAACAGAAACTCATGCGTTTGCTTGTGTGAATTCTTGCACTTCGTTATCTTTGATGATCTCTGGAACTCTGTATTTATAGACATTTGTTTTTGCCCGTTTGAATAATGATCATTATGGATCGGGGCATGTTACTATGGAACAGCATGCATACATTTGAAAACTTTGAACGCGGTAGGTACATGCGCGGATGGTCGTAATGATGCTATCTGCTATTGTTTGACTTCCTCTGTGTCTTTCTAATTCAAATGTTCAAACTCCTGTATCACACTCATAATACATGTTAAATGATGTTAAATAATTATCATAAGTGAAAATATAATGAATAAATATCATTAAACCATATTCAGATTGAACGCTGTAAGACTGGTGCATTTTGGCTTCTCGCTAGTATCACTCGAGCACTGTGATGTCTCACTCGAGTGCAATACCATATCTTCACCTTTTGCTTCAGTTTTACACTTGTACTTCCATAGATTTTGAGAGAGTGCATTTTCACATTTACGAGTGATGTGGGTCCTCACTCGAGCACTGGTCCCCTTACTCGAGTACTACTTCATTTTACACTATGAGCCACGTCTCTGGACAACAATTGCTCCTAGTTTTATCAAGAGTGTGATTTTGAACTCACAGGTGATGTGAGCCCTCACTCGAGCATACATACTCTTACTTGAGTGAGAAGAATATTCTTTTATAATATACTCTTGTCTTCAGCACTTGCATCATAATTGAGAGATTAGATTTCTCACTCGCAAGTGCTTATGTATCACTCGGGCACATAAAATCTCACTCGGGCATGCTTGTGCTTTTCTTTTCTGTATGACTCTCAGCCAAACACTCACAGTCCCTCACTCGCTAGGACTCGGGTGCAGATATTACCATCACTCGAGTACAGAACCTGTGCTCGAGTGAAGTGTTGATATCTTGTTCTAACTTTACTCTCTATCGAACACTTTCAGTGCAACACTTTCATATGCTCAAGTGCAAAACAGCTTCATGCTCGAGTGTTGGTTATAGTGCTCAAGTGCATCAGGAGAATTGACAGTAATTGCTCTCTGTCAAACACTTCTTGTCCAATAATTGCATGTGCTTGAGTATAAAAGAGGTTTATGCTCGAGTGCATAAGCTAAAACTGACAGCAGCCATATCTAAACTTTGCCATTTGCATTTGATAATTTTGTAATCATTCTTTATATTTGTAAAAAACATACTTTGCATACAATTACCTTTTGTTATCATCAAAACTTGGAATCTAACATTCTCTCCCTTTTTGATGATGACAAAACCTTTGTGATGAGTTTTAAGTAAAATCTTGATTAGAGTGAAAAATTGTGAAAAACATTATTAACATTTTCAAATGCATATTTCACAAAGATTTATATTTATTTTCAAATTTTTGCACTAAACCTCACATGTTTCCTGCAATACTTCCAATGGACACTTAAACACCAAGATAAGTCATCGTATCACAAAAATCATTAGAACTTAACATAAAACTTAACAATCTTAAAAATAACTATTAGTGAAATTGAAAAGTACAAGAGTAAACTTGAATCAACATCTACCCATAAAAACCCATATACAACCATGTCAGTAAAAGTAAAACAGGAAAACAACAGTAAGCCTACCCCAATACAGAAAAACTACCCAATACACCTCAAATCTAATCCTATTAGCTCAGAAACCATCACATATCCTTCTCCCCCATTTTTTCAATATCAGAAGGGGGCTGAGGAAAAGTGAGATCGGATGGTGGGGCAAAGAGCACCATGGCAGTGGAAGGGTCTATGGCTCCGGCTCAAAGGGTGGAGATAATGGCTGAGGAATAGAGGATGAAGGTCATGGTGAAGGTGACTGATCATAAGTGACATCAATATTAGAATCCAGATCGGTGAAGAGAACATGTGTCTATGTATGAGGAGGTGAAGTTGAGGCAGGAGTAGTCTCAGGTGGCACCTCAAAAGACGTAGTCAAAAAGTGAGTGCGTAAGAAGATCTCCGTATCAATGATTCTTCTCGACATATCATCTTGAGTCTTGAACATCAGGTCAAAGTTGGTATTAGCCTTGTCCACCAACTTTAAGACTTGTAACTCCATCGTGTTTACCAACTTCTCATACTCAGTCATCAATTCCTTTTTTGAACCAGACACAGCTTGATTGATCACTTCAGTCAGATGAGTGGAAAGTAATGCATTTTGGAAAGATGGAGGTGCAATTGAACCTTGAGCAAAGGATTGAGCCTTATCACCTCTTGAAGGAGTAGCTTCTCTGTGAGATGTAGCCTTGGTTTGACTTACTGGAAGATTGATACTCATTTGTGTCAATTGAGTCTTGCCAAACCTTGGAATAGTTACCCTCTCAGTTCCCTCCAAATACCACACTTTGTTTTTCTTTAGAATGAGAGACACAATTTGTGGGTATGGTATGGTGGCGGATTTTGATGAAGAAAATCGAAATCTTCTCATCACACTAAAAATAATCTCCCCCACATTTCTTTGTTGACCGGCTAGGAAGGAGGCCAGCATAAAGTAATCTCTGAGCAAAATAGGTATAATTTTTGGATTTATTAATAATGCTATGAGAGTAAATATAGTGAAGGGCATGATTAGAATCAGGCATGTCAGTAGGCTTAAAGTTGAGAGGGCCTATTGGGTCATTTGGTCTCCAAAGCTGAAAGGCTTCATTGGCTGAGAGTGGGTGGATCAGAAGGAAGTGCGACATACCTAAGTAAATCATTAATGATACTAGCAGATATTATAATGAATTGATCTCTAATAGTGGTAGATACTGCTTCCTCAATCAACTCTCCAGTCCTAGATTTTATATTGTGGGATTTCATGCTGCAATAAAAATTTTTCACAAAAAAGGGTGAATAAGGAATATGAACATTCAGCCAGGGAGCATAAAATCCAAGAAAAGGATGAAAATCTAAATCACAGCTCTTCAACAGATAATCTAAATCGACATATACTATGGGACAAAACTGTCTATGTGCAAACTGAGAATCATATACCTTCTGATTAAATGCCTTAAGTTCCTTAACATTGAAGTCTTCAGGAGGATGTGTGACTTGTTCTTCCTCTGGAGCCTGTGAAGTGGAAGGAACCCCTAAAGTAGCCCCATTGGACTAGCCAACTTGAAGTGAACTTGAGACGTCGGCTTGTGAGGCAATTTTTCCAACCAATGCGTCAAGCTTTGATTTCTCCATTACTTCCTAGAGTTGCCGATTGAAGGAGTCATCGGAGGAAGAAGATTGTTGTGGTTGCTTTGTGTCCTTCTTCTTTCCTCTACCTTTGACTTCTTTGGATTGAGACTGAGTGACAATCGGTTCTTTGAAAACCACTCCCTTTGGTTTCTTTTGTGGAGGTTGATCCTTCTTGACCATTTGAGACTTAAGATGAGGTTTTTTGGCTGGGGTTCTCTTTTTGGTTTTGGGTTTGGGAGGAGGTGTAGGTGTAGAAGATAAAGAAAGAGTAGGAGATGAAGATGAGGCCACTAGATTTTATGAGACACTAGTGGCTGAATGAGTGGGTGAAGGTGAATGGGAAACAATAGGAATCTTAGTTCTAGCCATTGAGAGCAAAATGAAATTAACAGGAATCACAGATTTTCTGAGGATTGAGTAAGAAAGTTTCAGAAATTTAAGGTATGAAATGAGAAACTTTGAGGACAAATCTCACCTTATAAAGAAGATTGAAGAGTTGTAACAGTGATTTAAAGCAAAATGAGACATTTAATCGATAGGTAACGGTCGGAGATGAAGAGAGACGATCTTCGAGTGATGCAACGCTTCGAGTGAGAGGAGGAAGTGTGACGGTCTGAGCTATCACGTAACTGATATAAGTTCCAATGCTTGAGTGACAACCCTAGTGCTCGAGTGTTGTTCATACTATGCTTGAGTGTGCTCATATTGTGCTCAACTGATATTCAGAAAAATTTGTTAAAACATGAAAAAGCGTACCTGATTTAAATATAGCTTGTTATATTTTTCATCTTTGTACTCAAATCCTCCAAAATCATTTGAGTAACCATGTTTTGAATGAGTATTTGCATAAATTTCTTCCTTCTGTTAGAGTTTTCTTGCTTCACTTCAGGTGAATTCATTCCATGCTCGAGTAGAGATCTTTCCTCACTCGAGTGAGACCTGTCACTCTTGGTATGCTTGAGTGAGTTTCAAGAGTTCTTACATACTCTATTAATCCTTGTTCTTCATAGCCTGGGGCAGGGTATCTACTACAGTTCTGGACTCAAGCATTGTTGACTGACCTGAGTAAGAATGAGCTTATCACTCGAGTGACACTTCCTGTGCTCGAGTGACAGACCTGTAAAGACAATTTCTAATACTCTGATGCCAAAGTCAGTATGGTTATCATCAAAAACTTATTTAAATATAATAATTAACAAGAAAACTTACAACTTATTGCGATTAATCATTCCCAATTCTCTTCGAATATATAGGAATTGATCTTTAGCTATTGGCTTTGTGAATATGTCAACGAGTTGAAGATGTGTTGGTAAGAATTTTACTTTGACATCCTTCTTTTGCATATGATCTCGAATGAAATGATGTCAGATATCTAAGTGTTTGGTCCTTGAATGTTGCACAGGATTCTTGGCCAAGCTAATGGTGCTAGTGTTGTCACAATAAATTGGAATCTCTTTCAAGTATACCCCCAAATCCTGAAGTTATTACTTTAACCATAGTACTTGAGAACAACAACTTACTACAGCTATATATTCAGCTTCAATAAAAGATAATGACACTGTATTCTGCTTCTTACTGAACCATGATACCAGAGAACCTCCAAGAAATTGGCATTGACCACTAGTACTTTTCCTGTCAGTTTTATATCCTCTATGATCTGAATTTGAATATGCCATTAAATATTCGTTTCCTCTTTTTGGATACCATAAGCCAAGTTCTGAAGTGTCTACTAGGTATTTGAAGATTCTTTTCACTATCTCTGCATGTGATACCTTAGGAGCAAATTGATACCTTGCACACATTCCAACACTGAACTGAATATCCGACCTGCTTGCTATAAGATAGAGTAATGACCCAATCATTCCTCTATATTTAGTGATGTTTTAACTAGGACCTTTTACATCAGCATCCAACAACGTTGTAGAACTCATTAGAGTATCAGCTCCATTAGCATTGTCCAATCCATCCAATCCATACTTTTTCAACAACTCCTTCAAATATTTTGTTTGAGATACAAATATCCCATTCTTCTTTTGCTTAATTTGAAGTCCAAGAAAGAAATTTAATTCTCCCATCGTGGACATCTCAAATTCTCCCTGCATAATCTTGGAAAATTCTTGACACATAGATTCGTTAGTAACACCGAAAATAATATCCTTAACATAAATTTGAACAATTAGGATGTCATCTTAGTTATGTTTGATGAAAAGAGTTGTATCCACTTTTCCTCTGACGATATAAAGCTTTCTTAAGTTTGAAAACATGATCAGGCTTTATTTCATCTTCAAAACAAGGAGGTTGTTCTACATATACTTCTCCATAATATAACCATTCAGAAAAGCACTTTTCACATCTATTTGATAAAGTTTAAAACCTTTAATGCAAGCAAAGGCTAAGAGTACTCGTATTGCTTCCAATCTTGCCACGCATATATTTCCTCATCATCAATACCTTCTTCTTGATTATAGCCTTTGGCCACCAATCTTGCTTTATTTCTCACAATGATTGCTGATTCATCAAGTTTGTTTTTGAAAACCCATTTGGTCCCTATAACCGAGTGATCTTTAGGTCAAGGAACCAAATCCCAAACTTGATTTCTTTGGAATTGATTTAATTCTTCTTGCATAGCAATCACCCAATCATTGTCAGATAAAGCTTATTTCATATTAGAAGGTTCAATTTCAGAAATAAAAGCAGAAAAAGTTACCTCATTGAGAATTCTATTTCTGGTTTTGACACCTTCTTGAATATCTCCAATTACTTGATCAATTGGATGATATTTAATATGTCTCCATGCTTTTGGTTGAGCATGATCATCGACATCTTCTATATTTTGAAAATCATTTGTTTCAAAATCATTCTATTTTGAAATAGTTTTGTTTTTCTTTATCAAATCCATTTCTTCTTCATCAACATGTTTTGTCTGAGAGTCAAGTTCATCAAACACAACATGAATAGATTCTTCAACTGTACATGTTCTTTTATTAAAAACTCTATATGCTTTACTTCTATTAGAATATCCTAGAAATAAACCTTTATCAGACTTTGAATCAAATTTACCCAAGTTTTCTTTACCATTGTGTGAATGAAGCACTTGCATCTGAAGATGTGTAGATGAGCAAGATTTGGCTTTCTTCCTTTGTAGAGTTCATATTGCGTCTTACTAATTGACTTGCGAATATATGCTCGATTTGAAATGTAGCATGCAGTACTCATTGCATATGCCCAGAACACTTGTGACATTTCTTTTGCATTAAGTATTGCTCTTGCCATTTCTGTGATGACTCTGTTCTTCCTTTCTACTACTCCATTTTGCTGGGGTGTTTTAGGTGCAGAGAAGTTGTGATCTCTTCCTTCATTGTTGCAGTAATCTTTAAAGAGTTGATTATGAAATTCTCCTCTATGGTTTATCCTAACAGAAATACTTTTCTCATTTTGGACCTTAGCAAACGCAATAAATTCGATAGATGTTTTATCTTTTGAAGCAATAAATATAGTCCATGTAAATCTTGTAAAATCATCAACGATTACTAAAGTATATAAATTTCGTCCAAAACATTTTACTCTTGCTGGACCTACCAAATCCATATGAAGTAATTGTAAAGGTTTGGAAGTAGAAATCTTATACTTTGTTTTGAATGACGATTTAGTTTGTTTACCTTTTTGACAAGCTTCACAAATCATGTTATCTTTGAATTTTAGTCTAGGAAAACCAATAACTAAATCTTTTCTAATCAGTTTGTCAAGTTAATTCATATTAACATAAGCCAAATGCTTATGCCATAATAGTATAATAGTTACCGTCCCTTTGAGCTCTGATCTTTACCTTGATGGAATCTTTATTAAGCAGCAGATCTTTCTCGTTTACTATCAAGCATTCTTTTGAATCAAAGATCACCCAATTATCTTTGTCAGTGCTTTGACTTACACTCAAGAGGTTGTGGCATAATCCTTCAACATAATGTACATTGTTGATTTGAACACCATCGGATTTTCCCACTTCACCAATTCAACAATACGTCCATATTGATTACCTCCAAACGTTACCTTTCATCCTTCTTTGGTTTCCAGCATGGTGAACTTATTTTTGTCACCAGTCATGTGTCTCAAGCATCCACTATCAATATACCATTTGTTTGCTCATGATGCTTTGAGACATACCTAGAGTAAGGTGATCAAGTTTTAGGTATCCACACTTTCTTGGGTCCTTTGTGGTTAGTATGTAATACATGTGTCCCTTTCGGAACCCATTTATACGTGCCAATAATATGCCCTTTACTAACATGATAAAGTATAATGTCATTTTCTATTACAATAGCTACATGATGCGAATAGATTTGATGTATGCATAGTATTCTTGAAATATTTGAGATAAGTTCTACTGCTATTTTTCTTATTTCCTCTATTTTTATCATGATCGGACTTATATCCAATTCCAGATTTATTAAAGGAAACTTTCTGAGAATTTAGAATAACTTTAAGAGTTTCACTTCCTTTAGTAAATTTTTCCATAGTTTTTGTTAAATCTCTGATTTTATTATCTTTTTCTTCACATACTTCACATGATGATATGACAATATTTTCTAATTCCTTTACTTTCTTCTTGTAACTAACCATTTCTTTAGCTACCTTGATGAATTCTGTATGCAATGCATTATATTCAGATAATAACTCATCATAAGTAGGTTCAGAATCACTTACCTCATAATCCGTTTCTTCTTCTTTGGCTACCAAGCATAGATTTGCCACTTTGTCATCATTGCTTTCTTCATCCGACGAACAATCACCCCAAATAGATGATATGTATGCTTTCTTTTTCTGCTTCCTTTTGTCTTTGTTTCTGAAGCATTCAGATTTGATGTGTCCAGGCTTCCCACATTCATAGCATACTATCTGTTGCTCCTTGTTTTCTTTCTTGCTTGGTCCACCTTGATAATTTTTGAAGTTCTTTTGACCTCTTTTATAGAACTTCTTGAATTTTCTCATGATCATTCCCATATCATCATCATTAGGAACGTCCTTGTTTTCAGAAGATTCTTCTTCCTTGATAGCTTTAAGTGCAACTCCACTTTTCTTTTTATCATCAAACTCTTCTAGTTCCTTCTTGAATCTCAACTTCCCTTTATACTCAGAAAGGCTACCAAAGAGAGCAGTTACGGATCTCATTGAATCTACTTTAGCTTCTTTGATAGCTGTCACCTTCGCTTCCCATTCTTCCATAAGAATATTAAGAATCTTTCTTATCTGGGAATTTTGGTAAAAGGATTTTCCAAGTACAGATAGTTGATTAACAAGATGAGTGTACCTGAGTTCAAATTCTGATATTCCTTCTCTAGGTTTCATACAAAATAGATCATACTCTATAATTAGAGTATTAACTCTATTTTCTTTGATTCCATATGTACCTTCGTGAGTGATTTCAAGAGCATCCCACATATCTTTCGCTGTTGGTAGAGTGCAGATTCAGAAACATTCCTTCTAACTAAGAACACTCTGTATCATTAAAATAGCTTTACTATTCAATGTTACTAGCCTCTTGTCATCTTTGTCAAACTCCTCTAGGCTCTTTCTAATGACTCTATCTTTGATTTTCTTCATTGGAACATAGTCACCATCTTGTATCACATTCCATAAACCGTACTCGTTAGCCATCACAAACACTCTTAACTTAGCTTTCCAAAATGAAAAATGTTTTCCAGAAAAACCAGGAGGTCTAGTGATTGAAGCTCCATCTGGAAGAATGTTTTCACCCATTATTGCCATTTATCGGATCCTTCTCAAGATGTTAGGCTCTTCAGAGAAGACCATGCTTTGATACCAAATAAAATAGGCAAGCTTCACCCAAGAGGGGGTGAATTGAGAAGATAAACACACAAAGAATTATACTGGTTCAGCCAAAAGCCAAGCCTGCGTCCAGTCCTCAGAGATCAAAACCTACTGAGATTTTCACTATTCTTCCAAGATTCAGTGGGCTATGAGAATGCCACAAGACAACAACTGTCCTTGAAAGGACTACGATTAGAAATACTAGAAATTTCTCTCCCCCTTACGACAAGTCTTATGTGCAGAAAAACAAACCTATAACCTTTCTCTCTTGCTTACGTATACAAGTCTTATGAGTAGCAATGTTCTCTTTTGCTTACACCACTGTAAGTCTTATGAGCAGCAACGTTCTCTTCTGCTTGTATCTTATAAGTCTTATGAGCAGAAAGTCCTATTAGGAATTCTCTCACTGCTTCTCTTGTAAGGAAATCTCCCCTCTCAAGGTCCCAGTACCTTGAGATAAAATGAAAATAGAATTTGAAGTGTATACTGGCTCTCTTATAGAGTAAATATAATAAACACTGATGAACGATATGAATAGAAAGAAAATGTGAATAACAGAGACTCATGAATTTGCTTGTGTGAATTCTTGCACTTCGTTATCTTTGATGATATCTAGAACTCTGTATTTATAGACATTTGTTTTTGCTCGTTTGAATAATGATCATTGTGGAGCGGGGCATGTTACTTTGGAACGGCATGCGTACGTTTGAAAACATTGAATGTGGTAGGTACGTACTCAGATGGTCGTAATGATGCTGTCTATTGTTGTTTGACTTCCTCTGTGTCTTTCTAATTTAAATGTTCAAACTCCTGTATCACACTCATAATACATGTTAAATGATGTTAAATAATTATAATAAGAGAAAATATAATGAATAAATATCATTAAACCATATTCGGATTGAACACTATAAGATTGGTGCGTTTTGGCTTCTGGCAGCGTATCACTCGAGGACTGTGATGTCTCACTCGAGTGCAATACCATATCTTCACCTTTTGCTTCAGTTTTACACTTACACTTCCACCGATTTTGAGAGAGTGCATTTTCACACTTGCAAGTGATGTGGGTCCTCACTCGAGCACTGGTCCCCTTGCTCGAGTGCTACTTCATTTTACACTATGAGCCACGTCTCTGGAAAACACTCGCACCCAGTTTTATCAAGAGTGTGATTTTGCACTCGCAGGTGATGTGGGCCCTCACTCGAGCATACATACTGCTACTCGAGTGAGAAGAATTTTCTTTTATAATATACTCTTGTCTTCAGTACTTGCATCATAATTGAGAGAGTTAGATTTCTCACTCGCGAGTGCTGATGTATCACTCGGGCACATAAACTCTCACTTGGGCATGCTTGTGCTTCTCTGTTTTGCATGACTCTCGGCGAAACACTCGCAGTCCCTCACTCGCTAAGACTCAGGTGCATATATTACCACCACTCGAGTACAGAACTTGTGCTCGAGTGAATTGTTGATATCTTGTTCTAACTTTGCTCTCTGTCAAACACTTTCAGTGCAACACTTTTATATGCTCGAGTGTTAGTTATAGTGCTCGAGTGCATCAGTAGAATTGACAGTAATTGCTCTCTGTCAAACACTTCTTGTCCAACACTTACATGTGCTCGAGTGTAAAAGAGGTTTATGCTCGAGTGTTAACTCTGTTGCTCGAGTGCATCAGCCAAATCTGATAACATCCATCTCTAAACTTTGCCATATGCATTTGGTAATTTTGCAATCATTCTTTAGACCTTTAAAAACATACTTTGCATACAATTACCTTTTGTTATCATCAAACTTGGAATATAACACCAACAATTTAGATAGGTGAAGATATAATGTATGCTGAGAACAAAAAATACTGTATGAGGGGTTACAGTGGTGAAACGAAGACGGGAAGATGTCTCCATTTCACTCAAACGGGTTCAGACACCCTGGTAGCCCTGTGCGGCTACATTGATAGTAATTATTATGCACTAACCCCTATTGGAATTTTTGTAATCGAGCAATTTTATCAATATTTTTATGCTATTCTTGTGTTGTGCACTGAACCGCATATCATTTTCTGTGAATACTCTGATAAAGGTGAAATTAAAATAAGAACGTGACAACGGATACCATCTTGTACTTGAGACATAACTGTTCTAATATACAAAAGGCAGAATAATTAATTAGCTAATTTAATTAATGATAGGATTTCTATCTTGGATTAAGTGTAAGACACAGCTCACGTTGTTCAAATAATAGAATCTCATTGTCTCTCTTACATACACGCGCACACACCACACATACCATCTTTGTGTCATATTTAATTACCTTCAGGAATCTCATGTAGTAAATGATATGCCTCGTATAGTTCAAAAAAATGATATGCCCCATGAGTTGCTTTAATCATTTTTGGAATCCATAGAGTAGCAACTCAGAAACATTTATAACATTGTGCTATATGATTCTCGTTTTCTTGTTGTTGAAACTATTTTTTGTAACCCCCTATCTTGATTAGCGTAACTAATATTCGATAATACATAATAAAATAGATTAGAGACCTTCGGATAATTCAAAACTCATTCAAAACTCCCTCCTTGTAGTAAGGGCTTCACAAAATTTTCAAAAGCTCTTTCCAATCCTGGTCTTAAGTTCAAACATCAAATATAATTATTTGTGCAGTTATATCACATTTAACATATCAGGGTGCATAACTTAATCCCTGGCAACCCCTAGGTTTCATCTATATATATAGAACTATAGGGTTTCAGTTCCCAATTAGGGGATTACACCACCATGTATTCAAAAACTATTTATAACTCAAAAATATCATACAGTAATCCCTATCCAAAATGAATAACCAACATGGCCGAATCAAATGTCCCTACAGGGTTCTAACTACTCCGGGTTGTTCGCTTTTCCTTAAAGCCACTTGCCTTGTCTGAAATGTTAGTCAAAGGAAAGAATGAGATTCAAGAGAATCCCAGTAGTAACAAATCATTCATACCACACATAAGCACACAACATGTAAGCAAATCATCATACAGCAATAGCTGCACAAATCACACTCCACCCTTATCCCCTTTTACCGTTGGGAAGGCACACCATCCAAACCCGAACTGTTGTTAGCAACTTAGGGACTATTGGTGTGGTAGTGCATACAAATAGTCTTACGGCTCACATAGCCTTTCAGCCCATAATATAGCCTTTCAGCCCATGTAATCATAAATATCACACCCCTTCCTCATCCCCTTTTACCGCCGGGAAGGTACGCAGCCCTAACCCAAACCATTGTTAGTGACTCAGGGGCTGTTGGTATTTTGGTGCTTACACATATCCACAATCATTGCAGCATTCAAATCCATCACAAATCAATGATATTTCACACATACAATGTATCACATATGGCATAAAAGAAAGAGTCACTACCTTATTCCTTCCTGACGTTCGCTGGCACAGTGGGCTCACGAGGACGACAGATGTCAAATCCTATAAACCAAAATCAAGGATGGCGGATTAATTCTCTCCCTCACTTCTCCCTTGCAAACACTTAAAATAGGTTACAGCATGAGTTCCTTAAGTGACTATAATAGGCTCAATGAAAATCTAGAAGGATTGGGAAGTACTAGATTGGAAATTACTTTTCAAAATCACAAAGTGCTGAAAACAGGGTTTTGGCTGCAGCCAGGAATTCTTTAGCTGCGGCCAAAAACAACACAAAAGTATTTTGGCTGCAGCCAGGAATTTTCTGGCTACGGCCAAAACGTGCACAGAAAGTTTTGCGTTGTAGCCAAGAAT
Source organism: Inga laurina (assembly GCA_963855925.1). Classification (NCBI taxonomy): domain Eukaryota; kingdom Viridiplantae; phylum Streptophyta; class Magnoliopsida; order Fabales; family Fabaceae; genus Inga; species Inga laurina. The sequence goes on along the minus strand of OY979706.1, from coordinate 28,151,169 downwards.
TTTTTGCTGCAGCTAAGGAAACTTTGAAAAATCATAACTAATTCTAGAAAAATCAAAATAATGTAATCCTAAAGCCTAATGAAAGCTCTTTAAGTTCTCTTTATAGGAAAAAGATGGATCATTACCAGAAATCACCAAAAAATTATAGAATTACATGAAATTCACCACTAGTCCAAAACATATTCCAATTTTAATCCCAAATTTTGGACAGTTATTACTCTTAGCTTAATAAATGAAATGACACAAAATTTATGTCCATTTTGAAGTTTGGAATGTGAAATTTAAAACTGGAAAGTTTCAGAAATTTTAGACACCATTTTCGTATTCAAAACGTCCAGACAACCTGACTGCCCTGTACAGAGTTTTAAGAGACAAAATTTCAGTTTTTTGAGTAATTACTTCTAATGGTTCCTAATTCACAACCCATACCATTCCCACACTAATTTTCCACAAGGAATCCATTGGAAACACCAAAATGACCAAATTCAACTCACATTGACATGTTCCATAAGAAACACAACATGTCACACAATAACCCAACTCAAAACTCACAATGCAATTCCTATCCATTTAAGGTTCCAAACTAATTCTATTGGCACCAAAGCACAAAATGACACCTATTCCAACACATCACACAATTCAATTCTTCCAAACCAAAATCATATGAAAATCAGGGCAAAAATTCAAAATTCTCAAAATTTTATCAATGGTTACAAAACTTAGCTCAAAATGTGTTAAATTCTTACCTCTTCTTCTTCCCAAAGCAACTTCCTTATTTCTCCAACTTTCAATTATTCTCAAGTTCTCAAACACCACCTTTCAAAAACCTAAAACCATAGCCATGAAGTCCTCAACACCATGAATAATATTAATGAAAATGATTTGAGCATTCATGGACAAATTCTCACCTAAAACTTGAGCTTCTTCTCTCTCTTTCTTTCTCTTGTTGCTTGGCGAAAATGGAGCTGAGGTGAGAGAGAGATGATTAAATGAAATCAGATTTTTGACCCTTAATTGCTTCTTGGCCGACCTAAATGAATGGGAGGGAAGAGGGAGTTGCAATTTTTGACTTGTCAAAAGGGTGTGTGATGATGCCAAGTGTCAAAATCTTGATGCATCTTCCTTGGACTTACTTGAACATGCACACACACAATTCCACCTTCTTGATCTCATAATAATCAATACTAACCATTGATCTTTAAGTTACCAATGAGTTTCCTCTTCGGTAACTGACCAATTGGTCGGTAACCTTTCTTTTTGCCTGTTTTGCCCCTATTTCTGGCAATTCCTACTAAATCATCACTAAACACATGTTTATGGTTCATATTGCTCAACCATGCACCCTCCCTCCTATTTAACTCAATTTAGATGTTGATCCACCATTGAACTTAAATATAGAGTTTAGGCACAATCAGAACACATTTGAATCAAAATTCACATCGTATTCTTCAAAAGTGTTTAATTAATAATAATTACATCACTTTTGGAAGGATTTAGCCCTTAATCACAATTTGGGATATTACATTTCCTATCAATGTTTTTTCTTTTTCTTACTTCTTTTGAAAAGGTCTCTTACTATTTGTACGTAATATGTAAAACACTTCTTATTTAATAGTATCATTTTGTCTTGATTAAAATAAACATTTTAATTGGACGCTCTTCTATCATGAATATATGACTATTTTAACAAATTAGTAAAATTAAATATAATATTAAATTTAATGCCCAAGAATAAAAATTATTATAAAAAATTAATATAGGGAATAAGAGGGAATTGAACTAGTATTGAGCCTTATATTTTTTTAACCTTGATATTTAGGATCAAACCAAAATTCACAAATGAATATATTTAAAACAGAAGATAATATTTTATTTTAACATCTCAAGATTATATATGGTATCTCACTGATTCAATGTTTTTATATAATTATTTGATATAATGTTTTCATTATTATCCTCACTTTCTACTTTTGTTGTTCTGAAATACAAAAAAAAATGTTTTCATTGATATAATATTTTCTGCTTTCTACTTCCTCTTACCAGTACAAAAGAGGTTATTTAGACCGGCACATTTAAACCGGTTGTAGTAAATGAGGTCTAAAAGAAATGCGCGGTGGCATTTACGTAATTATAAAGAATTTGGGAGACCGGTTATTATAATAACCGGTCTAAAAAATACAATTTAGACCAGTTGTACACTAACCGGTCTAAAAGGATTAATTTTTAGACCGGTTATTATAATAACCGGTCTAAAAATTAATCTTTTTAAGGCCGGTTGCTAGAGAACCGGTCTAAAATGAAGCTTTTTAAGATCGGTTCTCTAACAACATGTCTTAAAGTGGATTTTAAGACCGGTTGTTAGACAACCGGTCTTAAAAAGCTTCATTTTAGACCGATTAATCTACTTAACCGGTCTTAAAAAGTTCCCCAAATTTTTCCCCCCTCCCCTGCCCGTGCGCCCTCTCCATTTCTGAAATCGACTCTTGGCTTCTTTCATCCCAATCATTTCTCTTCTCAGTGCTTAACTCCCTGTCCCTTACCTGATCTTTGAATTGGAACGATCGAATCTGGCCGGTCACTGCTCATGGTTGTTGCTATTGGGTCGCCATCTTCGTTTGCTTCTGGTTTTTGAGCTCCGTCCGTCATTCACTACAACTCAAGGAGGTCTTCGCTCGTCTTCATTGTCTTGTTTGAGGTATGCTTCCTCGTCCTCGATCTACATCTACCCCTCTACATAATTACTATATAGAAGCAATTTTGGAAAGTTGCCTCCAGATTTGGAATTCCAGTTGGTGTGTTCGTTTGGCTGGTGTTTTTCTTTTGATATACTGGAAATTCAAAATACAGCAAGAGAATTATTCCTGAGGATCATCAACTAGTCATTTCCATGCTTGGTCATATGCTCAATTTGAAATTGGTATCATTAGATATATTCATTAGTTAATGCAGTACCCTGGTTGCTAATACTAACATGCGTTTTTGATAAACTAGTAGAAATATATAGTATATGAGAATATATTGTGGAATATAGTAATGTAGTAATGTGTAGTAGTGAGTAATTAATGGGGCAAGATGATGATTGGCGTTAATTAGTCAAATTATTCATCATTCATTTTACTTTGGCTATAAATCCTATCCTAGTTCATATTTTGCTCATATTAGTTCGTCAATTAAGGAACCTATATCTAGATTATATATTATAGATATGACCCGTTCACTTTTTGTTGTAAATAAAGAATGTCTTTTGAGTAGGCTTGAACCCATAATACTGAACGGAGATATAATGGCATTAATAAGGTCATGCCTATATATTCCAATCATTCTGGATAAAAAGGAAGTCTCTGCTTTAAAAGATAATCTTCCTCCCTCAGGATTTTTGACTAATATTCTTCTGAATTCAAATTGAGCATGTGACCAAGCGCCGAAATGAGTAGTTGATCCTCAGGAATAATTGTTACCAAACCATAACATTTAGAGTCATTTAATTGCATATGAATAAGATGAGAATTCTTAGGAGGATTAGCATCCTCTATAGTGGCTGGAAAAGACATTCAGTGTAAAAGGGGACAGACTATATTGACCAGTCTGATTAGCAAGCTAGCCCGGGTCTTTCGTATGCAAAACCGAGAAGATTGCATCTGCTGGCATAATTTGAAGCCATGGAAGAACTCAGTGCTCGTTTGGCTAACGAGTCTGCCATACTATTGTCGTCTCTGTCAATATATTGGAACTCTACATTCCAGCTCCGTTCCAACATTGCTTTAATCTCTATAAGCAGCTGCCATTCTTCATGCATATCTGGGATCTCATTTTGAAGTAGGTCGATAACCTCGTAGGAGTCGCACCTAATCAATACTTCTCTGAACCCCCTATCCCAAACTCTTTTTATGCCCATAAGGCAACCCCAAATTTCAGCACTCAGAGCATCACTAGTACTGAGCCTCAACATAAATCCCTCTACTTATAGTTCTTTTTGCTTTGTTTAACTAGTTACCTTCTATTGGTTTCCAACGGTATTGCTTGGATATTATTAGTCGAAGGACCAAAGTCACCCTAAAAAATATATCCAGGGACAAACAGTATAATAATGAATCTAGCGTGTGCAGGGGTTAGACATTAAAAGAATATATATCCAAGTCACTTTCTCTGACGAACGCGCATTCTTTCCTTCCTCTTTCCACCTCCATTACTCATTCCCTCACTCCTTCTCCATTCCACTTTCCCTCATTCCATTTTTTCCTCACACGCTACTCTGAATCACGATCTTCTTTGTTTAATTCTAGTTACACTATGTACTTGGGTGTAATGAATTCAAGATCATTAGCGATGTCTTGTGCACGTTCATCTTGTGGCCAACGAACCTTGTTTCTGGTCGAGCTGAGGAAAGTCCGATCAAAGCCCCACCAAGTCCAGCTCCCTTCACTCGGCAAGAAGTTTCACAGCCTCCATTGAATATCATGCAACAAGTGATTCTGATGGCATATGATACATCCTTCAAAACAAGAGAGTGGCCTACGGATTCAGTTGTTGGACAGTCAGGAGTGACATGCTATCTTGAGAGGGATGATTTGATGTCCCTGGTAGCTCCTGGACAAAATCTTACGATTGGGATTGTCCAACTGTTCTTAATGTAAGTAGCTTATGCAATTCAAAGTAAATATTTTAAAAGTTTCACCATTTACCTTTTATTTATGTGTTTGCATTATTGTAGGTACATGCATCGTAGGTTGGTCTCGTCTGGCAAAAGTGAAAAATTTGGATTCTTATGCCCCCATCACATCCAAGAGAAAGGGACCACTGCTGCTAGTAGACATAGATACTTGTCAGAGAGGCTTAGTGAAACTGGAATTGAGTGTTTCTTAGCTCTATATGTGCATAGGTAAGAAACAAACTAATATTTTATAATTTATATAATGTTTTATGTTTGCTTAATATTCTTCTGTTTTTTTCAGTGATCATTGGCAGTTGCTTCTTCTATGCAAGAGTAGTTACACTGTTATCCTCTTATGTTCCCTCCACTTCAAACCAGGGAATGATTTGAAAAAGACCATGAATTCGTTAGTTTTCTTGCATTATTACCTTTTGTATGCAAAGTTTATGGAATTTGTGTAAAACCGATAACCTTTGTCATTGTGATGATCATAGGGCTATGCGGACATTCCTACACAGTGCTTGTGGTAAGCATGTTCATGACTTAAAGGACCCTACATGGATCATGCCAAAGGTTAGTATATATGGATTTGTTTAAAGAATGTAATAAGACATGCCTTTATATTTGTTTTAATGATATCATGTTTTTTCTCAGAGCCGTCGGCAACCAAAGGGGTCCAACTTATGTGATTTTTATGTTTTGAGACACATTTACAATATTATCACTCTAGGCATGACTGATTTTACTCAAGAGGTAAATTTATATATCAGAACTTTTGTTTTACTTTATTGTTTTTAAGTTACTAAGTCAATGTTTCGTCTGGTTTTGGTGTTACAGATGTTTGATCTTGCTGATCCCTTTCCTGAAGAAGATATTGATTTCATTCGCACATGTTGTGCTGAATTCATCCATGAGCTATTACAAAAATAGTGAGTTTTTGAATCCAACGTTACATTGTACATTATTGTTCTCATATTATTGCTGAATTCGCACATGTTGTGCTGAATTATCACCTATATATTTTTCTCGATAATTCTATTCAAAATTGATAATTGTGAAAGTGAAAATCTCAAAGTAAAATTAGGTGGAAGAAAGATTAATGTCATTTTGCTTTTGTTGGTTCTTGCGTGTTTGCTCTATTTCATTCTCTAATTCTTAAAATTATTTACATATTTTTTATGGCATGTTCATTTCTTTGCTTGGTTCTTTTTCTAGAAACTTCATGTTTGGTGTAGGCAACCAAAGGGACACTTGGGACTAGGGAAGGTACAATCAACTTCAAAAGAAGAAGCTTTTGTTTTACTACTGTTGTCATTTGGTCATCCTTACTGTCTAATTGCAAATGAATCATCAATGTATGACTGTACTGGCTTGTATGAACATTAATTTGTTGCTGCTATAGACTGGTGCTTTTGAATTTTGAAATTGAAATCAGTGATTGTTATGTACTGCTGTTTAAAATTGGAGCATTCTGTGCGTATACATATAATAAAAGTGACGTTTTAAAAAAAATGAAGCTTTAAGACCGGTTGTAGTCACAACCGGTCTTAAAAAGTACTTTAAGACCGGTTGTTCCCACAACCGGCCTTAAATGTCTGAACTTTAAGACCGATTGTTCCCACAACCAGTCTTAAATGTGGATTTTTAAGACCGGTTGTGAGAACAACCGGTCTTAAAAGTGTGACTTTTAAGACCGATTATAACAATCGGTCTAAAAAATAACAGACTTTTTAGACCTGCTGTATCAAGACCTAATACAAAATTGGTCTAAAAAGTCATTTTTAACCGATCTAAAAAGTCATTTTTCTACTAGTATCTATTGCTTTTAGATTATAAATGCAGTTTGAGTATTATTAAGCCTAACTAAAAATATTATCACTAGTTCCAAATCTCTAATTTGAGTTATAAATGGTAAAATATAAGTACTATCAAATAGCAAATAATTAAGTAAGAATATGAAATAAATGATTAAACATTTTCACATAATAAGACAAAACAAGATTGCAATCTCTTAAATATTTTTATGAAATTCGCAATTAATTCCCTTAACCACCAATTTTGTCAATATATATTTGATTTTTATCTATGAGAAACATTAAATGAGAGGATTTTGCTGGAAAATGGTTGGTGCCGAAACTCAACCTCAGTGCTCCGATCCGAAGCTTCGTCCTTTAATGAGCATCTTCATGCCACATGACAAAGAAATTAAAGAAACCTATTATTAATATCACTTGACACGCCACCTAAACCCTAACTAATGTCTTTAATTCCCAAATGAATAATAATTAACAAAAAAAAGTTTATAATGTTATATTTATTGATATTAATGATAGAAGTATGAAAATATAGCTAAACTACCTCAACTACAAAAGAACCGTGGGTTAGCAACTGAATTAGATGGAACTACCTCAACTACAAAAGAACCGTGGGTTAGCAACTGAATTAGATGGTTATGTTGTCAAATAAACTATTATTAATTAATTAGTGATGGAATTTTATCACTAATTGACTATTTTTTTAATAGTATCAAGCATTTACAAACTCTTAAAAAACAACTTAGTTTCAAGCAGAAAGATTATTATATAGGTTCTGTACTTAATTGCATAAAAAGCCACAATTTTCATAAATTATGAATGATGTGACTCATTATTTAAATCTTAATTATGTAATAATGTAATGCTTAAAAATTATGTTTAATCAAAATATAACTAATAATCACTTCAATCCTTAATATAGTTTGACTCAATTGAGGGATTTGTGTATTTGATCCTAACTACAGGATCTTAATTTTCTTTGGATCCCTCATTTAATAATCTTTTCAAATTACACCCATATTTCAAAATTTTTCTCACTTTTTATCTCCCACATTTAATATCCCATCAAAATAAACTTATTTTGTGAAGAGTGACACACATTTTATAATTGATATATGATAATACCAAAAAACCAACTTACTCAATTTTATTTATTTATGTAAATTAATTAACTAAGTCTTATATTTAAAATCAGAGAGAGTAACCAATAGATGTGGGTCTTAATAAAAGAGGCTTTAGCTGATTAAGCATGAGATCTCGAGTTTAGGTTTGTGTGAATGCAAAAAAAAAAAAAAAAAAATCTTTGAAAAAGCTAACCCTAATTAAGGCAAATAATGCTCGGATCTGACCCAATCAGAAAGATTTAGCTATATCATAAAAATCAGAGGGAATAATACACATATTATACTAGCAACTGCATTAGCATTTAGAAGAGAAATACTTGTATAAAATAATTGAAGCTGCCAGCTATATAAGGATTCGATCAATGTGGAATTTTTACTTAACATGATGAGGGCAATAATAAAGGAAAAATCAAGTTTTGTCCTGGGAAGTGGGTCGTATCGTAATAAAATAAATCACAGCAGCAACTTCCTCATGTTTCACTGAATAAAATATGTAATTGTTCGTGTAACCAAAAAAAGTATGTTTATTCATTAAAAACAAACGAACTCTGACAAGAAGAAAAACATTATTGAAATTAATGAGGACTTCTGTTTATAGACACGACAGCAAGATGTGTTTGGAGCTTCCAAATTTTCCACACGGTTTCGATATATGTTCAACAACCCCCACATTCTGATAATTAATTGGGTCTATTTTTATGATATCCAAATTAAACTACTTGGGCATTGGTTGGATTAATATTCACAAAAGTGATTTCATCCCAAATAATAACTTTTATAAATTGAGTTTTGAAGTAAAATCCAATTCATGCCATATGATTTATATTTAGATAAAATTGTATATAAAAAAATGTCATTTTGATAGAAACTTGTTCGAATGATACATTAAAAAATCAGTTTTAGAATATTCAAATAAAAGTTAGTTTTAGAATATGTTCAGATATGGTAAAAAAAGAGGGGGCAAAAGTTGTTTCAACTTCAATGTGACTCCTGGAAAGAAAGAAACAAAAAAGGCTCATTTGTTCTGCCACTATCCCAAATATCAATTTTTCATCCACAACTTTTTTTCCAACTGAATTTTGAGTTTTCCTAATGTTATCAAAAAATGCATATAGCCATAGCATCTTTATTGTCATAACCCATGCATCCATTATAGATTATTTGAACTTAAAACTTCTTGCTTGAGAAAGTTTTAAAGAGTCGTTTTATAAAAGTTCCACATCAAGTGGTGAAGGGAATAGAAGATCCCTTATCAGGATATGGATAGCTTTACATTTCAACGCATTTAAAATCATGAGGGGTGACGGGTCGCAAAGCGGACATGTGGGTAAAACATCCCTCTCAATGCATTTTAAAACTAATTTTATTCATTTTATCTCATATTCATCAATGTGCACATGTGTATAGCAAGATATATATTGAGTGATTAATGAGAATATTGGGTTTACAATATTCTTTTAATAATTAAAATAAAATATAATTATGTTCATTATGATTATTACTTAGGAATACTCATACAGTTATACTACATAAAAACTCCATAATAAAAATTTGTCAAATATTGAAACTTAATAGACTTGCAATTAATGCAAAATTAAGAAACTATATGGTTAAAATTATAATTATTTAAACCAATGTGACAATATATCCCTTGAAAAATCATTTTCAGTAGTAATAAATGTATCGCATCATGGTAGTCCCCATGTATCTTCTTCAATTATTATAAACAGGTAAGCCTAGGTCCATCATTAGCTAAAAGACAAAAATTTAAGTTTCAGCGAATTGCAATCGCACAGTACTATAAGAGATTTAAATACAAGTCACCACAGTACTCTTAACTTGATTAATTAGAAATTAATACCAACCTAGTTGAGTCTACAATGAAAAGAGCTAGTCTCTTACACCATGATAAACTATCATTCGAATTCCCATTATTAGAGCTAAGTGCCCAATATTGTCCTGAGTAGGATTGATTGCCTAAGAATAATGGCGTCTAAAAAAAAAATTAGACACTGCTGTGTTCACATTATTACATTCTCCATACATTAACTAATTAATGGTTCATGAAGGAAAGCAACCATCAAAATTCCTTTGAAGCAACACAATATTTCTTAATTAAAAGTGAAAACATAACTTTATTAATCCTTACATATATTTTTTATTAAATATTGGAAGATCTCAAGGCTAACTACTTCCTTTATCAAAAGAATTATAATAGAAAATTGGGTTAAGGTGAAAATCTTCCCTAAAGTAATTTTGCATAGTGCGTGCACTTGACACTATAAAGTTCTTTTGATTTAAAAGTATACATGAAGGTTTTAAATTAATGCAAAATCGCAACGACTATCAAGCCAACTAATATTGATCACTTAACAAACATGTCAATTAATAAATGATGAAAAAATACACATGAAGTTTCCAAAGTTGTGCAAAAATGTCACAACTGTTAAATTAACAAATGTTGATTATTTAGCAAATAGTCCCCATTGAAGCAAACAAAGGAGAGGACGGCAAGTGGGATGGCCAGGGGAGTGGCAGCTTCAAAACAGTCAACATTAGTTAATTTAATAGATGTGGTATTTGTTTGCATCATTTTGAAACCTTTATGTGTATTTTTGCATCTAAGGAAACTTTTTAGTATTAAGTGCAGATGAAGGAATACTTTATAGTTAGATTTGCACGTTCCCTTAACCATAGAAAATTTGATGCAGAATTCTTAAAATGACGTGGTTTTAAAATTGAATCAAGTGACCGGACGTAACAATATATAGATGAATCGAGATAGATGTTCAAAATTCTTTTGAAGAGAATTAGATTGAAAAACTCAAGAATTACGCTGGATATGAAGCCCTAACTTTTTCATGTTCAGCTTCTCTTCGAAGTAAAAAAACAAAAAAAATCTTGTTCAGAGGAAAAGAACAGACATATTTTCATAGTTTTCTAGTTATTGTAATGCATTATATATTGATTAATAAAATTGAATTGATTCTTTGTTGGTTTTCCCTCATTTTATCTCTTCTATATATCGATAATTATATGATATTGATGAGGAGACAATATGTTATTTATTTATAATCTCCACACCTTTTTCGACCAGCATAATCCCCACACTTGCCGTGGCAGTTTTCGGATCTGCATATAATAGAAGTTAACCTATATATAATTATTCAACCGAACCCGTTATATGGAAAATGATGATTTGTTTCCTCTGTCTATAAAAACCATGTAATCATTGTTAGAGCATATATATTGTTAGGATAGGCAGGCACAACGGAAGAATTTTAAAAATTTTACCGATCCTGATCGAGGATCTATCAACGACGTTTAAATCGGGTTAGAAAGAACTCGTACCTTTTTCAACTTAGGGTTTTCACGATCTCTAGGAACCAACACGTTAGGTCCACTCCCTCTACCGGTATCCACATGAATGCTCTCCAATAGAGATTGTGTGCTAGCGCCTCCAATGTCTCCTAGGGTTTCCCATGTGGCTCTGAATTCTCATGCGCGTATGAGTATATCTGCTCTGTCAAGTTTATAACCTATGAGGGCTGTATTCAAATTTCAAAATTAATCATCATTAATTTTGAAATTAATCAGCAATTAATTATCTTGATGAACTAATTAAATAAATTCAGTTTAAATTAAATATGTCCAACTGTTTTAATTTAACCTATTTATTTAATCCAAATAAAGAGCCATTAGATTTAATTTATCTTCAGAAATTAAATCTGAGATACTATATCTCTATCATGTTAGTAATTAAATTTAATATATCTTAATAAATTAAATTTAAAACTAACACACTATAATAATATCATATAATATATATACATATATATATAATATAAGATATGTATTTCAAAAATATATATCTATATAATATTATTAACGAATTTTATATTATATATATATAATTTGTCCATCCTAAATTAAACAGTATCTCATGTTGGGCCATTCTTGTGTGCAACCTTGTAGGTCCATATGAAGTTGGCAGTAAGCCAATAACTATACTAACCCAAAAGTTGCAAGCGGCCTCTAGCAAGACATTACGACTACCCAAATCATATGAGGATGTTATCATGATGCAACCTGTCATACAATCATGTCACGTTCCTTTTGTCACACGATATATCGATGAAAGATAAGGCATGGATAATGTCATCCTCTTGTTCTTGACAATTACTTTATCGATTCCTGAGTAGCCTGACAATAGAAATGGAAACTCCTTTCCATTGTAGTATGGCCATACATTTCTTAGACTCACTCATTGAGGGGCCTAGTAATATCTCTCTACTAATGTGAGGGACAAATTTCATCTTGATCATTCATATTCCTCTGCATGAAAAATCACTAAGCCCGATCATAGCCTTTATCATCACCCGGTCAAAAGTGACTTTTGACTAGTTCAAAACTTAGCAACTCTCATGTAGGAATCCATGATGACCTTAGGTCTAAGGGCATTGTGACATGGTATACATGAAAAAAGCTTATGACTTGATCCATGTAGCTTTCTCATAGTGGGTCGGTCCAGCACCTTGTACTCTTACAAGTGCCTAAGACTTTGATTCGTATCTCCATATCTTATCAAAGTCATACTGGTCTTGTTTTATCTCTGCTCCTGCATAGATGACCGACCAGGGACATTTTAGGACAATCTTCATGAATTATCCAAGGATACAATTATCACAGTTAACATGTAAATAATATGATAACTGAATGGAGAAATTTCATTAAAATAATAATGTTCAAAGTACAATTAATGATTGGCCCTTAGGGCGCAATTTCCAACATATATATATATTTAATAACACAATGCACCGAATATAAAATAGTAAATAAAAACTTCAATTTTGAACAAAACTAAAGAAGATAAAGACTTCGATTACAAGGAGAAAAACCATTTATGCATATATAGATAGATAGATAGATATAGATAGTGTGCATTTAAAGTAAATTTAAATTAACTCACTCTAGAAAACTTATCATATACATAGAAATTGTAATACCCCAAATTTTATTAACCAAAATGTATTGTAATTAATGGAAATAGTCAAAGAAATAAAAGGATGAATTTTGGAGAATATGATTGTGCTGCCAGTGAAAATTTCTTGTGAGGTGGTGACATTGTTACATGGTTTTGGATGACCAAATGATGACAAACAATTATGAAAGTTTACAGAGAGAAAGTAGACATCCTAAGATTTAATTTGATAGTTCATGGGTAATTTTTGGAGCTGTATGTAAAAAGTTCTAAATTTCTAAAGTTAGTCCAAAAAAACTATTGATTATCTGGAACAACGTTCTAAGAATTTTATTTTGGGAATTTTGTGCTTTTCATTGGCAAAGGGATATATTTTTCTTTGAAACTAGACTCAATAAGGGTTCCAAACTAGCCTTTGGAATCATTACATTACGATGTCTACAAATTTAGTTATGATTTTTCAAAGTTTGGGCAGAAAATCTGCCAGAATTTCCAATTAATCCAAAAATTAAAGGGAAAATAGGATATATTATAAAATAATTTCCCTTCATCTTCCTCTTCATTTCCGTTAGTTTTTAGCTTCTGAGAGAGAGAGAGAGAGTGAGTGATTTTGAGAATTCTAGTGAGAAGGAGGAGTAATTTCGCCAGCTAAGCTTGATTTCTTCAGTGAATTAGCTCCTAACTTGTATAATCCTTCTCCTAAGCCTCTCCTATATGTGATTTAAGGTTTTTGAAGCAAGAATTTCAGTGGTTAGAGGGTTAGGGTTTTGCCCGAACAAAGGAAGAGCCATAAGGAAGCAAAGGTAACTTCCTAAACTTCAAATATTAGTCGTTCTAGCTGTTGTGGATAATTTAATCGGTGAATTTCTGTTAGATTTGCTCTGATTGTGAAATTTGGGAAAGGGTTTTCCCTATGTGTTATGCTACCAAAATTGAGTCTCAATGGTGGTTTTAACATAATTAAATAGTTAATAAAGTGATTAGAATAGAAAAGAGCAAGTCTATGGAGTTAGAATCAAAAAACCCCAACTTTTCCTAGAGAACCTTATATTTTGGCCAGTGTTGGTTTAAAGGGTTAGAGTTGGATAGTTGATGATCTGATGATTCCATTGAGTTCAGGAGAGAAAATTAGGTGGGGTTACAGTTGATCACATTTCCAGAAAAGTCTAAAAAAACATAATTACCTAAACACCCCTGAAACCTTCAAATAGGGGCTGCCAAGGGCATTTTGGTCTTTTGCCAGTGAATTTGATAATTTCGAGTTTGAAAATGGATTCATTGGGTGAAAATATGTTAGAATAGCCCAGGTCAAAATTTCAGGAAAAGTACGGTCGGACCGAGTAAGTTGGGGCATGGTTAGGTCCTAGGGGCATTTGGTAATTTCCATAATAGACTCATATAACCACTAAAAATACTATGGAAGTGTCTAGAATAGTACATGAAAGGGTTTGAACTTGATTCTTGTACATTTAAAATTTTAGGACCTGATTGATAGCCCAAGCTGCAGCAAGAAGTTCGAGGAGCCTATCTAAGGATAAAAAAGGGTTAAGGTAGTAGCTTTATCTCTCATACACTATGTGAATGTTGATATGTCGTGTGTTACTACATTATGTAATATGAACACGTGCCTGGGGCATATTACCTAGCGTGGTCGAGGACTCATCTGAGGTGCACAGACATGTCCAGGATACAAACAGTCATTTGGCTCTCAGTATTGTGTACACACATGTTATAGTATGAATTTTCATTTGACACTATATTGTGCATTGCATATTTAATTTTCACATTTTATATGAATGATTGTATGTTACTATTGAGATTTCGTTTATATCTCACTCTTTTTCAATTAAACAAATATTCTAGCGGGAACTGGTGGCTCCAAGGGTAATATGGTAGATATGAGCAATTGAGGTACGGATCCCAAGATGGGGCTTGTGGTTATATGTAGTCTACTCTATTCTAATATTTTGGATATTTTGGAAAATTGTGTATGTATTATCACACCCTATTGAAATTCCTGTAATATAATCAAGCCTAATGTATAGACATATCAGTATGTTTATGCTATTCCTATGTTGCTCACTGAACTACACACAAGAACTCTGACAATGGTAAAAATTAGATAAGGGTATAACATTTTGGTATCAGAGCCCAAACGGTTCTGGAAGAGCCCAAAGCAGTTCTAGTAGAGTGGCATTTCTGGCAATAGGATAGTATACTGATATAGTCTTGATTGCACAGTGATAGGAAATATGCACAGATGGGAGTACTAAAGAAGTGAATCCTCCTAATATGTGAATTAGCATCGAAAGATTAAAGAATACCCGAAGGGCAATAAGTGGTGTAATAGTGGACTGAGAATGGTCAAAGGAGATTGCGAAACTTGAGGAAGCGGGTATGGCCAAGGTCAATATACAGATCAGACACAGTATCTAGTCAGCTGGAGGCAGTTGGCATGATGTTTGAGATGAGAGTAGTCTCAGGGTACTAGTGGTCAGGAGCAGATAGAGCTAGTATCTGCGTTTTGGCACGGGTATACAAAAGTTAAGAGTGCTTAGCCCAGGGAAATTCTAGAATGGATAACCCCCTGGGAAGTTAAGTTGGCAAGATCATGGAGACTTGAGGAATAGTAATTGTTTTAAGGTTTCTCTAGGACTAATGATCATCTTAATTAGATGATTTTAATAATGTTTAGAAGCATGAGGATGCTGATAATGTAAGCGTTAATCTTGACTCGAACCATTTCTGTTGTAGTAATTACTGCCAGAAAGGTTCATTTCATGAAGTTATGGGAACTCAAGGCATAATAAATGTTTTAAGGTTTCTCCATACTAAGTAATGATCCTTAGTAACACTGTAGTGTTAAAAGGAATGTAGATACGATATATGGTGCAATATGATGAGTGGTGATCATACCGTATAGTTGTAGTGGACCTGTGTGTCTAGAGGCCTTAAGACCTAAGGGACCAATATGTCCTTAGGCTGGTAGAGGTATTCAGAATTGTGTTAGGCTATTGATGATATGTGGAATTGAGGAATAAGATTCTTATGGACACAAATCCCTGTAGAAAGGAATTTTGAAAATTTGCTATCTGTTAAGTCTAGCATAAGGAAAGATTATGATAATGAAATATTTCCTTAGATTATTGATTGAGGTATTATCTCTCTGATGAAATAAGAGAAGAGATTGATTTGCCTACTATTCCACTAACTTGAGGCTATATTAGGAGTCGATTGGTGGATGGAAATTGAGGTGATGAAAGGTATGAGTAGAAGTGTTACCAAGTAAATTGTAATCTAGGAATCAATTGTTAAGTTTTGATTCTACAAGAATTTGAAATGGCGCAGAATCATTTGAGTTGAAATGGGCCAAGAATTGGCACATAGAAACAAAGATTTCTAGTGCAGTCGGGTATTATAGGAGATTCCTATATGACTCCTATTAAATCATCTTGACATTATTAAGCTTATATGAGGAGATAAACATCAGAGTGGCACAACGGAAGCCAATATGAAATAGTAACAAAACTGGGTAGGACAGTAAATTTATGTGTAACATTTGAGTACAGCCGGAGAGGTTAATATTCACACCGGTATTGATCATCCCAAATCAAGACTAGACCTGTGTGGTCTATAGTGACACAACTTGTATGGCATATGATGATTTACCCTATGTAATATATAGTGTTGTGGCGGCCCATCAGAGCATGTTAATCAACCCTATGATCAGTATGCAACCCTGACATAGCCAGGGGAGAATCCTGGTTGCAATGGCAGAAATCACAAGTAGCCCTAAGGTCGAGAGGCAGTGCATAAAATATGCTGCTGAATGGTGCACTATACAGCGATATGACATGTGTGGTCACAGTGATATGTCCTGTGCCTGTGTGGTCGCAGTGATATGCACCTATGTGGTCTATAGAATTATACCTATGTAAACCTGTGTGGTTTACAGTGACTAATTTGTGTGGTCAACAATCACACAACCTATATGGTTTGTAGTGACACATGTAAATAGAGATTGGGATGAGCCCTACTGTAGTAAGGTGTAATGGTGATGAATACTCTCAATAGTGTAGCCTCACAGAATGATTACCCACTCGTGTTATAGTACAACAAGTGAATAGTGCACATAGTATGACTAGTAAGGGTCATATAAACCACATAGTCATTTGATCTCAAACATCAAATAGGTAGGAATAAATGTAGACAGTCATAGATATAGATAGATATATTGGCAATACGTCTCAGTGTACATGTTTGTACAGGGTGTAAGACTGGGATACTTAGTGTTGTGGGAGTAGAATGGCATAAGCTGCATGGCTAAATATACCGAACATGATGGAGCATAGTACCTACAGGTACACTAAACATGACCAAACATAGTGCCTACAGGTAGTGCCTACTGGTACATTGATGAATAGTACCTATAGGTATACTTGAGGTACGGAACAGGTAGGGGTTGCAATTGTTATTGGCTTTGAATGTTTCCAACTAAATTGACTTATTGAATTACTGAATTATAGTGCCGTAAAGGTATACTGAATTATAGTGGCATAAAGGTACACTGAATTATAGTGCTGTAGAGGTATACTAAATTACTAAATTATGTACCATGAGGGTACACTACCCAGTCAGAGGACTGAGGTATGGAATACATTTTTTACTGAACTGAATATAGTATTATTGTAATATTGCATTACAATATGATTGTGTTGTAGGCTCATCCATGAAAGAGATAGATTAAGTGATAAAAAGGGATTCCCCAAGGTATAGATGATATTATACGACGTAGCAAATTTTGGGGATGAATTTTGTTTAAGTGGGGGAGAACTGTAAAACCCCAAATTTTATTCACCAAATTGTGTTGTAATTATTGGAAATAGTCAAAGAAGTAAAATGGTGAATTTTGGAGAATGTGATTGTGCTGCCAGTGAAAATTTCTTCTGAGGCAGCAACATTATTATATAGTTTTGGATGACAAAAAATTATGAAAGTTTACAGGGAGAAAGTAGACATTCTAAGATTTAATTTGATAGGTATGGGTAATTTTTGGAGCTGTATGTAAAGAGTTATGAATATTTGAAGTTAGTCTAGAAAAACTGTTGATTTTCTGGAACAATGTCCAACGAATTTAATTCAAGGAATTTTGTGCTTCCAATTGGTAAAGAGCTATATTTTTCCTTGAAACTAGACTCAATAAAGGTTCTATAGCTGTTGGAATCACCCCAATACGATGTCTACAAATTTAGTTATGATTTTTCAAAGCTTTGGCAGAAAATATGCCAGAATTTCTAATTAATTCAAAAATTAAAGGGAAAATAGGATATATTATAAAATAATTTCCCTTCATCTTCCTCCTTCATTTCTTTCCGTTTTCAACTTACAAGAGAGAGAGAGAGAAAGAGAGATAGTGATTTTGAGAATTCTAGTGAGAAGGAGGAGCAATTTTGCCAAGTAAACTTGATTTTTTCAGTGAATTAGCTCCTAACTTGTATAATATTTCACCTAAGCCTCTCCTCTATGTGATTTAAGGTTTTTGAAGCAAGAATTTTCAGTGGTTAAAGGGTTAGGGTTTCACCTAAACAAAGGAAGAGCCATAAGGAAGTAGAGGTAACGTCTTCAACTTCAAATATTAGTTGTTCTGGCATTGTGGATAATTTAATCGGTAAATTTCTATTGGATTTACTTTAATTGTGAAATTGGGAAAGGGTGTACCCTAGGCATTATGCTACCAAACTTGAGTCTAAATAGTGGTTTTAACATAATTAAATAGTTAATAAAGTGATTAGAAGTAGAAAGGAGCAAGTTTGCAGAGTTAGAATTGAAAAACCCCAACCTTTCTTGGAAAACCTTAAATTTTGGCCAGTGCTGGTTTGGGGGGGTTGGTGTTGGATTTTTGATGATCTAATGATTCCAATGAGTTCAAGAGGGAAAATATGGTGGGGTTATAGTTGATCACTTTTCTATAAAAGCCTTAAAAAACATAATTACCAAAAAGCCTATGCCAAGGGCATTCTGGTCTTTTCATAGTGAATTAGGTAATTCTGAGTCTAGAAATGTATTTATTGGGTAAAAATATGTCTGAATAGCCTCAGTCAAAATTTCGGTAAAAGTACGGTCGATCGAGTAAGTCGAGGTCAGGCTGGGTCCTTGGGGGCATTTTGGTAAATTTTCACAATAGACTCATATAACCACTAAAAACACTATAGAAGTGTCTAGAATAGTACATGAATGGGCTTGAACCTAATTCTTATACATTGGAAATTTTAGGACCCAATTGAGAGCCCAAGCTGTGACACGAAGTTCGAGGAGCCTATCTAAGGATCAAAAAGGGTTAAGGTAGTAACTTTATCTCTCATACACTATGTGAATATTCATATGTTGTGTGTTACTGTATTCTGTGATATGAACATGTGCCTGGGGCACATTACCTAGCTTTGGTCGACGACTCAGCTGAGGTACACGAACATGTAGGGGATTGAAACAATCATTTAGCCATGAGTATTGTACACACATGTTATAGTATGAATTTTCATTTACACTATATGGTGTATTACATATTTAATTTTTCACATTTATATAATTGATTGTATATTACTACTAATATTTGTTTGAATCTCACCCTTTTTCAATTAAACAAATATTCCAAAGGGAACAGGTAGCTCCAAGGGTAAGGTGGTAGATACGGCAACTGAGGTGCGGATCCCAAGATAAGGCTTGCGGTTATATGTAATCTATTCTATTCAAATATTTTGAATATTTTGGAGAATTGTGTATGTAGTATCACACCATACCCTACTGAAATTCCTGTAATATAATCAAGCCTAATGAATCAACATATCAGTATGTTAATGCTACTCCTAATTGCTCACCGAACTACACGTAAGTAGTCTGATAATGGTAAAAATCAGATAAGGGTATGATAGAGATGGTTTTTATTTTATATTTGCGTATACGCAAAATGGAAAAAAAGAGTGATTAGCTTTGGAAATTCAAATAATATTATAATTTTTGAACTTGAGTTTTGTTGGATTAATTCTCAAAACGATTTAAAAATGTGTTTGATCTATAAATTGTGCATAAGCCGAAGGCATGGAGAAGTAAAGGAAACTTTTAGATAATTGGATCGTTACCATGTTTCATGAGAATTTAATTTGGTGATTATTTTTTTTATCTTACACTTATTTAACAGCATATGCACCTATTTAGTTGGTTGAGTTCATATTTAAATAATTTATTAAGTGTAGTGTTTGTAAGAAAGAGATAATTAGTGACAAAAATCTAATGAGTATAAATAAATGAGTTTCGTGGATTTCCATTTTTTTAATAAGACTATTTCTTGGAGAAAAGTGTACATCAAAGCTAATAAAGATTGACCTAGTTAATAAAAATTAACAAGGTCGTAAGTTCAAATCCTGTCAGTGTGAAGATTTTGTTGGTGAACGATCTATAAGTTCCTTTGTCAATGCTCTTTAAATCTTAAGGCATGCATTACAAAAAAGCATTGAATTTACGACGGAATTTAGAGTTTTGGACAAATTTTCAATGAAAATGGATTTCCGACAGAATGGATTTTGTTGGTAATAATAGCATGGCAAACAAATTTCCAATGGAATTCAGATTCCGTCGGAAATTTCCGACCGTCACAAATTTCAAACTGAATTTATATCTATCGCAACTTCCAACGGAATTGAATTTTGTTGAAAATTCTGTCGCAAACTTATGTTTTTATTTTTTAAATTTAAAAAGTCATGTGGCAATTTTGGCGACCACCCCCTTATCGCCAGTGGTGGCGCATGGCAGCTCTGGCCCTGGCGACAAGGTTTTTATTTTTTAAATTTAAAAAGCCATGTGGCAACTTCGGCGACCGCCCTCTTATCACCGGTGGTGGCGCATGGCAGCTCCAGCGACGTCTACCTTGTCATGGCGCCCAGATCCGCCATGTGTCACAACTGTTAGAGCAAACATTTCACCCAAGAGGGGGTGAATTGGGTGATACTAAAAATTTCGGTGCAAATATAAACCTTGACGGTGAATATAAAGCAATAAAGAGTAAGGAGAAATATCACCGAAGTGTACACCGAGAGTTATACTAGTTCCGCCACAACCAGTTTGACCTACGTCCAGTCCTTAGAGCTTCTCTGAGAGTTTCACTATAATTTCCAAGATTCAGTGGGTTCTTGGCACCTCGATACAAGCAAGTTCTTTCGCCTGGACACTCGCTCTGCCTTACAAGTTGTAATCCAATCCCAACTCAAGGTTCCACAACCTTAAGTTACCTCAACAATAAATATGAAGTTTGAATGAAATATCTCTCTTACAGAGTGAATAAGAATCATTGAAGTACAGAATTATAAGTATGTGTAAAAATAGAGTATTAAGTGTGAACTTGAAAATACATTCGTGTGTGTTCTTGTTGTTATCTCTGTTTGGATGTTCCCATATATATAGATGTGTTGATAATGACCGTTGGAACATTTTCTTCTCACCTGTTAGAGTATGCGCAACCACTGTTGACTTTTCCAGATTTTGAAGAATATCCGTTTGCGGTAGATGGCGGTAGGTAGCATTTGAACGTTGCATTTGACTTTCCTTATTTGGTAAGATCTCTTCATTCTTTATCTGCGAATATGCTAAGAATACTAATATAATGGAGGGTTAATTATATAGGAAACAAATCAATGAATGTTGGAATGATTTCCGAATTTCTAGATTTGATTACTCAAGTAGGTACTCGAGTAACTTGATGAAAAACTTGGCAGAGTATTAATATATCATATTACTCGGGTAGTGCACAGGGTAAAGCAGATTACAAACCTTGGAAATACCTATTTACTCGAGATCACCTCGAGTGAACATCTATTCCTACATAGCTTACTCGGGTGGATACTTCAAGTGCATTGTAAATAATTCTTTAGATCACTAGATTACTGACTCGAGTAATCTCATTCAAGTCTTTGACATAGAACGTTTTTCATACCTGCATACTTGAGTGGTGCCTCGAGTGAAGTGTGATAATAACATTTCAGCTTAATCGAGTGGTACCTTCAAGTTTTGTTTACCACAGTGATTTACTCGAGTGGCTCCTCAAGTAACATTGGCAGGATTGGAATGCCGAGAGCAACATAATTCTTGAAGTAGGGGACTCAAGTACTGACTTGAGTAACGTTGGCAGGCCGAGAGCAACTAGAAGTGATTTCCTTGATTACTCGAGTCCTTACTCGAGTAACGTTGGCAGGATTACATGCCTGAGAGCAACTGATTTCCTTGTGGCTGGTTACTTGAATGTTGACTCAAGTAACTCTTCTTTTCATTTCATATCACTCGAGTCATCCCTCGAGTGATGTATCTGGCCGTGAGTTACTTGTGGTTCTGTGCTCTGGTTACTTCAAGTTTCTGTCTCATTACTCGAGTTCTTATTCAAGTAGCCCTTTAGAAATTCTATCAGTGATAAAGTTTCTCAGCTTTCTCTCTTGTCCTTTCTTCATTATTCTAGTGCTTACTTCAAGTGATGATTTGCTCTGTCATTACTTTGTTCAAACTTGTTTGTTTATCAAAACTTTTTCACACCCATTCTTTGTTATCATCAAAACATGTGAGATCTAACATTCTCCCCCTTTTTGATGACGACAAAACTTGGTGATTTTGAACAAAGTTTTTGAAATTGAGTTCTAAAATAAACACTTCTTGAAATCAATTGTAACTTTGAAATCCTTTTTGAAATAACTTATTAAGTGTCAATTCAAAGTGTTTTGGAAAGCTTTGAAAAACATAACATGTTCACCTTGCATACATAATAAACTCATTAGTCACACAATCTAATATAACTTAAAAGCTTAAATGAACTTGAATTGAAATTGAACTAGAATTGCGTTACAAATATGAAAAGCTCCCTAAATCCCATGTACACCCATATACCCGAAATAAAAGAAGCTCAGTCAACCACAAAATCACTCAAGCTCTTCTCCCTCTTTTTGTCCTCATCAATCAGTGAAGAACTGGAAGGCTTGACTGCAGAAATAGGCTTCATAGGAATGACCATGGAGCTATGTGAACCATCTGAACTAGAAGAATCAAAAGAGGAGCTGGAAGATTCTTGTTCAGGAAGGTTGAGTTGAGGAATATGAATGTCATCCCTTGGAGGGATTGGATGTGACTGATATTCAACAATAGAGGTGGTCTCAACCTCTTTTGTGGCACCTGGAGAATGATGACCAGAGGATGAGGGAGAGATCTCCTCTGTATGAGTAGGGGAAGGAATAGGTGTAGGTGTGGGTTCAGGCTAAACTCTGGGTGGTGAATCCTTAATAGTGATGTGGACAGTCTCATTGGTTTCAGGATCATCCACTGAGCATAGAATATCTCTAGGAAGAATAATGGGGATTTTGAGTGCAGAGGGTCTAGGTTCATAGGGTCTAAACTCTGGAAGTTTGGGAAAGGAGGTCTCAGGGACAGTTGGCTCAACCTCAATATGATGATGCTCTGAGGGGATGTTCTCTGGAGGTGAGAATGCCTCAAGAATAGATGATAGACCAGCAGAAGGTCCAGGACCCATAGAGTTCAATCTAGCAAGAATCAACCTCAGAGTCTCACCCTGGGCACACTGCTCTGCTAATATCTCCTCGTGCCTCTTGTCCATCCTCTCAACCAATTCAGTCATCTTGTAATTCATATGAGTTATCAATTCGGCATTGGTATTTGTAATGTCGATATGAAATCCCTTTAGTATATTCTCCATGAAATGTTGAATTGTGGCATTTAGGAATGAAGGTGAAGAAGTAGTGGAAGCTGGAGCAGAGGACTGAGTATCATCCATTCTGCTTGTCTCAGTCTCTATCTCTTCTTCCTGGGACTAGACTCCATAGGGCTCTTGAGGGGAATTTCAACATTAAGCTTCCTAATCTAGTTTCTTCCAATTGGAGTGATCCTCTCAATGGGCTCCTTATTCTCCAAATACCATATCTTGTTTTTCTTTTGAATAAGAGAAATGATCTGAGGAAATGGCATAGGAGTTGTTGCTTTCCCTTCTATTTTGTACCTCTGTATCTTAGAGAAGATGTATTCTCCCAAGTCCTTTTGTTCCTTCAGGAGTAGAGAAGCAAACCACATATAGTCTCGGTCAGAGAAATGGGTGTAGTTATTGGCTTTGTTCACAAGGGATCTAGAGTAAATATACCAAAGAACCCTGTGATGATCACACATGTCACTTGGTTTAAAGTTAAGAGGACCCACTAGCTTACCAGGTCTAAGGATAGTGAACATCTGGTTAGGTTCAAGCTTGGAATAGATGTCATCAGGGGGATTTTCTATTCCTAACCAAATATTGATCCTAGAGGGTGAGATAAGGATTTTCTAGCCTCTAATTATTATGGTCATTTCTTCCTCTGCAGAAGTCCTATTAGGTTCATCTAGGATTTCTAGGTTGCAGTAGAAATGAGTGACTATTTTAGTGCAAAAAGGAAGTTTAATTGACAACCAAGGCATAAAGGGTTCAAGGAAGGGACTTAGGTCATACTTCAATACCTCCTGAAGAATCTTGAGATCCATACTGTGAATTTTGCATACCTTCCTTCTTGAGAACTATGTCAGGTACTTTTGAGATTCCTCCAATTTGTTGACATTGAACCCTTTTGGAGGTTTAGTAATTTCTTCTTCTGGCAATTCTGGCTTTTTAGAGGATTGGCCCTTCTGTAATTGTTTAAGGATCCCAACCATAGCTTTGGCAACATTCACATCATACTTTGGCTTTTGGAGGATTTCGAAGTAAAAGAGGGAGTGGAAGAATCAGAAGGTAAAGGAGAAGGTGACTAAGTGCTTTTGCCTCTCCCAGTTGAGGTGCTTTTCTTTTATTGAGCTCTTTTGACCACTGGCTCTTTGATCACAACACCTCTCTCCTTTGGTTTAGGTTGAGGTTTCAATTGGACTTTGGCCTTTGATCTTGGAGTGAGCTTTCGTCTCTTTCTAAGAGGAGCAAAAAAAGGGTCAAAGGGTTGTTGAGATTCAGAAGAGTCTGTAGGAGTAAGATTCTTGGTTCTAACCATCTTGATTTAAAGAAAATAGAAATCTCAGAAAAACCAGAGTGAGAAGTCACGAGTTAGGGTAGAGAGAATCTGAGCAAAATAGGAAGTTTTTGGAGCTAAGATTTGATGGGTTTTGACAGAAATCAAGCAAGGAAGAGATTGTGAAAACTTTTTGTGAGAGGACTGGGAGATTCGCTCAAGGAGATTTTATAGAAATGACTGAGTTTGCGACTGTTAAAGACCTAGAACCTGACATTACTCGAGGCCCTACTCGGGTGGTTATCAAGTTTACTCGAGTCCCTACTCGAGTGATCATATAGAAAATTCTAAAATAATTCATTTAAATTGTGTACCTAGCATGAATAATATTGTAATTATTCATGTATGTTCCCTCGATCATTTGATAGCCATTTTAGAACAGATTTGAATTGATTCTCATCGAATTTGCGATCTGGACCTACAGTTACTCGAGGCCTTACTCAAGTAAACTTCAAGTTTACTCGAGGCTTCCCTTGGGTAATCTGTCTTTTCTCCTTTTGACTGTTCATTTCCCACCAAATGAGCTGTTTGATTTAAATTCCATGTGACTTGAGACTTTACTGCTAGTTTTTGAAGTCCATTACTCAAGTGCCAACTCGAGTAATGTGCCCATTTACTTCAAGTTGTCTCTCGGGTAATGCTGCACTGTCAGACATTACTTGAAGTTGGCACTCTAGTGATGGTGTCCTCTATTAACCTCTATTTTTATTTCTTAAAAACAGAGTTTCAATCTTCCTGCAAAACAAGTTTCTACATACTCTGATGCTGAAGTTGGTAATCATCAAAACATTATCAAATAACATTATCTAATATTATGAAAAACCAAAATAACTTACAATTCATTGGGATTTACCATTCCCAATTCTCTTCTAATGTATAGAAATTGATCTTTTGCAAGAGGTTTGGTGAAGATATCAGCTAGTTGAAGATTAGTAGGAATGAATATCACTTTCACATCTTTCTTTTGGACATGATCTCTGATGAAGTGGTGTCTGACATCGATATGCTTGGTTCTAAAATGTTGAACTGGATTCTTTGCCAAGCTTATTGTACTAGTATTGTCACAATAGATTGGTATTTCTTTGAGATAAATACCAAGATCTTGTAGTTATTGTTTTAGCCATATCACTTGTGCACAACAACTTGAGACTGCAACATATTCCGCTTCCATTGATGAAAGAGACACTGTATTTTGTTTCTTGCTGAACTATGATACAAGAGATCCTCCAAGAAATTGACCTTGTCCGCTGGTGCTCTTTATGTCTGTCTTGTATCCTCCATGATCAGAATCTGAATATGCAACAAGATATTCATTTCTTCCTTTAGGATACCACATACCCAATTCTGGTGTGTCAGCAAGGTATCTAAAGATTCGTTTGACAGTTTCGGCATGTGATTCCTTTGGTGCTGATTGATATCTTGTACATATACCAACATTGAATTGGATGTCCGATCTGCTTGCCGTGAGATAGAGTAATGATCCAATCATTCCTCTGTATTTTGTGATGTTGTAGTCTTTCCCTTTGACATCAGCATCAAGCAACGTAGTTGAGCTCATAGGTGTGTCCGTTACTTTTACTTCATCCATTCCATACTTCTTCAATAGCTCTTTCAAGTACTTTGTTTGAGATATGAAGATTCCATTCTTTCTTTGTTTGAATTCCAAACCGAGAAAGAAATTCAATTCTCCTATCATTGACATCTCAAACTCTCCCTGCATTATCTCAGAAAATTCCTTACACAGAGATTCATTAGTAGCACCGAAAACAATGTCATCAACATATATTTGAACAATTAAAATATCATCACATTCTCGTTTTGTAAAAAGTGTTGTATCAACTTTTCCTTGTACAAAACCTTGATCAATAAGAAATTTACTGAGCCTTTCGTACCATACTCTAGGAGCTTGTTTTAAACCATATAAAGCTTTTCTAAGTTTAAAAACATGGTCAGGTTTGGTTATATCTTCAAAACCAGGAGGTTGATCTACATACACTTCTTCCATGATATAGCCATTTAGGAATGCACTCTTCATGTCCATTTGATAGAGTTTGAATCCTTTTATGCATGCAAAGGCTAAGAGTACGCGTATAGCTTCCAATCTAGCCACTGGAGCATACGTTTCCTCATAATCAATTCCTTTTTCCTGATTATAGCCTTTGGCCACCAATCTTGCCTTGTTTATGACAATAATTGCGGATTCATCGAGTTTGTTCTTGAATACCCATTTAGTGCCAATGATCGGATGATCCTTGGGTCGGGGTACCAAATCCCAAACTTGATTTCTTTCATATTGATTTAGTTCTTCTTACATTGCTCTAACCCAATCATTGTCTGATAGGGCTTTATCAATGTTAGAGGGTTCAATCTCAGAAATGAATGTAGAAAAGCTTACTTCATTGAAAATTCTATTTCTAGTTTTGATCCCTTCATTCACATATCCTATGACTTGATCTAAGGGATGACTTTTATTGTATTTCCAGGCTTTAGGTTGTCCTAGTGACTGCTCTTCTTCCTTGGTTTCATCAACTTCTGGAATAAGAGATTTAGAAATAGATTGACCATTTTCTTGATTTAAAATAACTTCCTGCTCTTCATCAATGGTTTTTTCAGAGGATTGAACTTCATCAAATACAATATGAATTGATTCTTCAACAACATATGTTCTTTTATTGAAGACTCTATATTATTTACCTCGGTTAAAATATCCTAGGAAAATTCCTTCATCAGTTTAGAATCAAATTTTCCTAAGTTATCTTTACCATTATTATGAATGAAACACTTACAACTGAAGATGTGTAGATGAGCAATGTTTGGCTTCCTTCCTTTGTACAGCTCGTATGGTGTCTTTCCTAGTTTTGTTCTAATATAGGCTCTGTTTGAAATATAGCATACTGTGCTCATAGCACCAGGCCAAAAAACTTGAGACGTTCTTTTCATTTAACATTGCTCTAGCTATTTCAGTAAGCACTCTATTCTTATGCTCCACGACTCTATTTTGTTGAGGTGTCCTTGGAGCAGAGAAATTGTGATTAATGCCATTAGTATCACAATATTCTTCAAAGGCATGTGTAGAATGCTCGAAATAATTCAAATATGACTTACCTCCTGCTTTCTTTCTACCTTTCCTTTTGTCTGATTTTGGATCATATCAAATCCTAGATCGGTCATTTACAAATCGCTGAGCTTTTAAAATAACATTTAGCATCTCACTTCCTTGAGTAAATTTTTCAAGATTTTTTATAAGATCAGTGTTTTTCTTTATCAAAGAAGAACAATTTTCACAATCATTTTCTGAACTTTCTTTAAGTTCAATTTCAAGAGCTTTGTTTTTCTTTTTGAAAACAATTAATTCTTTAACTACTTTGATGAATTCAGAATGTAAAGCATTATATTCAGAGAGTAATTCATCATAGGTAGGATCAGAATCATTTACCTCCTCTTCTGTTTCTTCTTCAGCGACGAGACATATATTAGCTACTTCTTTCTCATCACTTTCTTCGTCAGAGGAACTATCACCCCATATAGCAGATACGAAGGCCTTCTTTTTGTTGAAGAATTTGCCTTTTCTCTTTTCTTTACTCTTTTGATTCAGTTCTGGACATTCTGATTTGATATGTCCTGGTTTTCCACATTCATAGCAAATTATATGATCTTTGCTGCTATTTCCTCCTTTCTGAAAGTGTTTGAATCCTTGACCTTTCTTGTAGAACTTTCTGAATCGTTTTATGATTAAGCCCATTTGGTCATCGTCAAACTCCTCATCCTCATCTTGATTTTCTTCTTTTGCTTTTAGTGCTAGGCCTTTCTTTTTCTTGTCACCGATGTCATCTAGTTCCTGTTTAAACTTTAGTTTGCTTTCAAATTCAGAGAGACTTCCAAATAAAGAAGCAACTGATCTCATTGATTCTCCTTTTTCTTCTTCTATCGCAGTGACTTTGGCCTCCCATTCTTTAGAAAGAATATTTAAAATCTTTCGTACTTGGGTATGCTGATCATAGACTTTCCCAAGAGCTGCAAGTTGATTAACAAGATGAGTATATCTAAGTTCAAATTCAGATATTGATTCACCTGATTTCATTCGAAGTAAATCGAATTCGGTGACCAAGGTATTGATCCGATTCTCCTTTATTCCCGAAGTTCCTTCGTGAGCTATTTCCAGAGCTTCCCATATTTCCTTTGTTGTTGGAAGTGTACAAATTCTGAAATATTCACTTTGACTCAAGGCACTTTGTAACATCAGAATTGCCTTGCTGTTGAGAGTGATAAGTTTCTTGTCATTCTCATCATATTCTATAGGCGTCTTTGGAATTTTCTGAGAATCTACAATCTTTGTAGGTTGATAATTTCCACTCTCAATTATATCCCATAGCCCATATTCAGTAGCTATTATGAACACTCTAAATTTTGCTTTCCAGAAAGAAAAGTGTTCTCCACTGAAACCGTGAGGTCTAGTGATGGATGCACCGTCGGGAAGAATTCCTTCACCCATGCTTGCCATTGGATCCTTCTTAGGTTGTTATACCTTAACAAGAAGACCTACGCTCTGATACCAAATGTTAGAGCAAGCGTTTCACCCAAGAGGGGGGGTGAATTGGGTGATATTAAAAATTTCGTTGCAAATATAAAATTTGACGGTGAAATTAAAACAGGAAAGAGTAAAGAGAAATATCACCGAAGTGTACACCGGGAGTTATACTGGTTCGGCCACAACTACTTTAACCTACGTCTAGTACTTAGAGCTTCTCTAAGAGTTTCACTATAACTTCCAAGATTCAGTGGGTTCTTGGCACCTCAGCACAAGTAAGTTCCTTCGCTTGGACACTGCTCCCCCTTACAAGTTGTAATCCAATCCTAACTCAAGGTTCCACACCTTAAGTTACCTCAATAACAAATATTGAGTTTGAATGAAATATCTCTCTCACAGAGTGAATAAGAATTACTGAAGCATAGAATTACAAGTATAATGTAAAACAGAGTAATGAACTTGATGATACGTTTGTGTGTGTGTTCTTGTTCCCTTCACTGTTTGGATGTTCCCATATATATAGATACGTTGGTAATGATTGCTGGAACATATTTCTTCAAGCCCGTTGGAGCGTGCGCAGCCACTATTGACTTTTCCAGTATTTGAAAGATATACGTTTGCAGTAGGTGGCGGTTGGTGACATTGAATGTTGCATTTGACTTTCCTTATTTGATAAGATCTCTTCATTGTTTATCTGTGGAAATGCTAAGAATACTAATATAATGAAAGGTTAATCATATAGGAAACAAAACAATGAACGTTGGAATGATTTCTGAATTTCTGGGTTTGCATACTCGAGTAGCTACTTGATTATTCATTAAAGTTTACTCGAGTACTTACTCGAGTATCATCGGGAAAGCTTTGATAAACTGCAAGTCAACAAATAACTACAAGATTACTCGGGTAGTGCATGGAATAAACAAAATATCAAACCTTTGGGAATGTATGTTTACTCGGGTACCTACTCGAGTAATGTACTCTTTTCTTCATAGGTTACTCGGGTACCAATTCGAGTAAACCTTCAAATAAGCTTATGTTACTCAATGCTTTACTCTAGTAATGTTGGCAGGATTTGAAGGCTGAGAGCACTTCAAGTTTGATTACCTTGTTATTCGAGTACATACTCGAGTAAACTTAATTTTTCTGTATGACTTACTCGGGTAATGACTTGAAGTTTTTCCTCAAAAATAACTCTGCATACTCGAGTACATACTCGAGTAATCCACTTAAAATGAATTATTAAATACCTGCAAACTTGAGTAGAACCTCGAGTGAAGTAAGATAAAAATAGATCAAGTTATTCGAGTACTACCTTCAGGTTTTTGCTTAACACAGTGAGTTACTCGAGTAGCTACTCGAGTAACGTTAGCAGGGTACAAAATGCCGAGAGCAACACATTTTCTGAAACAGAGTAACTCGAGTACATACTCGAGTATCATTGGTAGGCCGAGAGTAACTTGAAAACTTTTACCTGGTTACTCGAGTAGCTACTCGAGTAACATTGGCAGGCTGAGAGCAACTTGAAAACTTTTACACTATTACTCGAGTACTTACTCAAGTACTGTTGGCAGGTTACTCGAAGGTATCTCTGGTAACTTCAAGTTTTGTCTCATTAATCGAGTACATACTCGAGTAATGCCTTAGAAAACTTACTTCTCATCAAGTTTCTCAGCTTTTTCTCTTGGCCTTTCCTCATTACTCCA
This sequence comes from Inga laurina, assembly GCA_963855925.1. Lineage (NCBI taxonomy): Eukaryota > Viridiplantae > Streptophyta > Magnoliopsida > Fabales > Fabaceae > Inga > Inga laurina. The sequence continues at coordinate 28,120,306 of OY979706.1, read as the reverse complement.
ATGCTTACTTCAAGTGATGCTTTTCCCTGTTATTACTTTGTTCAAACTTATTTATTCATTAAATCTTTTTCATAATATTCTTTGTTATCACCAAAACATGAGATCTAACACCAGTAATATCTCTCTACTAATGTGAGGGACCAATTCCATCTTGATCATTCATATTCCTCTGCATGAAAACCCACCAAGCCCGATCATAGCCTTTATCATCCCTCAGTCAAAAGTGGCTTTTGACTAGTGCAAAGCTTAGCAACTCTCATATAGGAATCCATGATAACCTCAGGTCTAAGGGCATTGTGATATGGTTATACATGAGAAAAACTTATGACTTGATCCATGTAGCTTTCTCATAGTGGGTCGGTCCAGCACCTTGTACTCTTACAAGTACCTAAGACTTTGATTTGTATCTCCGTATCTTATCAAAGTCATACTGGTCTTGTTTCATCTCTACTCCCGCATAGATGACCGACCAGGGACATTTTAGGACAATCTTCATGAATTATCCAAGGATACAATTATCACAGTTAACATGCAAATAATATGATAACAGGATGTAGAAATTTCATTAAAATAATAATGTTCAAAGTAAAATGATTGGCCCTTAGGGCACAATTTCCAACATCCTCCCACTTGCCCTAGGTACAATCATTAATTTGCCTAATTCCTATTGCCCTAACATGACACTCATGCTTTGCCTATGCAAGTGGCTTAGTAAGAGGATCAACAACATTATCTCCTCCTGCTACTTTACATATCTTTATATCACCTCTATCATTGATTTCTCTAATAAGATGAAATCGCCTGAGTATATTCTTGGTCCTTTGATGTGACATAGGCTCTTTGGCCTATGCAATAGCACCACTATTGTCTCAGAACAAATCTATTGGATTTGAGATGGTAGACACTACCCCTAGTTTAGTAATGAACTTTTTTTATCCAAACGGCTTCTTTAGCTGCATCCGATGCTGCTATATACTCAGCTTCTATTGTAGAATCTGCTACAGTGCTATGCTTGGAGCTCTTCCAGCTTACTGCTCCACCATTCAGGAGGAATATGTATCCAGATTGTTATTTAAGGTCGTCTTCATCAGTTTGGAAACTTGCATCTGTGTAACTAGTTACACAGAGCTCATCATCCAATCCACCATAGACAAAAAAAAAGTCCTTAGTCCTTCTTAAGTACTTTATGATATTCTTGACCGTAGTCCAATAACTCTCACCAGGATCTTCTTGATATCTGCTAGTCATACTAAGGCAAATGAGACATCTGGTTGAGTACATAACATGGCATACATGATGGATCCAATAGCAGAGGCATATGGAACCTTACTCATGCGATCTCGCTGATCAGGTGTATTAGGACACATATCCTTGCTAAGATGGATGCCATGAGACATGGGCATGTAACCCCTTTTTGAATCCTATATACTGAACCTATGTAGTATCTTGTCTATGTATGTGCTCTGACATAGGCCTATTAGTCTTCTGGATGTATCCCTATAGATCCTAATCCCTAGGATGTAGGTGGCTTAACCTAAGTCTTTCATTGAAAAGGACTTTCCTAACCAAGACTTGACACTCTGCAAGGTAGGAATGTCGTTCCCAATGAGTAGGATGTCGTCTACATAAAGCACTAGAAATACAACTATGCTCCCACTAATCTTCTTGTAAACATAAGGTTCATCGATGTTTTGAATGAATCCAAACTCTTTGACTACTTCATCAAAATAATGATTCCAGCTCTGAGATACTTGCTTCAATCCATAAATGGATCTTTGAAGCTTGCAAATTTTACCAGAGTCCTCTGGACGCATAAAACCTTCAGGTTGTGTCATGTACACATCCTCAAGCAGCTTTCCATTAAGGAAGGCTGTTTTGACGTTCATCTGCCATATTTCATAGTCATAATATGCTGTAATGGCAAGAAGGATTCTAATTGATTTGGCCATTGCAATTGGGGAAAAGGTTTCATCATAGTTTACACTCTGAGTTTAAGTAAATCCTTTTGCAACCAGTCGTGCCTTGAAGACATTTACTTTGCCATCTATGTCAGTTTTCTCCTTGAAAACCCATTTTTACCCGATGGTTTTTTCACCTTCAGGTGGATCGACTAAGGTCTATACCTGATTGTCATACATGGATTGCATTTCAAACTTCATGGAATTTAGCCATTTCTTGGAGTTTAGTCCCACTATGGCTTCTCGATAGGTGGTTGGCTCATTCTACTCAATGAGCAATACATCACGGCCTTCAGTATAACAAAACCATTTATTAGAGGCTTCTTGCTTAACATAGACCATCCCCATATCTTAAGAAAAGATAAACTTTGTTTCTTTCCAGTCCATATCTCATATGGTGTCTTTTCAATTGCCTTAAATGGAACACGATTTAGTGTGAAATTAGCTGTCTCTAGTACATCTCCCCAAAAAGGATGGTGGAAGATATGTTTGACTCATCATAGATCAAACCATATCTAATAGTGTTTGATTCCTCCGTTCAGAAATGTCATTCCATTGTGGGACGTCTAAAGTGGGACTTTAGACGTCCCAAATTCAATTTAGGACGTCTAAAGTGACATCTAGTTAAAAAAATTAATTTTTTTACACTTTAGACGTCCCAAATTGAATTTGGGACGTCTAAAGTGGGGACTTTAGACGTCCTAAATTGAATTTGGGACATCTAAAGTAAAAACAAATTACATTTTTTTTTACACTTTAGACATCCTAAATTTGGGACGTCTAAAGTCCCTACTTTAGACATCCCAAATTCCATTTGGGACGTCTAAAGTAATTTAAAAATTCTCTTACGAGCTGTATTGAATAGAAGGGACGCTCGTTCCTTATATTAAATAAAGGGATGCTTTCCTTTCTCTCTCCCTCTCTCTCTCGCTCCCACAGCATTTTTCAATTTCTTTAAGAGGAGTTGCAGAGAGAGACCCACATTCTATAGATTCAAATGGCTTTTTCCTTTGATGTTTTCAATATCGTCCCCCCTCATCTTGCCCTTCGGTGCCCCTATTTGTGACGGTAACTCTCTTTATCACTTCCCAAATCTTACATGCTTGTCTATTTATTATTATTATTATATAAGTTCCTCTCCTTTTTCACAATCAGATCTGGTACAATGCATCTGGGTAAAAAATAGATTTTTGAATTCTAAAGTTTGACTAAAAGAAGTTTGAACAAAGCTAGCAAAGTGGTGGAAGTGTGGTGATGCCAAAAAAGAAAATTCCGAAGCCAAAAAGAGAATAGAGAAAGCTAGCATTTATGTGCAACAAAACTATTGCAGAGGATTCTTGTCTGGAACTTGTGTTTGCTTTCATAATTGATGACCTCAGCATCTACAGGAAATTTGAATTTCAAAAGACTTTAGATGTCCCTTCTTAAAAAAAGGGACATCTAAAGTGGAGACTTTAGACATCCTAATTTTGAAATTGTGATGTCTAAAGTCGCCATAAGGAGGACTTTAGACGTCCTAATTTGAGATTTAGGACGTCTAAAGTCCTACACAGGGAGACTTTAGACATCCCAATTTCAGATTTGGGACGTCTAAAGTCCTCCCTTTAGACTTCCTATTTTTTGGGACATCTTTTCTTAAAACATACTACACTCCCCATATAGACGTCCCCTAGTTTTTGGACGTTAAAAGTGTCAAAATAGGGATGTTAATACCCCTTTTTTGTAGTAGTGTGTATAAAGTTTGCTATAGCAGAAAATGGCTCCTAGGGCAAAATGGTATTTATCGGTAATTGAAGGTTTCGGTCAAGATCAAGAGAATTCGTTGGATATCTGAAGACCTTTTATTATTTCAAGGTTGATAAGTAAAATATTTGCATATTTATTTTCCCTTATATGATGATTTTATGGATGATATTTACGTTTAATATAATAAATTTGGGTGTGATTGATAAATAAATAATGTTTTTGGAATAAATAGCATTTTTTTAAAAAAATTGAAAGTACTATAGCAACAGGATCACTGTATCAGATGGTTAGACAGTAGCGGACGGAAGTTACACTATAGCGAATGGAAGTCATTGTAGCGACGAAAGCACTGTAGCAGCCGTAGGACACAATAGAAGTTTGCCAACAGTCACTCTAGCAGCCACCATATCACTGTAGCAGTCTTTAGACACTGTAGCAGTACTGTAGCACACGTTTTTCCCCCTATAAATAGAGATCAATGCCAAGCTCAAAAGGGGGAGGAGAGAAAGAGAAGCAGAGATTTCCTTCTTCGACAGGGAGAGGTCCTTCTCTGACCAGGAAAGATCTTTCTCTAACATTTCTGAGTTCATTGTATTAAATTTTAGATTTAATTTCATGCATTGCATGCCTCCATCTTGGAAGGCTTAGGATTTTATTACTTTTTGCATGCCTCTATCTTGGAAGGCTTAGGATTGTATCACATTTTGCATGCCGCCTACATGGAAGGTTTTACCTCCTAAATGGACGGCTAGATTTCTTCATTTTTCATGCATCTTTTGGTTGTATATTTATGTTTGAGAATTTAATATTCAAGTTTATGCAGTATTTTTGAGGATTTCATTGTAGCTTTATATAATGTCAATTTATTTTGGTTTTGTTTTTACTTTCATCATATGCTAAACTTTCATTTTCCTAGGGTGATGACGTAGCTTACTAATGACGGATTGAATCTTAGCTTATTAAATCTAGTTTGAATTTCTCTTTCATGATTGAATTTTAATTATTATTCTTAATGCTTTTGATTGACTGGCCATCTTTTGAATGATTTCAATATGCATGTTGAGACCAGAAGGAGATACATGTTTGTAGACCCTATAATTAAAATCATGACTTGCATATGAAATAGGAATATATTCATATAAGTTGTGTAGTCTTACTGAGTTCCATAAATCTTAATGCATAATTAATTGCTTAAATTCATATAAGAATATATTGGATTAGCAATTGATTATAGAACTGCTTGACTTTGGAAGAGGCTAGTAATTAAATTAGGGAAACTCGACTATCAATCATGTGGAATAAATTGGGCTACAATAGATAAGTGATTCAATCCATAATTTGTTAAGTGAAATCTAATCCCTAGGACTTTTTCTCATATTTACTTTCTTATCATCTGCACTCATATTTAATTGTATTTATTTCATTTTGTACTCTCAATCACCAACTAATCAATCGACTAAATAGAATTAAAATCACCTATTTTGGTACTTAGTGCTCAATCCTCATGGGAACGATACTCTACTTACTTCTATATTACTTGATTATGACAGTGTACACTTGTACTATTTAATTGATCATCTGCACTCGTATCAAAGGTCTGTAAGTATTATGTATGAACCCTAGTGGGGAAAACCTAGAATGTAATTAAGTAATATTGTTTCAATGGTATCAATTTATTTTCACTATTCCTGTGTTGCTCACTGAACTACACTCAAGTACTTTAAAATTATGGAAATAAGATTAGGGTGTGACTTTGTTAGCATGTGAAACTGGTCCAATTGCTACATTACCCATACCATAAGCCATACATAATAGAACAAAAATTCATTTGTTGTGCTTTCAAAGAAAAAGAGGGAGTCATATGCATAGAGCAAGTGAGTCACAAGTAGTGCTCTTTGACAAATTTTGATACCCTTCCAATGATTAGTAGATTGTAATTAGGAAATCATGCATAGAAGCACATTAGCATAAAGAATATATAAATAAGACAATAAAGGATCACTTTGACAAATACCACTATTAGGAATTACCATATAGGGGTTAGCTATCTACTGAGAAGAATATGATATGACATAATGGAGATGCATTGCACAATCAAATTTATTCGCTTCCTTGGAAATCAGCTTAAGCCATGATTGCTTCAATAAAAACTCCATCATAATTTATCAAAGGCATTTGAGAAATCTACCTTTAAAGCAATTAAAATAGTTTAGTTAATTAGTTATGATGGTTTTATAAATAGATGGGAATACTAGATAAAAAGACTAATACGTTAAATAAAAATCATTGTATTATAAAGACTTGAGGGGAAATTTTTCCCTGAAAGTGTAAAAAATGGTACAATTTTGCTCTGGCTGTTTTCCCAATTAATTTTGGTTGGTAGTTGAGCAAATATATTGATAGCCCACATGTCATCCACATCATTTTTATTAAGATGCAAATTTTTTTTGTAAAGTTCAAAATCTAACTTTGAAAAAAACATAGATTGTAATATCTTGAATTTTGGGACTAAAGCATAGAGAACAAGCCTGAATAAGGTAGACTACTAAGCCTAGTTTGGGAAGAGTCACAAGAATGATAGGAGTTAGAAAGATTCTCAAGGACTATATGATTTGGCCCTACCAAATACAGGGCTAAGTATTTGTAGGTTGTATGAATAAAGTGTCGGTGCAGATGTGCACATGACACATATACGATGCTAGTTGGTTGGTAGAAAGACACCACCCAAATATGTCATAAGATATGGGACTGATTGGTTGAGCGAAATATGCTGGTATTGGTGTTCACATGGCACTTTCAGGGTAGACATGTGTACCCTGCGTTTTTAGAAAAGACACCGATATACAGCATAATGTGGGGCCCATACACACATACTCTGACCTGGCATCATCTCGTGGTCTCCGATACATGTGCCAAAATCCCAAGTTAATCCTGAGTAGATACTAATAAAGTAACTATATTAAAGTAGCTTTGATAGAGTAAGCAATGATGACTCATGATGGCATAACTTTTATGTTGGCTAAGTAAGAGCATGACATGTGTCCCTTAATCATGACAAAGGACAAATCCACTTTTGTGTTGGCTAAATAAGGAGGTGACAAGTGTCCTTCACCATTACACTCATCTTTATGCCTTTTGTGTTGGCATTTCCAGAGAGTGCCACCTAGCACTTAAGCTCGAGAAATCCGCTAATCTTCATTCGATCACATACTTGACTTTCCAAACATCGAACCCGGGGGTCTAGGGAAATTGTTAGGCCTCTCTTTCCCCTGACCCAATCAAGGAAGCCTAAGAGGAGAGAGAAGGAGGTGGTACCCACTTTATTAAAGCAAGTGACATGTGTTATCAATGACTAGATCACCGGACAAATGGCACCACAGAACTTTGACACGTGGCGAACAACTTTCAAGACACATTCAGGGCCATATATTTTTGACCAAACAACCCCAAAATTTAGGAAAAAAATTCCAAAAAACATTAAGAACATTTGCAGAGGAGAGATGAAGATGAATAGTAACCGTTCTTGAGTTTTGGAGCCGATTTCACCACTGAATCGACGTTTTCTCTCAAAATACCCTTCACAAACCTTCTTCTACTCATCCTAAGCTTCATTTCTATGGTTTTAGATTTTTATTTAGAGGTTTTTGGTTCTATCTCATTTACTGGAGTGCTGACAGATTACTAATCAAGCTGCGAAAATGCATAAAAGTAAGCGTAGGCTTCATTTTGAACCGATTGGATTATTATTGTTTGGATGAGTTTTCTTGAGGGTGTGTCACTGTTCATTTTTTGGCCAGAGATATTTTTAAGGTTTAATCATGTTTTAATCTTGTGTTTATGGTTAAATGTTGATTTTGGAAACTTGTGTCAAGCCTGCCTAAATTATTTTTCTGGAGGTAGAGAACTTGCAACGTGCTTTTGATCCGTCAAACTTAGTCTAAATGCCATGAAATTTTACAAGATTAAATTAGACATCCTGAACTATAATTGGATAGGTAATATGAGCCATTTGGACTAGTAGATTGAAAGTTATGATTTTTCAAAGTTTGACCTTGATTATGGAATGAAATTTGTGACAGTGTGAGTTTGACGAAATATGGTAACTAAAGTAATTTAGGCCTAAATATAAGAAACATGTCCTAAAGGCCTATGAAGTCCTATTGAACATTCAATTTCGTGGCTCTAATAATATGGGTATTTATTTAGGGCCATGAGAAGTCAAGAAGCATGTTCAATGGTTGGAGAAAAAGGTACAAGAGGAGGACTTAAAGATAAAAGGTAGTTAAAATTTCCTGACTTGCATGTATTTGATATGTGTATGCTTGTGTAATGGTATGTCATATTTCTTTGATGAATTGTGTGGAATATATATGAATGATTGAAGCCCTATTTGTACTTATGCTATAGCCATAAGTGTATTGTAATGAATTGAGAATGCGTATGTCATTATGTTAGAATAAATTTATATAACCAAGCATATCATACACTAGCATTATCTTGCATGCATAGTTAGCATTGTTTACTAATAAGATTCTCTTGAATTGTACCCTCCCCAACCAACCGTTTAGATAGGTGGGCACAGGAGGTGATGAAAGCATAGAATAGGACTACATAAGGAAAATATAGAAGGTTTTGGTTTAGTCTAGAAGAATCAATTGGTTAGCTGCAGGCTCTTATTACATTTTAAGTCTATAAGCATTATGTACAATCCCTACAGGGAATTTTAGTAATTGAGTACTTATTATTAGTATATTTATGCTATTTTTGTATGCCCACCGAACTACGCACAAGTACTCTAAAAATTTTAGAATAAGATAAGGACATTACAATTTTGTATCAGAGACCAAGCGATTCTGGCAGAGCGGTGGTTTTGGTAACAAGATAGTATATTGATATGGTATTGATCATCGGTGAAAGGAAATATGCACAGAAAGGGAGTATTTCTATGAACCAGTCTCGGAGAAATAGTGAATACCCGAGGGCATCTTGAATCATTATACCGGTTTAAGGATATTGCGAAACCAGAGGAAGTGGGTATGGCAAAGGCCAGTGGGCAGTCCAGACACATTATTTTGTTAGCCGAAGAAAGTCAGCATAACTCTATAAGACAAGAGTAGTCACAGGGTACATGTGATCTGAAGCAGTTAAAGCTAGTATCTGCATTTTGCCACAGGTGCACAAAAGTTAAGCGTGCTTAACCTAGAGAAATCTAGGGATGGGTGAGCCCCTGGTGACACGTTTTGAAAAAGAGCAAGCATATATTGTGCAGTAGTTCAGAGGTTGCATGTTGTTGAAAACATTCTCTAACAACTATAAACATCTGTGATATGTTATTTTAGGCGTATCTATGTACCCAAAACTATATGAAATGATAGATATACCCTTATGAATATGTGACATTTACCTCTTCCTTATTTCTAATTAGTGGAACACAAAGATGGTAAGGCTAAGAGGTATATGTGCTGGGAAGGGTCAATAAGCTAGAACCTGACCTAATATAGTAAATCTTGGGTATGTTAACAGAACATCAAACAATGATCAATGATCATAGTAATGAGTTGCAAGAAGTGTAGCAAAGACATAAAACAGATTTTGGATACATTCTGGTATTATAGGAGGTTCCTATGGAACTCCTACTAGAACATCTTGACATTCTCAAAGCTCATACGAGGATATAAAACCTCAGAGTGGGTGCTGGAAGTGTAGTGAATCTATATGCAATTTTTGAGAGTTATAAGATAGGTTAACAGTCCTACCAGTATGGATCATCCTAGAGCCTAATATGACCTGTGTGGTCTACAGTGATGCAATTTATATGTTATGCAATAATGTGACCTGTGTGGTTTGTAATAACACAAACTGTGTGGTCCGTAAAGAAGTGATCTGTATGGCATGTAGAAACAAATAGGCTTCATTTATTTATATTAAGCTTAGTGTACCAAATAACAATATCTTAAGATAATAACACATGTGCTCGTAGTCAACAATTATTGTTTATTCCTCTTGGCTTGGATTAAGGACACTTGGCATGTTTATGAGCCAAGTAATTATTTTTCCCCTTTTATTTCCTTATTCCTCAATTTACACAAATGCTAACACATTTTATATTCCAATTTTTGAAATAATTGGCCTTTTTCACAGATTTTTCGCCTTAACTTTGAAAAATCATAACTAAATTTGTAGACATCGTTTTGGAGTTATTCCGAATAGAACTCTTATTGATTTTAGTTTCAAGAAAAAATATAGACTCTTGCTAATTGGAAGCACATATTTCCTAGATTTTTAATCTTTGGAAGCTGTTCCAGAAAAGAATCAATTTCACCGGGAAAATGTCAAAAATTCATAACTCTTTGTATATAGCTTCAACTGATTCATATGACCTATCAAATTAAAGCTTTGTATGTCTACTTACACCCTATAAAAGTTCATAATTTTTGCTCATCATTTAGTCTTCCAAAACCTCATGACAAGCTCACTGCCTCATAGGAAACTTCACTGGAAGCATTGTTCATCTTTCCAAAATTCCCCATTTTATGTCATTGACTATTTCCAACAATTACCATATATATTGGTGAATAAAATTTGGGGTGTTACAGTATACTTGTGTAATGGTATGTGATATTGCTTTGATGAATTGTATGTAATATACATTAATGATTGAAGCTCTGTTTGTACTTATGCTTTGGCCATGAGTGTTTTGTAAAGTATTAAGCATGTATATGTCATTATGTTGGCATAAATTTATATAAGCAAGCATATCATACACTAAGCATTATCTTGCATGCATAGTTAGCATTGTTTACTAGTAAGATTCTCTTGAATCTCATCCTCCCCAACCAACCGTTTAGGTAGGTTGGCACAGGAGGTGATGAAAGTAGAAAAGAGGACTACACATGGAAAATACAGAAGGTTTTGGTTGAGTCTAAAAGAAGCAATTGGTTAGCTGCAAGCTTTCATTACATTTTAAGTTTGTAAGCATTATGTATAATCCCTGCGGGGAATTTCTGTAATCAAGCACTTATTATCAATATATTTGTCCTATTTCTGTGTGCCCACTATATTGTGCCCAAGTACTCTGAAAAATTTGGAAATAAGATAAAGACGTTACTAGATGGCATATGGACTTTTAGGATAAATTTACACCTTAACAAAAATAATGTAGATGACATGTGGACTGTCAATTTAGCATATTTGTTGACTAATGGTCAAAATTAAATGAAATAAAGGTTAGAGTAAAATTGCTCCCTTTTTTACACTTCCGGAAGAAAATTACATCTTAACCCTATAATATAATATGCAAAATGTTACTAGACATCATAGTGATAACAAAGTGGACGTATACATTGTTGGAAATTGTGCCCTAAAGGCCAATCATTATACTTTTAACATTATTATTTTAATGAAATTTCTCCATTATGTTATCATATTATTTTCATGTTAATTATGATAATTATATCCTTGGATAATTCATGAAGATTGTCCTAAAATGTCCCTGGTCGATCATCTATGTGGGAGCAGAGATGAAACAAGACTAGTATGACTTTAATAAGATATGGAGATACGAATCAAAGTCTTAGGCACTTGTAAGAGTACAAGGTGCTGGACCAACCCACTATGAGAAAGCTACATAGATCAAGTCATAAGTTTTTCTCATGTATAACCACATCATAATACCCTTAGACCTGAGGTCATCATGGATTCCTACATGAGAGTTGCTAAGCTTTGAACTAATCAAAAGTCACTTTTGACCGAGTGATGATAAAGGCTATGATCAGGCTTGGTGGTTTTTCATGCAGAGGAATATGAATGATCAAGATGGAATTTGTCCCTCACATTAGTAGAGAGATATTATTGGGCCCCTCGATGAGTGAGTATGAAAAATGTATGGCCATACTACAATGGAAAGGAGTTTCCATTTCTATTGTCATGCTACTCGGGAATCAAGAAAGTAATGGTCAGGAACAAGAGGATGACATTATCCATGTCTTATCCTTGATCGATATATCGTGTGACAAAAGGGACGTGACATGGTTGTATGATAGGTTGCATCGTGATAACGATCCTGATATGATTTGGGTAGTCATAATGTCTTGCTAGAGGCCGTTTGCGACTTTTGGGTTAGTATAGTTATTAGCCCACTGCCAACTTCATATGAGCCTACAGGGTTGCACACAAGAATGGCCCAACACGAGATAATGTTTAATTCAGGGTGGACGAATTTTATATTTATGTATATATAATATAAAATTTGTTAATAATATTATATAGATACATATTTTCAAAATACATATCTTATATATTATATGATATTATTATATTAGGTTAGTTTTAAATTTAATTTATGAAGATAAATTAAATCTAATGGCTCTTTATTTGGATTAAATAAATAGGTTAAATTAAAACTGTTGGATAGATTTAATTTAAACTAAATTTATTTAATTAGCTCATCAAGATAATTAATTGTTGATTAATTTCGAAATTAATGATGATTAATTTTGAAATTTGAATATAGCCATCATAGGTTATAAACTTGATAGAGCAGATATACTCATACGCGCATGAGAATTCAGAGCCGCAAGGGAAACCCTAAAAACATTGGAGGCGCTACCACACAGTCTCGGTTGGAGAGCATTCGTGTGGATACCGGTAGAGGGAGTGGACCTAACATGTTGGCTTCTAGAAATCGTGAAAACCCTAAGTTGAAAAAGGTATGAGTTCTTTTTAATCCGATTTAAACACCATTGATAGATCCTCGATTAAGATTGGTAAAATTTATAAAATTCTTCCGTTGTGCCTGCCGATCCTAACATACATGTCTTTCTGGTCCATTTTGTACACATGCAGAAAGATATTAGGTGACAATTAACAAGTTTCGGAATTGAATATTGGAAAAATGTCATTTCACCCCCTCTGTAGCAATTTATTATCAAATAGCCTATAAACTTTATGAAATTTCACTGCACCTCCTAGGGCTAAACTAAAATAAAAATTTGTGGGTGAAAAGATAATTGTGCTCTTACTTTACAAGTCAAATATAATTATTTACAAGACAAATGTTGAAATTTAAAGCCAAATATGCTTTTTTACAAGACAAATAAGTAAAATTACAAGACCATTTTGATCATGTACAAGATAATAAGAATATTCACAAGATTACATGCTATTTACATGATACATGTGAGAATTTACAAGTAAAATACGTGTATTTACAAGACACATGTGAGAATTTATAAGATCGTCTCGACCATATACAAGACAATGATATAAATGTCTTTTCAGTCAAAAAAATTAATTTCAATTTAGTCCTAGGGGTGTAGTGAAGTTTTAGAAAATTTTAAGGGCTGTTTGATAATAAATCGGTACAGAGGTGCACTAAAATTTTCCCTTGAGTATTTGAATCCATTAGTTGTCTTCATAATTATATCCCCTAGTTGTTTGATGTGCAATTATTATGGAGTCTACATGCTCTGTTTTTATTTTTACAATGCTCGAAAATAAAATGTTTAGTGTTTTTTGCACCCAAATCTATATGAATTATTTTATTTATAAATAATGAATAATTTTTTTTTTATAATAGTAGTATATTGATAGGTAAAACGCATTTTTGGTTGTGCATTCTTCGCATGGTACAAAATCATAAATATATGCACATTGGAACTTTTAGTTATGTGCAACACATACACATGATTCAACATCAAATTTTCTATTTCCATTTCTTTTAGTATTATTATATTGAAAGAGTTTGAATTCTTAATAGAATTCCATTATACCCCTATCACTTTTTTTTATTAGAGACTACTATCACTTTTGAATAGAACTAGTAATTAACCTTGTGCATTGCACGGAGACGTGAATTCTATTAATGATGCATTGTAGAATTAATTTTTTATGACTATAATGCATTTATTTATATATCTCTAAAACTGAATTTTTAGCTTAGAAATGCATAAAGGATTGATTAAGTGCATGCTTATATATCAACTTATTAGGGATAATTTTTTTAGGAACATATTATCATCCTGGTGTGTCAACAGAATGTCAATAAATTAATAAATGGAAGGCTATGTGTGACACAAAATTTGATAAGGCAGAGATAAAATGACTATAGTTTTGCTTATTCACTAAATATATCACCGAAAGAGTCTTCCAATAAAAAATGAGTCTTACATGATATTTTGAAAAATTTCTCTATAAACCATATTGGTTGTCTTGTTGGTGAATTTTTTGTCTGAATCAAGCATTCAAATCTTGATGTCACCCATTGATTTGACCCCTGACAAAGCAATATATAACTGAACATGTGTGAAGATAGGGCTCGATAGGTATAATACAACTTTAGTCATTGATTATCCTTGACTCTTATCGATTGTCATAGCAAATAATAGTATGATGGGAAATTGCCTACACATCAATGTGAAATGGAGTTTAGACTTTGATAGATTCATATCCATTCGATGGATTAGAACCTCTTGACTTGCACTAGTACCATTGAGTGTGATTGCTTTAATAAAGTGTTTCCCAAGAAATGTGACCTTCAGCTTGGTTCCATTGCAAAGTCCCGCAGCTTGATCTATATTTCTCATGAGCATTATGGGTACTTTGAATTTTAATGCAAGCCTATGTAGAGGTAAGCCATAGCATTTTATTGTGTTCAAGAATTCTATAGTGAACAACTCTTGAAATGATGCACAACCTCGATCTGTTGAACTCACAGAATCAGAGATAAAATATTCAATAGCATCACTAGGCAATAAGGTACACATGCAATCATTGATTTGCTCTACAACTTCTACTGTTGGTGACAAAATAGCCCTAATAGATTAGATATCGTTGAAATTTGGGCATTGAATGAGACTCATATTATATTATATTATATTATATTATATTATATTGTTGTTAAAAACTAGGCATCAAATATGAAAGCCATTAAAGTGGAAAGTGAGAAATTAATGGAAAAATATCCATTTAATAATAATCAATTATATGTGTTGCCAAATATAGTATTATGAAAATAAGGAATTAATGCAAAACGGGTGATTGATGTTGTGAGAACCAAAAGAAAAGTAGTTTTCACAAAATGCGTAATTAAGTGATTTAGCATTAATAACCAAGGCTTTACTGTTTTATATAAATTATTTATTGTTAATGAAATTTATGGAGATTCCACAATCATGGAAGATAATTTACTTCCTTTATTATATTCAAACCCCAATAATGATGCATGGACAATTTTGATAGTGCGATTTTCAATCCATTAAATCTAAATTAGTTATGGAAATCCCTACAATCATGGAAGTGAATTTCTTGTTTATGCATGGAATACATTAATATAATTATCAATATAATTAATATAGTTATGATTCATAATTTAATATCTAACTTAAAATCCAACTTACTCCCTTCCTTTTGTTTTTAATCAGCATTACTGATAAAGTGCTGAAAAATTGGAGACTGTAAATTTGAATATTATTAAATGTCGTTATAGCTAAATCAGTATTTTTTATTAACATTTATGAACACATTTATTATTAGTGTTGATTATCATATTTAAAGATGGAAAAATTTGAAATTAATGGTGATTTTATAATTATTATAATTATGTTATTCTGATTGAATACCTTATTTGAAATTCAATTTACTTCCCTTATTATATTTGAATCTTAATAATTATGCATGAACAATTTTGATGGTGTGATTTTGAGCCCCTTGAACCCAAAGAAGTTATGGAGATCCTACAAACATGCAAGGTGAATTTCTTATTTATGTATGGAACGTGTAAATATAATTATTAATATAATTATGATTCCTAATTTAACTTTTAACTTCAAATCCAACGTTGTCCCTTCCTTTCATTTTTAATCAGCATTGTGATAAAGTGCGTAAAAATTTGAGAAGTTAAATCATGAATATTGTAATATCCCGAATTTTGGGATTGGAGTTTGAGAATAAGCCTAAATTAAACAAGCTGCTAACCCCCGATTTAGCAGGTGTCTTAAACCTATTCCCTAAGATTTCTTATATATTTGAGGTATTAAAGGGATGGTAAATTAAAGAGTATGGGAAATTTGTATACAAAAATGGAATTTGTTAAAGTTGCAAATGCATTCCGTTAGTAAGGCAGTGTTGTTGTGCAATGCATTTAATTGACCAAATGATGTTCAAAAATTATAAAATTTTACAATATGAAAGTACACATTCTAAGCTTTAATTTGCTAGTCATATGATTCAATTAGAGCTATATACAAAAACATACAAAAATTATCCTCTGGAGCAACGTGTAAATACTGAAATTCTGGGAATTTTGTGCTTCCATTTGGCTAAAGGTTATATTTTTCCTTGAAACTAGACTCAATAAGGGTTCTATAACCTTTAGAATCAATCGAATACATCAATAAAATTAGTTATAATTTTTCAAAGATTGGGCAGAAAATCTACTAGAAAATCCGAAAATGTTAAATTTTGGAATTATGACATTTTGGTATAAGAGCAAGGATTCTAGCCACAGAATTGTCTTCTCAGAGTAATATGGTGGTTCTAGCAATATGATAGTATACTGATATTTTTTATTATATGGTGATAGGAATAGCAAAGTGAATTACTTCTGCTAGTTCACAAGCCCCTGAAAGGAACAAACAAGCCCTAAGGAAATAGTGGAATACCCATAAGGCAATACATGTTACCATACTAGAGGGAGGATGGTACAAGGATGACACAGACATTGAGGGAGAGGATCTGAGTAAGGCTAAAGTGTAGAGCCTCATCCTAAAACATAATCACCAGTTAGTTGAACAGCGACCAGCCACAGTTGTCGGTAGTTAAGTGACAGGCAGATAAGCCATAAATAGACATGACAAGGATAGATTTGGGTTTCATTACTGATCTTGAAGTTGGAGCAGTATACGTGATTCGTGGTTCGTAACTGGATCGAGGATTATAGAAGGATGTCCAGAGCATATACCTGCGGGATGTCCATAAGTACGACACCCTAATGGCCCAGTATACAGTATACATAGATAAAGTGACCCCAATGGCAAGTGGTCAGGGACAAGTTAATTCAGGGATTATGGATGTCATACAGATCCACACATCACTGCACTTCTTTTCAGATATAGTGTTTTGGCCCGAAAGAAGAATGAGATTGTAGAGCAGAGTCAGGCAGACAACTTGTAGACATCAGGGTACATATTCAGGCACTTGTACCAGCATAGATATGAAATCCATAAATAGTGTTTAGTTGATTGATGATAGTTGGCATGACTTTCAAGATAAGGGCAGTCTCGGGGTACCGATGAATGGGAATAGATATAGCCGATATCTGTATTTTGGCATGAGTACACAAAAGTTAAGCGTGCTCAACCTAGGGAAATTTTAGGATGGTTGACCCCTAGGAAGTTACATGTACATTTTGTGATATGTCATGTAATAAGAGTAAGCAGATGTTATACAATAGTTTAGAGGACTGTATGTTGTTACAGGTCTTCCTTGGCTACTGCAAACATTTGTTATATGTGATTTCAGGAGTACCTATGTAACCAACACTTGTAAAATAATAGAAATGCCCTTGTGATAATATGATATTTACCTCTTTCTTGCTTCATATAGTGAAATACAAAGATGATAAGGCTAAGAGGTTTAGCTGCTAGGCAGGGTTAGGAAGTTAGACCTAACCTAATGCAGTAAATATAGGGCAAGATAATAGAATAGCAAGCAATGACCAATGATAATTAGGAAGGTTATCCAGGAAAGGCCAATATAGTAATTATTATCTCTCATATACTATGTGACTATTGATATGATGCGTGTTACTATATTCTGTGATATGAACACGTGCTTAGGGCATATTACCTGGTTGTGGTTTGGTGCCCAGCCAAGATACACTCATCTTACCTAGTTGTAGTTAGGGACTCAGCTGAGGTGCATGTAGGGGTTTCAACTAGATGATTGGCCCTGAACTTTGTGTTCACACCCTATATGATATGGATATATAGTAGTGCCTGCGGCATATTACCTAGCTGTGGTCTAGGACCTAGCTGAGGTATACTAGTATTACCTAGCTATAGTCAAGGGCTCAGCTAAGGTACACATAGCGGTTTCAACCGAACAGTTGGCCCTAAGCATTGTGCACACACACGGCATGACATGGATTTTCATTTTACACTATATAGTGTATGACATATTTATTGATCACATTTTCTCTGGATGATAGTGGGTTACTAAGGAGGCCAAGTTGGATCTAACTAAGGTAATAAGATAAGGGTAGGCAGACACTGTAGTCTCACCTATATAGTAAGACAAGAGTGGGCAGAAAGTGGGGTGAATCTAGGTGCAATTTTGAAATTTATAGGACAGGTTGATGTTCGCACCAGTATTGATCTTCCCAAAACATAATATGGCCTTGATGGTAAATAGTGTTAAAGTATGTGTGATGAACCATATTACACAATGCATGGTGTACACTATTACATCCAGAGTGGTGTACAGTATTACACCCTATGTGGTATACAATGCAATGACATGTATGGTCAACAATCACACAACTTATATGGTATGTGGTGACACATGTAAATAGAGATTAGGATAAGCCCTAGTGAGTCGGGTAGAATGGTGGTGAATACCTCTCAACAGGACCGGTGATAACAATCCCAAATCTACAGTCGACCTTTATGGTCTACACAGATGGAAGTAGACATAGATTGGGATGTGTTCTGATGCAACAGGGTCAAGTAGAGGCATGTGCATATCAATAGCCATAGCCTCACAGAATCACTTACCCATTCATATTACAGTGCACCCAATATGATTAGTGAGGGTCAAATAGTGATTTGATCCCCAAAAGTGCATACAGTCAGCTAATAAGGGTCAAATAGTCATTTGGTCCTAAACACTGAACAGGCGAGTGATACGAGTGCAAATGATCAATTAAATAGTGCAAGTGTACACTGTCATAATCAAGTAATATAGAAGTAAGTAGAGTATCACTCCCACGAGGATTGATCACTAAGTACCAAAATGAGCAATTTTAACTCTATTTAGTCGATTGATTAGTTGGTTATTGAGAGTACAAAATAAAAAAAAGACAATTAAATATGAATGCAGATGATATGAAAGCAAATATGAGAAAAAAACCTAGGGATTAGATTTCACTTTACAAATTCCGGATTGAATAACTTATCTATTATAGCCCAATTTATTCCACCTGATTGATAGTCGAGTTTCCCTAATTTAATTACCAGCCTCTTCCAAGGTCAAGCAATTCTATAATCAATTACTAATCCAATATATTCCTATATGAATTTAAGCAATTAATTATGCATTAAGATTTATGGAACTCAGTAAGACTGCACAACTCATATGAATATATTTCTATTTCACATGCAAGTCATGGTTTTAATTATAGGGTCTATACACATGTATCTCCTTCCGGTCTCAACATGCATATTGAAATCATTCAAAAGATGGCCAGTCAATTAGAAGCATTAAGAATAATAATTAAAACTCAATCATGAAGGAGAAATTCAAACTAGATTTAATAAGTTAAGATTCAATCCGCCATTAGTAAGCTACGTCATCACCCTAGGAAAATGAAAGTTTAGCACATGATGAAATTAAAAACAAAACCAAAATAAATTGACATTATATAAAGCTAGAATGAAATCCTCAGAAATACTGCATAAACTTGAATATTAAATTCTCAAACATAAATATACAACCAAAAGATGAATGAAAGATGAAGAAATCTAGCCGTCCATTTAGGAGGTAAAACCTTCCATGTAGGCGGCATGGAAAGTGTAACACGATCCTAAGCCTTCCAAGATGGAGGCATGCAATATGTAATACAATCCTAAGCCTTCCAAGATGGAGGCATGCAATGCATGAAATTAAATCTAAAAATTAATACAATGAACTCAGAAATGTCAGAGAAAGATAACTCCTGGTCAAAGAAGGACCTCTCCCTGTTGGAGAAGGAAACCTCTGCTTCTCTTCCTCTCCTCCCCCTTTGAGCTTGGCCATGATCTCTATTTATAGGGGAAAAACGTGTGCTACAGTACTGCTACAGTGTTCTGGAAGCTTCTACAGTAATCTGGCAGCTGCTACAGTGTTCTGGAAGCTTCTGCTATAGTGCTCTGGCAGATGCTACAGTGCCTATTGACTGCTACAGTACTTTCATTTTATTTTTATTTTTAAAAAATGCTGTTTATTCCAAAAACAGTATTTATTTATCAATCACACCCAAATTTATTATATTAAACGCAAATATTGTCCCTAAAATCATCATATAAGGGAAAATAAATATGCAAATATTTTACTCATCAAATTCCCCCATACTTAACTCTTGGACGTCCTCAGACAAGAAGTAAATAATAAGTGCTTCCAACAAAAATCAAAAGTGTCAGGTCATAAGTAAGAACACAATTGAAAAATAAAGATATCATAGTATTAATGAATCAACGAAAATATAAATTGGTAACTTTAATTGAAAATGAATAAACTGAGTTCGTACTTGTAACTCATTCTCTTAATCTCTCAAGTGTTCAAGGGTAAGTGTTTCGCTCAAATTCAACCGAAAAAATTGCACTACCATAGGCTTGCTAAAAATCTCAATCTCCACTACCTAATTCACATGCATAATTCAAATCAAAAGGACTTATTAAGGGTTGTAATAGGGTTAAGGTAAAGGAATGATATGAAAAGCTAAAGAAATAGAGCAATTGAAAAATGGACTACTTGAAAATTTATTTCATCACAACAACCCACAATTCAAACACTTAACATTTTTTTTCTTTTTTTTTTGCTTTTTTTATCATAATTTTTCCTTTTTCCATTATTTTTTTTCTTTTTTTTATTGTATTGCAACTGTAAAGTTGATGATAGATACACCCCCACACTTTGTCAAAAGCCCATTTCACAAAAATTTCAAATGCTCCACTAATATTTCAAATAAGGTAAAATCACTTGATATATTATTAAAGCACATGTTGATGGATTGAAAACAAAGAAACAGTCAATTAGGCTCAAAGGGGCTTATCAACGGTATAATTGCAAGGTTGGCTATTTGGCTCTGGCTAAAGAAAATGAATGCCTTTATCATTTTTGAATGTGCATGTGAGATGTAATTTCAACAAGATTTAAAGCAAGTTCTAGAGTGACAACTTAATATGTGAATATCACACACAAGAGAAATAATCATTATAGGCTCAAAAGCTCACAGCTAGGAATTTTTAAACTCAGTTCATTCAATCTCAAAATTCATCACCAATTGCAACAATCAGTTGTTCATTCATGCTATAAAATCTCTAAATTCAATTAATCCATACTTAAAACTTATATACTTCTTAAGATCATTACAAAGCACTTGAAAAAGATGTTTTTTTTAAAAGATAAAAAATATCATGCAACTAATAAAATGCAACTAATGAAATGCGTCTCAGGAGTTAGAATAACTCCTTACTCTGCCATTTTTTTTCCACACCCCATGCATCTAATGGTTTTACTAACAAATAAAAGAAAAACAAAAAAAATATTTCTCCTCCCCCAACCTAAATCAGACATTGTCCCTAATGTCTTCTAGAGCTCAGATGAGGTGTTTTTTTTAACATAAACACACAATAAAGTAAAACCAAGAGATTAAGGAAAGTTACAACCTAAGAGTGGTATCTGGGTTATGCTTCTGAGTGCTATCTGAAGATTGCCCACCTCTTTGCTTGACGAGTAGATCTGGTTTAGGTTCATAGGTTTTCATTTGATTGAGCAGCTGATCAGCAGTTGGTGCATCAATTATGGAGTGGCGAGTCGCTTAGGGTATAAATCCTGTTTCCACAACATGATCAAGAAAAGACAACATATTTTCATAAAAACCATTAACATTTAACAATCCTAATGGTTTTTTGTGATAGTTTAACTTAGCCCAATATGCAACACTAGAAATGCCATCCAATGTCTCCAAACCACCTGGTAGAGCAATAAAAGCTTGAGCATGGTAGAACATTACTCCCACTGTTCAGGCAAGCTCAAAACCTGTAACTCTTGTCCTAAGGAAAAAACATGATCTTGCAACTCCTTCACCGTTACACTTAAACCCTTGCTTCCATCATGGATGCAGAAATGGCCACACTTCCCTTTAGGCCCTAGATGCCTCCCCTGTACACAAAGTTGATTTTTCTGGCAGCTAATGCAATTCTAAGTTCATTTGCTGCTGTTATAAACTCTCCTTTCTTGCCCAATCAGTTTCACCAAAAATGCAAATAGATGTAAATCCTACATTTTTGTGTGATACCCTTTTTCTCTTTGTTTCTCTCGGACCATGTATGCTTACAAGAGGGAGAATTCATATTTACAAATGAAATAGTACATATATATAATACTAAAACAGTGACAACAAAATCACACAAATCACACATTTTTCAAAGAAGTTTGAAAAAATTTCTGACACAAATGACCGGTGGGCCATTGCGTGAAGAAATTAAACAAAGAGAGGAAATAAAGTCAAAAGATAAAGTAGAGTAGGAAAAATCTGCCAAAAAGATAAGAAAGATTAGACAAAAGCTACAAAAAAGACAAAACAAATTAAACACAAGCACGATTATGTATAGTAGTTATGATTTTGGCTCACATCTTCCTCTGGTTTTACATTCAGTAACGGCTTAAACGCTTTCTATGAATTGAGGATTTGCTTCCCATCCAGTTTTCTTATAAACTGGCAAATAGGGTCTTTTAAAGTTAGATTCCCAAGACAATAGCGCTCTTTTTCTCTGTTGAATATGTCTGCTAAATCGAGAAGAATACGATGAACATCGCCACTCGGATGCGTCTCAAGAGTTTGAATGATATCATCCAGTGACTCCTTACTCAGTCCATCCTTTATAAATTTGATTTTATCTTCTCAGTTTATAGAAACCATACCTTTACTCCTATAGCGCTGATCACAAGTCCACCTTGCACATTTATAGCAGACATTCATTCTTTTAGCTCTTCTCTTTTTGAAGTAAGAACTGCTTCCCATTCCTGGCAAAGGTTTAACAAATGAATTATGAATCTCACCTGCTAAACGTACCTTAGCTTCAATGATCCAACGTACATGCACAGGA
Organism: Inga laurina; assembly: GCA_963855925.1. NCBI lineage: Eukaryota > Viridiplantae > Streptophyta > Magnoliopsida > Fabales > Fabaceae > Inga > Inga laurina. The sequence goes on along the minus strand of OY979706.1, from coordinate 28,097,517 downwards.
AGGCCCAAACGATTGAATATAATCATCCTTTCAAGTCGACTGTTATAGATCTTCCTGAGCACATCTTTAGGAAGAGTGGGGACCTGTTCTTAAGCTTTGCAAGAGATTCCTCCATGGTAACATAAAATGAAAATGATGAAAACTAAAATCTCGATGCAGTGCAATATGTTTCGATGAGTAGGAAAGAAAAATGAGAGAGTAGGAAAGAAATAATTGAGTAGGAAAGAAAATTGAGAGAGTAGGAAAGAAGTTTTGGGTTGCTTCCCAAATAGCCACCCTTCTTTAACATCTTTAGCTAGACAAAGACCAAACCAAATTTTTTTTAGTTTTTTTAATTTTTTTTTCTTTCTCTTTTTTTAAACTATTAAAGTAGATTACATCATCAGGAACTACTAGAAGTCCTGACATATGGAACCAAAGATTCTTGTTGCTCCGAAATTCCACCAGGATAAAAGGAATGATCAAAACAAGTTTGGTTCATATTGAAATCAACTCTCATATAATAACTAGTATTTCTATATGGACAATGCTCATAAGAATGACACTCTCCACAATAAGCACATGAAAAACAATTATAAGGAGAAGAATTTTAAATCCAACCAGCATTTATATTTTCTTGTCTCATTCTATTCACATGCATTCCAGAAAAAGAACCAAGATATGACAAGTTATCACTGATTAAACCAAATGAATGTTGTTAATAATCCATTTAATTTTTTTTAACTTTTTCTTTTGAAATTTTTACATAAAGACTAAATTAGTATTAAAATTACTTAGTATTGATATTTATGACAACAATCCCCGGCAACGGCGCTAAAAACTTGATACGAGTGCAGATGATCAATTAAATAATGCAAGTGTACACTGTCGTAATCAAGTAATATAGAAGTAAGTAGAGTATCGTTCCCACGAGGATTGATCACTAAGTACCAAAATGAGCAATTTTAACTCTATTTAGTTGATTGATTAGTTGGTGATTGAGAGTACAAAATAAAAGAAAGACAATTAATTAAATATGAATGCAGATGATATGAAAGCAAATATGAGAAAAAGCCCTAGGGATTAGATTTAACTTTACAAATTCCGGAATGAATCACTTATCTATTCTAGCCCAATTTATTCCACGTGATTGATAGTCGAGTTTCCCTAATTTAATTACCAGCCTCTTCCAAGGTCAAATAATTCTATAATCAATTACTAATCCAATATATTCCTATATGAATTTAAGCAATTAATTATGCATTAAGATTTATGGAATTCAGTAAGACTGCACAACTCATATGAATATATTCCTATTTCATATGCAAGTCATGGTTTTAATTATAGGGTCTATACACATGTATCTCCTTCCGGTCTCAACATGCATATTGAAATCATTCAAAAGATGACCAGTCAATCAAAAGCATTAAGAATAATAATTAAAACTCAATCATGAAGGAGAAATTCAAACTAGATTTAATAAGTTAAGATTCAATCCGTCATTAGTAAGCTACGTCATCACCCTAGGAAAATGAAAGTTTAGCACATGATGAAATTAAAAACAAAACCAAAATAAATTGACATTATATAAAGCTAGAATGAAATCCTCAGAAATACTGCATAAACTTGAATATTAAATTCTCAAACATAAATATACAACCAAAAGATGAATGAAAGATGAAGAAATCTAGCCGTCCATTTAGGAGGTAAAACCTTCCATGTAGGCGGTATGGAAAGTGTAATACAATCCTAAGCCTTCCAAGATGGAGGGATGCAATATGTAATACAATCCTAAGCCTTTCAAGATGGAGGCATGCAATGCATGAAATTAAATCTGAAAATTAATACAATGAACTCAGAAATGTCAGAGAAAGATCTCTCTTGGTCAGAGAAGGACCTCTCCCTGTCGGAGAAGGAAACCTTTGCTTCCCTTCCTCTCCTCCCCCTTTGAGCTTGGCCTTGATCTCTATTTATAGGGGAAAATTTGAAGAACACTCAAATGAAGCTGTGTGAGTAATCAGAAGAAATGTACCACTTACTCGAGGGATTACTCGAGTAAGCAAGGTATATTCTGGTCAGACAATGAAGAGAGCATGCATTAAGAAGAGAAGTCAAATATATCGTCCAAACATCCAAAAAGCTTACCTACTGCAAACAGCTAGTTTTCAAATTTGAAGAACACTCAAATGAAGCTGTGTGACTCTAACGGACATGTTTGAAATATTTCCGATGGACACCACAAATTATCAATATATATGAAGCATTCAAAGAACATAACAATACAACTCAGAACAAGAAAACTCGTATTGATCAATACATTCTTTGTTCTCTGTTTTCTTATACTCATTCTTTGTGCTCTATTTTCTTATACTCATTTATTGTAGTTCAGTGATTATATATTTGCTCTGTGAGAGAGTTTTCCACTACAAAATCAATATTTATTATTGAGACAACTTAAGGTTGTGGAACCTTGAGTTGGCGATTTGATTACAACGTGTATGGGGGAGCGAGTGTCCAGTGAAGGAACTTGCTGTGTACTGAGGTGCCAAGAACCCACTGAATCTTAGAAGATATAGTGAAAATCTCAGAGAAGCTCTGAGGCTGGATGTAGGTCAAAGTAGGTGTGACCGAACTAGTATAACTCCCAGTGTACACTTCGGTGATATTTCTCCTAGATCTTAACTGCTTTAAATTTCCTGTAAATTTTTGATATACGTATTGAAATTTCTGGTATCACCCAATCACCCCCCTCTTGAGTGAAACACTTGTACTAACATTTGGTATCATAGTATAGGTCTTCTTGTTCAGGTATAACAACCTAAGAATGATCCAATGGCAGGCATGGGTGAAGGAATTCTTCCCGACGGAGCTTCTATCACTAGAGCTCCGGGTTTCAATGGTGAACACTTTTCTTTTTGGAAAGCCAAGTTTAGAGTATTCGTAATGGCTACAAAATATGGACTATGGGACATGATTGAGAGTGGAAACTACAAGCCTGAAAAAGTTGTAGATTCACAGACGGTTTCTAAGACACTAGCAAAATATGATGAAAATGATAAGAAACTCATCATACTCAATAGCAAGGAAATTGTAATGATTTAAAGTGCCTTAAGTCAAAATGAGTACTTAAGGATCTGCACACTTCCAACCCCTAAAGAAATGTGGGAAGCCTTGGAAATAGCACATGAAGGAACTTCAGGAATAAAAGAAAACCATATCAATACTCTAGTTACTGAGTTTCATTTACTTTGAATGAAATCAGGTGAGTCGATAGCTGAATTCGAACTTAGATATTCTCATATTGTTAATCAACTTGCAGCTCTTAGGAAAGTCTATGATCAACATTCAACATACCTAAGTACAAAAAATTATGAATATTCTTTCTAAAGATTGGGAGGCCAAAGTAACCACAATTAAGGAAGTAAAAGGTGAATCAATACGATCAGTTGCTTCTCTATTCGAAAGTCTTTCTGAATATGAAAGTAAATTAAAGTTTAATTAGAGCTAGATGATATTGGTGACAAGAAGAAGAGAGATCTAGCACTAAAAGCAAAAGAAGAAGATCAAGATCAAGATGAAGAGTTTGATGATAATGAAATAGGCCTAATGATAAAATGATTCAGAAAGTTTTACAAGAAAGGCCAAGGATCCAAAAACATTTAGAAAAGAGGAAAAGTAGTAAAGAGCACATTATCTGCTATGAGTGTGGAAAACCAGGACAAATCAAATCAGAATATCAAGAATTGGCTCAAAAGAATAAAGAAAAGAGCAAAGGAAAGTTCTACAACAAGAAGAAAGCCTTTGTATCTACCATATGGGGAGATAGTTCATCTGACGAAAATAGCAATGATGAGGAAGTAGCCAATATCTGTCTAGTTACTCAAGAAGAAACAGAAGAAGAGGTAACTGATTCTGATCCAATCTATGATGAATTACTTTTTAAATAGAATGCTTTACATTCTGAAATCATCAAAGTAGTTAAAGAACTAGTTTGTTTCAAAAAGAAAAATAGAGTTCTTGAATTAGAACTTAAAGAGAATTTAGAAAAATGATTGTGAGAACTGTTCTTCTTTGAAAAAGAAAAACAATGATTTCATGAAAACTCTTGAAAAATTTACCCAATGAAGTGAGATGTTGAATGTAATTTTAAAGGCTCAAAGATTTGTAAATGATCGATATGGTATTAGATATGATCCAAAATCATATAGAAGGAAAGGAAGAAAGAAAGTAGGAGGTAAGTCATACTTGAGTCACTTTCAGCATTCTATTCATACATCAAATCCTTTCGCATATTGCAATTACTATAATAGAAAGGGTTATTATACTTCATCATGCATTCATAAAAAGAGAAAAAACAGGAACCTACAAATGGGTACCTAAAGGTTCATATGTTCAGAAAATATTCTGTACTAACCCAAAAGGACCCAAAAAGATGTGGGTACCTAAGACTTAATCGTATTTGATTACAAATAAGTCAAAGCATCCAGAAACAACAAGTGGTACATAGACAATGGATGCACGAGACATATGCTGGTAATTTCAAAAATTTTACTACAATACAACCTAAAGAAGGTAGAAAGGTAAAATTTGTGGGAAATCATTCTGGAAAAATAGTAGGAATTGGTGAAATTAAAAATGACAAAGGCATACAAGTCCAAGATGTATATTATGTTGAAGCATTATGTCACAATTTGCTCAGCATGAGTCAAAGTACAAATAAAGACAACTGGGTAATATTTGACTCATAGGAATTAGTAATTATAAATAAGAAAGATTTACAATTATATAAGAAGAATATCAAAGAAAAGCTCAGAGCAAAAACGCAAGGTAATTGCTATACTCTTGATATAAGCAAAAATATTTCTGAAAGCTGTTTTCTAAGTAACACCGATAAAATTTGGCTATGGCATAAGAGACTAGCTCATGCCAATATGCACTAACTAGGCATGTTACTTAAAAAGGATTTAGTAATTGGTTTACCTAAAGTAAATTTTAAAAATGATTTGATTTGTAACGCATGTTAGAAGGGTAAACAAACTAAATCATCTTTCAAATTGAAAAATGAGATCACAACCAATAGACCATTGTAATTGTTACACATGGATTTAGTTGGACCAGCAAAAGTTAAGAGACTTGGTGGCACCTTATATTCATTGGTCATTGTTGATGATTTCTCTAGATTTACATGGGCCATTTTTCTGTCGTCAAAGGATGAAACCTTTGCAGAATTTATTGTTTTTGCCAAGAAAGTGAAAAATGAGAAAGTTATGTCCATTACAGGTATTAGGACAAATCATGGTGGAGAATTTGAAAATCAAGCCTTTAAAGAATATTGTGATACTAATGCCATTGATCACAACTTCTTCGCTCTAAGGACACCTCAACAAAATGGAGTCATAGAACGAAAGAATAAAGTACTCACTAAAATGGCTAGAGCAATGCTAAATGAAAAGAACATGTTTCAAGTTTTTTGGGCCGATGCAATGAGCACAACATGCTACATTTCCAATAGAGCCTACATTAGAATAAAACTTTCAAAGACACCATACGAACTGTGCAAAGGAAGGAAGTCAAACCTTGCTCATATGCACATCTTGGGTTGTAGTTGTTTCATTCATAATAATGGTAAAGATAACCTAGGAAAATTTGATTCTAAAACAGATGAAGGAATTTTTCTAGGCTATTTTAACCGAAACAAAGCATATAGAGTTTTCAATAAACGAACATGTGTTGTTGAAGATTCAATTCATGTTGTATTTGATGAATTTGAATCCCCTGACAAAACTATTGGCTATAAGCAGAAAGTTGTTTTAAATCAAGAAAATGGTCACCCTATTTCTAAATCTCTCATCCTAGAAGTTGATCAAACCAAGGAAGAAGATCAGTCACTAGGACAACCTAGAGCCTTGCAATACAATAAAAGTCATCTCCTAGAGCAAGTTATAGGAGATGTGAATGAAGGAGTCAAAACTAGAAATAGAATTTTCAATAAAGTTAGTTTCTTTGCTTTTATTTCTAAAATTGAACCTTCTAATATTGATGAAGCCCTATCAGACAATGATTGGGTAATAGCAATGCAAGAAGAGCTAAATCAATTTGAAAGAAATCAAGTTTGAGATTTGGTACCCCATCTTAAGGATCATTCGATCATTGGCACAAATAGGTATTCAAGAAAAAACTTGATGAAACCATAATCATTGTCAGAAACAAGGCAAGATTGGTGGCCAAATGCTATAATCAGGAAGAAGGAATTGATTATGAGGAAACGTATGCTCCAATGGCTAGATTGAAAGCTATATAAGTACTCTTAGCCTCTACATGCATCAAAGGATTCAAACTCTATCAAATGGATGTAAAAAGTGCATTTTTAAATGGCTACGTCTTGGAAGAAGTGAATGTAGATCAAACCCCGGGTTTTGAAGATGTACCCAAACCTGACCATGTTTTCAGACTAAGAAAAGCTTTATATGATTTAAAACAAGATCATAGAGCTTGGTATGCAAGGCTTAGTAAATTTTTCATTGATCAAGGTTTTGTATGAGGAAAAGTTGATGCAACACTTTTTACAAAATAAAAATGAGATTATATCTTAATTGTAAAATTATATGTTGATGATATAGTTTTCGATGCTACTAATGAAACCTTATGCAAGGAATTTTCTAAGATAATGCAAGGGGAGTTTGAGATGTCAATGATGGGAGTTGAATTTCTTTCTCAATTCGCAAACAAAGAAGGAAAGAATGGAATTTTCATATCTTAAACAAAATATTTGAAAGAGCTATTGAAGACGTGTGGAATGGATGAAGCAAATGGAATGGACACGCCTATGAGCTTAACTACGTTGCTTAATGCTGATGTCAAAGGAAAAGATTACAACATTACAAAATATAGTGGAATGATTGGATCATTACTCTATCTCACTACAAGCAAACCTGACATTCAATTCAGTGTAGGTATGTGTGCAAGATATCAATCAGCACCAAAGGAGTCACATGCTAAAATTGTCAAACGTATCTTCTGATATCTTGCTGACACGACAAAATTAGGTTTCTGGTATCCTAAAGGAAGAAGTGAATATCTAGTTGTATACTCAGACTCTGACCATGGAGGATACAAGACAGACAGAAAGAGTACCAGTGCACAAAGCTAGTTTCTTAGAGGCTCCCTTGAATCATGGTTTTGCAAGAAACAAAATATAGTGTCTCTTTTGTCAATGAAAGCTGAGTATGTTGTAGCTTCGAGTTATTGTGCACAAGTGTTGTGGATAAAGCAACAACTACAAGATCTTGGTATTTATTTAAAGGAGATACACTACTACAAAAACGTTTTTAATGTCCCTTTTTTAGGCCTTTCAACGTCTGAAAATAAGGGGACGTCTATGTGAGAGACGTAGTAACAAATGGCAATAACGTCCGTAGATAAAAGGACGTCTAAAGTCCCTAAAGTGCTTTTTTAAAAAAAAAATCATTTATATTACAGATCTAAACTAAACAGTATTTAAAACCAGAAATTACAGATCATCATCAATAAAATTACAGATCTAGTGTCTGAAATCCAAATCTACACAATAATAACTCCAAAGCTAAAATCTCGTAGGGAGAAGATGAAAACAATAAGAGGAATCCGTTGAAAAAAACTTATCTCCTTCTATTATTGAAATTCATTTTCTCGTAATAATGAATAGAGAAGAGCAACAGGAAGAGATGAACCTCGTTTTCTCAGCAGAACGTAGCCATGAAGCATGTTTCAGAGTCATAATCTACAAACCATAACAACACGAGTTTGAAAATAAAATAGAAGAAATACCCAAAGAAAAAAGAAAAAGAGGATAAAATAATAAACAATAGTAAGAAAGCATAACAGATCTGGAGGTGAAAAAAAGAGAGAGAAAGGAAGAAGCAAGAGTAAAATGAGCATATAAAGAAGAAGAAGAAAGAGTTAAAATGCGTGGTGGTAATGGCTTTTCTTATGTTTGCGGCAATGGGAAAAGAAATATGAGTGTAAAAGTAGTATAAGACTGACAGATAAAGACTGTCAGTAAAAATTTGAATTGGTTTTGACGTCCCCAATTTAATTTAGGGACGCCTAAAGTTGTTCAGTTTTTTTAAAATTTTTTTTTACTTTAGACGTCCCCAATTCAGATTAGGAACGTCTAAAGTCATACTTTAGACGTCCCCATATACATTAGGGACGTCTAAAGTTTTTTAAATTTTTTTTGAAGGGCGTCCCTCATATATATATAGGGACGCCATTTTGGCGTCCCTAATAATAGTATTAGGGACGCCCTTTGGCCATATATGAGGGACGCCCTCATTAAAAAAAAAATTTTAAAAACTTTAGACGTCCCCAATGTATATGGGGACGTCTAAAGTCACACTTTAGATATCCCTAATCTGAATTAGGGACGTCTAAAGTAAAAGAATTTCTTTTTACTTTAGGTGTCCCTAATTTAAATAGGGACGTCTAAAATTTGTAAAGTCACATTTTAGACGTCCCTATTTAAATTGGGGACGTCTAAAGCTATTCAATTCTTATCCATAATTACAAAAATGCCACCGCCTTTATTTTTTACCTCCCTTTTTTAAAAAGGGACATCCTTTAGGGACGTAAAATATATATTCTATAGTAGTGATACCAATATATTGTGACAACACTAGCACGATAAGCTTGGCAAAGAATCCAATTTAATATTCCAGAACCAAGCATATTGATGTTAGACATCACTTCATCAGAGATCTTGTCCAAAAGAAAGATGTTAAAGTGATATTCATTTCAACTCATCTTCAACTAGATGATGTCTTCACAAAATCTCTTGCAAAAGATCAATTCTTATATATTGAAGAGAATTGGGAATGGTAAATCCCAATGAATTGTAAGTTATTAGTGTTTATAAAATGTTAGATAATGTTATTTATTGATGTTTTGATGATTACTAACTTAAGCATCGGAGTTTCTAGCAATTTATTTTGCAGGACCTTGATATTTTGTTTTAGGGTATAAAAAACAGAGGTTAACAGAGGACAATATTACTAGAGGGACAACTTCAAGTAAACCTCATTATCCCAGTAATACCTTGAAGTAATTAGAAGGATTACTCAAGTAATCACTCGAGTAATAAGCTGGAAGATGTAGCAGTGAAGCATTAATTCAAAAGGTATTTCAAAAGGAAATGGCATAAAGGTTGGAAATGGACAAGCGGGAAATGAAGAGAAAGATTACTTGAGGGAGGCCTCGAGTAAATGATCAACATTACTCGAGTAAGGCCTTGAGTAATCATGAGAGGAAATCAAAAATCAACATAATCTTCATTCAAATCAGTGTTAATATGCCATCAAATGATCGAGGGAATATATATAAGTAATTACAATATTACTTATGACAGGTACGCGTTTAAATTGCATTGATTTAATTTTTTTTATGCTTTACTCGAGGGAGCCCTCGTGTAATGCCCATAATCACTTAAGGGAGCCCTCAAGTAACGTCAGGCACTTAGGCTATATCTTTGATGATCATGTCATTTTCACAAAATTACTTCAAGTAATTCTCTGAATAACTTCTTAGAAAATCTTTCCACAAACTCTTCCTTACTCCATTTCCATCAAAACCCATCAAAATTTCTTGAGAAAAACTTCCTCAAATCTCTCTACCCTAATGTTCGACTTACGAGAGAGAAAATTTCTGAAAATCTTGATTTTTCATTCAAAATGGTCAAAACCAAAACCACCCATCCTGAATCTCCTTTTGAGTCTTCTAACACTCAGCAATCACATAATTTTATTCCTTTTAATCCTTTGTCCAAAAGATAGAAGCTCACTTCTAGTTCAAAAGCTAAAACCAAGCCGTAAGCTAAACCCAAAGCGAAGGGGGTAGTGATCAAGGAACCCACTGCCTCAAAAGCTCAATCTAAGAAGAGTGTTCCTACTGGAAGATGCAAAGGGGCTAAGTGACCATCTCCACCTCCTTCTGATTCCTCTGACACACCAACATTCTCTGAGAAGCCACCGAAAAAGGCTAAGTATGACAGGAATCTTGCTAAGGCTATGGCAAATTTATTGGATGAGATTCACCAATCTAGAGAAGGGAAGCAAGGTCAATCTACAAAGGAAGCCGATGTTAGGGAAGAAGAAATTATATTTCCTCCAACTGGATTCAATGTGAAGAAAATTAATCATTCGTAAACATTCAAAGATCACTTTTTAAGGAGAAAAGTGTGCAAGATGCACTATATTGACCTTGGTGTTCTTCAAAAGGTATTGAAATTCAACCTCAATTCATATATAGAATCCTATATGCCCTGGCTCTCTGTAAAACTTCCTTTTTGTTCCAAAATAGTAAGACATTTCTATTGTAATTTAGAACCTGTCAATAATCCACTTAGGAACTCTTTAGAAGAAGAAATGTTCTCTAAGGTTAGAGGGCAAGAAAGCCTAATCTCACCCTCTAAAGTCAACACTTGGTTAGGAATAGAAGACCCACCTGAGGATAATTCTCCCAATCTTGATTCAAACCAACTATTTTCTATTCTAAGGCTTGGTGAGATTATAGGACCCCTTGGTTTCAATCCAAGTGATATGTGTGATCTTCACAGAGTCCTATGGTATATCTAATCTAGGGCCACAGTGAACAAAGAGCATAATTACACACATTTCATAGAGAGGGACTAAGAAAATTTTCCTCATTGCTACTGAAAGAGAAAAAGGACTTGGGAGAATATATCTTCGCTGAAATAAAAAGATATAGATTTGAAGGAAAATCTACCACTGCAATACCTTATCCTTAGCTCATATCTTTGTTTCTCAAAAATAAGAAAATCAGGTATTTGAAGAAGGGTGAGCCAATTGAGAGGCTGGTTCCAGTGGGAAGAAACCAAATTGGGAAGTTACACATTGCACTACCTCTGAAAAACCCATTTGAGACAAGTCCCAAGAAGAAGAAGACTGAAAGTGCAACAAGTTGGTTGGATGAGACACAGTCTTTTGCTCTAGCATCCATATCTTCTCCTTCCTTCTTTGGTGCCACAATGCAATCTTTTATGGAAAATATTCTCAAGGGTTTCCATATCAACATTGCCAATACAAATGCTGAATTGGTAACCCATATGAATGTTAAGATAGGAGAACTTATGGAGAGAATGGATAAGAGGCAAGAAGAGATATTAGCAGAACAATGGGCTCAGGGTGAACTTCTAAAATCACTCCATGCTAGACTTGATGCTATGGCATCTGGCTCATCCACCCCTAGTTCATCTGTGCCTATTACTACTAAGCCAATACCACCTTCTGAGCCTTCAACTTCTCAGCCTGGACCTTCCAACCCTGGACCCTCATCCATCCCTCCTCCAAGTAATCTTTATTCTCTATGCCTGATCTATCATTTATCTTTGAGCACATAGATATCACAGCTGATGATCCTATCCAACCAACTCAGCCTATGCCAACACCCATTGCATCCCCAACCGGTACTGAGGAAGTAGTTGTCTCTTCTAGTAATCTTCAATCACCTTAAAGAATAGTAGAAATAGAGATTTCTTCTTAGGTCAAACTAAGTCCTTCAAAAGATCTTATGGTGGTTCCACCTCTAGTACTTCCTGACCTTGAATCTTCTAGCTCATCCTTAGATTCTTCCAGTTTAGATGACTCACATGACTCTTTGGTCCTTCCTGTCAATCCCGTCTCTACAGTCAAGCCATCTAGTCCCTCTTCTCTTGATTAATCCTGTGATGAAGACAAAAAGGGGGAGAAGGACTTGGGGTGATTTTGTGATTAATGATGTAATGATGATATGATGAAAATGCATTGGGATATGGGTGTATAGGGTTTAAGGGAGCTTTACTAGTTTAAGATTATGTAGTGAACTCTTTATGCAACTTTATGCAATTTCAAATGAAGTTAGATTTCATTAAAGTTATATTACATTGTGAACTAATAAGTTTGTGATTATGTATACTAGGTGAACAAATTAGAAAATGTTTCAAAATTATGATTTTTAGAATTCAAAAAGGTTTCAAAGACTAAATTTCTCAAGATCATTAGATTTAGATTCAAAAATATCTTTATCAAGATGTTTCAAAAGAGTTTTCAAGTTTAAATTGAACAAAGGATATCATATGAAAAGCTTATAACATTGGAAACTCAAGTTTAAAAAAACTTTGTTTAAAATCCCAAGTTTTGTCATCATAAAAATGGGGGAAAATGTTAGATCCCATACGTTTTGATGATTACAAAGATTGGTAAAGTTTTAAATCAAAGGCTTGAACAAAGTAACTAAGATCTTTGTTGCAGGCCATAAGCATTACTCAAGAACGCACCTCAAGTAATGCATAAGAAAAGAAAGACAGAGTGTAGGAGAAATTTGCCCTGTGAGATTTTTTGAAGGATTACTCGAGAGAGCCCTCAGGTAATGACTTCATTACTCGAGGGATCACTCGAGCAATAAGTGAAGATTTGCTCTCTATCAAAATTTGCATAGGATTACTCAAAGGGCTTACTTGAGTAATCTACAAGTTTATTTAGAAGCTTACTCAAGTAACCAGAGTAGAGATTATGCAGTGGCTCTCGGCCAAGAAATAATAGGCATTACTCGAGTAGTCACTTGAGTAACTACATTTGAAAAGAAACTTTACTCAAGTAATTACTCGAGTAACATTAAATGAAAATTGTATTACTTGAGGGTTTACTCGAGTTAACAGGTAAGCGAAATAGAAGTTGCTCTCAGCCAAGATTTTAATGCTATTACTCAAGGGATCACTCGAGTAATCTCCAAAGTTATTTGAACCATTACTCAAGGGACCACTTGAGTAATCAGAAGAAATATACCACTTACTTGAGGGATTACTTAAGAAAGCAAGGTATATTCTAGTTAGACAATGTTGACTTACTCTCTAGCTTATTTTTGATGAAGTTACTCAAGGGACTACTCTAGCAATGAGAATGATCACTCCAGTAGCCACTCAAGTAATGTTGTACAAAAAGCTTGATTTTAATATGATATTCATTGATTTGTTATCTATATGATTAACCTTTCATTGTATTAGTTTCTTGAGTATACTTGCAGATAAACAATAAAGAGATCATGCATTAAGAAGAGAAATCAAATATATCATCCGAACATCCGAAACACTTACCTACCACAAACGGCTATTTTTCAAATTTGAAAAATAGTCAAATGAAACTGTGTGACTCTAACGGACATGTTTGAAATGCTTCTAATGGACACCACAAATCATCAATATATATGGAGCATTCAAAGAACAGAACACAACAACTGAGAACAAGAAAACTCATACCGATCAATACATTCTTTGTGCTCTGTTTTCTTATACTCATTCTTTGTACTTCACTAATTATATATTTGCTCTGTGAGAGAGTTTTTCATTACAAAATTAATATTTATTATTGAGACAACTTAAAGTTGTGGAACCTTGAGTTGGGGATTTGATTACAACATGTATGGGGGAGCAAGTGTTCAGTAAAGGAACTTGCTATGTACTGAGGTGCCAAAAACCCACTGAATCTTGGAAGATATAGTGAAACTCTCAAAGAAGCTCTGAGGATTTGATATAGGTCAAAGTGGTTGTGACCGAACTAGTATAACTGCCAGTGTATACTTCGGTGATATTTCTCCTTGCTCTTAACTGCTTTAAATTTCTTGCCAATTTCTTATATACGCAACGAAATTTCTGGTATCACCCAATTTACCCTCCTCTTGGGTGAAACGCTTGCACTAACAGATATTTGAATGGTACTTTATGGTTGTCCATTCTTGAGGTGTAACATACTCCTTCTTTCTGTTGCCTTTCTTTGTGGTTAGACTTTTCTATTCCAGCAATGGGTGATTCAAGAGTTCTCCTAATTGATATGAATCTCCTTTCATGTGTATTATGAACTCTTAGAATCTTCCTTATTTTCTCTGCACCCCTATGTACATTCGTTCTAGAATCAATCTACACAGATGAAACACCAGATGGACATTTTGGTACCCACTTTGCTTTGGGTCCTTGAATGTTAGCATTTGAATTCACTTGCATTTTAGGAATCGAAACAAATTTATTTCTCACATTAGAATTTCTTCTAATATAGCATATGTGAGAAATATGACCTAATTTACCACCATAATTGCAAATAATATGATGATATGCATTATGAGATTCTATGCAAGTATTGTGTCGATCAAGAAAAGACGATCTTAAATGATCAGTTTGCCTAAGTTCTTTCTTCCTATATGAATTTCCAGTATAATTGAAAACCTTTTTGCTTTTCTCAATAGAATCAATAATTGGTTGAAAAATATTTTATGCAAACTTTGAAAATTATTTTTTAAAATAACTCGAGAAGAATTTGAATTGTTTACCATATGTGCATCTTGAGCTCTAGAGGATGATCCATCAAATTCATCCGTAATGTGCTCTTCTTCAGAATCATCTTCCTCTTGTTCTTTTATGTTGAAAAGATCAAGGAAGTGTTCTATGATTTTTCCTTCTTCATTGTCAACTTCCATTTTGTTCATGAACCGTAGGTATGCAGCTTATAATTTCACATGAACTGTCAATGCTTTCAACTTTAACACAATTGTTAGAAGTATCAATAGAATCAAGAGTATCTCAAATATCTCTAGTAGTTGAGCAAAATCAAATTTTCTCAAAATCATTTTTGATTAAAGCATTATACAAATTTTCATTGCTCTAATGTTCAGCATAAAACATTTTCTTTTCACTTTCATCCAATCCTGTCTCGGTTTGAAATCAAAGACATTTGTAAAAACATTCTACATATCATAATCAAAGCATTTTATAAAAGATGTCATTCTAGCTTTCCAAAACAAAAAATCAATATCATTCAAAATAGGTGCAATTGTATAGTCAAAACATTTGGAAATCATATAACACCCAAAATTAGCCATTATAAACCTTGAGATAGTTAACTCCTTTAAATAAGAGTCCAGCTCTCATACCAAATGTTAGAACTGGCTGACACCTAAGAGGGGGTGAATTGGGTGTAAGAAAAAAACTTAAGAACTTTGAAAATCTTTTCACATCTTAGTGGAAGCAGTAACTATGAAAGTAATGAATCATAAATCAACAGTTATATATTTAAATAATATATACTGGAAATATAATATCTTAGGAAATAGAAGATGCAAACTATGATTTATCCTGGTTCGGCCTAATCTATGATGACCTACGTTCAGTCCCCAGGCTCCTCCTTACATTTCAATCTACTATGTCCCTTAAGTTTAAATGGGTACTTGAGAGCCGCTACAATCCCAGAAATTTAGCCGAGCACTTGTGAAGCCTTTTACAAATCTCTCACAGAATTACTCTTCCTTACATACTGTAAGGTTATAATCGAGGTACTACCTCTTACACATGGTAAGTCATATGAGTGGAACAATTCTGAAGACCTTTTCTCTCCCACTAACTTATGCAAGTCTTAAGAGCAACAATATTCTCTCCTGCTAACACCCCTGTAAGTCTTACGAGTAGTAACGTTCTTTACTACTTGTACCTTATAAGTCTTTCAAGTAGAAAGTTTTACTAGGAATTTTCTCTACAGCTTCTCCATAACTAAATCAACCCCCTTAAGGTCCCTTTACCTTGAGATCAATTGAGAAATACAATTAAAAGTGTTTACAGACTCTCTCACAGAGTGGATATTAAATCACTAAACTACAATACAAACAATCTCTCTTTCTAAGGTAAATGATATGAAGCTAGATAAACAGAGTGTATTTGGGTAGAAGTGGATGATTCATGATCGTAGCATTTTGGCATAGTTGAGCTCTTGTTGTTGTTACAGTATGCTTGAATCTCTTGTAGTTATAGTTGAGTAGGATATGACCATTGTAAGTATTTCAACCTATCTGTTAGAGTGCATTTGTTTCTCTTGTCCATTTCCTTGAATTTGAAAACTAGCCATTACGAACGTTGATGGTCCACTTCCATAAAGTCACCTTTTGTCTCTTCACATCATCTCTTTATTGTATTCCTAGAGAAATACATTAAACACTAATACAATAAAGTGTTAGAGTGATTGGAAGCAAGAAGAGTGAATTGTACTATCATTCCATTGATTTTAGAATCTTCAGTATGTTGCCTGTTGCATCACTTGAGTAATCCTAGGTCATCACTTGCGTGAGCCCCTTCAAAATGTGGTAGAGAGCATCAGAGTCATTTTCCAACTTCATCACTCAACAAGCCACTCGAGTGATCTCTTCATTTTGATTTGAAATATGGCAAATTATATGTTATTGGAAAGCTCTCATCGTCTGCATCCTAATTTATTAAGAATCAACTCCAAAATCATTATATACCGCAGGTTATGATCCAAAGAGTGTCAACTATACTAGACAGTGTCTAAATTCACAATCATCAATTCTAGAAGGTATACATCTTAGTATATAACTCTAAATATGACAAATTACTTATCTATGGAAAGCGCTTTAAGTCTACTTTCATATGGCACCAGTTTCATCTCAATCTAATGCGTAGTTTAAGAATTATGCCTAAAATACAAAAGATGTTATGGAATAAGATGCTAATTTCAATGCCAATTTCAAAAGCTTAGTTCTCTTTGATCTGAACTTTGAAAGAAAAACTTTTCAAAGAGCCAATACTCAAGGGAACACATTGGATAAGCTCCATAACTTCCATATAAGTTATTTTAGCTTCTTATTGACCCATTCACACCTCCTGTATCACTTATAAGAGCTTGAATCTTGATATTCTCATTTGATCTTGCAAATTCTTCTTTCTTCAATCTCTTTCTTCTTGTTTTTCTAGTTGATGATCATTCTTCATATCCCAACTAGATATCTTCTTGAATATCTTCTATCTTCTTTTTTTTTGCTTGGCTAAGCTACAAGATATGCAACATTAAATATAGTAGTTAGTCCATGTAGAAGATAAGTATATTATGAAAACTTTTTGCTCTTAATATTTGACATCATCAAAACTAATTATATCTAACACATGTACTGCTATCCCTCAGGGATTCACTACTCTGAGGGATGCTAGTTCATTAATGGGAGTGATATCTCACACTTTCAATGTCATCCGTGTATATTTCTTATCACCATGCAAATAAGACGTTATTAGTATTCTATTTCAATAATGTCAGAACTACTTGTAGCTTAGATACCAAAAATGTCAAACCCCTCAATATTTCAATATTCGTAGAGTAATAAGTGTATAGTTTTGTAAGGCAAACAGAAATAGCGAAACATACTGACATTAAGTACTTGTTTACAATATAGGAAATTCCCTGTAGGGTTGGAAATATATATACAAATGTACAAAGTGTTTAAAAGAAACAAAAATACAAATGTAGATAACCATAGCAGCTTTAGTATGCACCTGGACTCTATTTACTAGTAGTCACTGCCTTGCTTTTCGAGCTGCTAGCCTTAGCTATAATGTTTTACAGTTTGAAAAGAATAAGATTCGAGCGAATCTCAGAAGCAACATGCTTTTCAAACACATAAAATGTGAAAAAAAAATATGCAATACACCATGTCACATAAGATGATAGTATGTTTTGTATGATAGAATGTTGTGTGCAAACTATCTAAGGCCAAATGACTATTTGAAAGCCTGGCTGAACTTTGCACCTCCGTTGGGTCCTAGACCACAACTAGGCAATATGCTTGTCCAAGACACTATGCTCATATTACATAGAATGGCATACTCACACATATAATAATCATATAGTATTTTCAAGAAAAAGTTACTACTTCTTTTTCACTTCCTGAGTCGATCTTAACCTTCGTTTCGGCTCGGAAAATTACCAGTTCCTATAAAAATTAAGGTTATAAGTAACTGATTATTACTTGCAGCGTTATTAGAATCGGTTGAATCAAGATACGAATTGTATGATATATTTTTGAACTACCTTCTAGCAATGCAAATCAGTTCTCTGTTTCATTTTGGCGCTAAATCGCCTAAATCGTGATCCCAGGAGAATTACATGATTCTCTATTTGATTTTGGGGACAACAGGTCGTGCTTGCTCTAGGTTAGATCTGAATGCTTCCGATTCCCCCCTCCCTGTGTGGCTTTACTTGTTTTTTCTCGTTTTCCATAATTTCTTTCCTTTTCTTTCAATTTCACTGCCACGTTTCAGCTATGTTTTTTTTTGTTCAGCATTTTCCTAGCTTCTCTCCTTTTTTAATATTTACCTTTTTGAGTTTTGACTTTGAAGAAATCTAATTCCAAGATTACACTTTTTTAAGAAAAAAGGTTATATATAAATTATTATATATAAAATATTCAAATATAGTATTTATCATGAATTCATGATATTTGATATATTTCAACATAATTTTATTTAGACTAAGTGATTTCCATAATTTATATGATTTAGGCATATATTGTTTCTTTAATTTAATTAATTAACTAATCTTATTGTGTAGAAAAAGGATTATATATATTTCCTTTTATCACATCAAGATATTGTGCCCTATATATTCCCAAAAAAGATAATATGTATTTCCTTTTATCACATCAAGATATTGTACCCTATATATTTCCTATCCCATCAAGATATTGTGCCCTATATATTTCCAAAAAAGATAATATGTATTTCCTTTTATCATATCAAGATATTGTACCCTATATATTTCCTATCCCATCACAACCCTATTTTTCATTCCTCTTTCTCCTTGCCATTATATTCTTTGTTGGATTCTTCTATTCCCCACACAGTGAAAAAATCATTTTACTCCCATTCCCTTCTGGTAATACTTATTTCTCTTTTCTTCCCATATTTTTTTAGGTGTTGCTGTGTTATTTTTATGGTGGGAAGAATGACTCATAATAAAAAAAGAACGAGGTTGATATTACATGGAGTCATTAAGAAAGTGTTCCTCCATATAAACTTTTGGTTAAGTGCAAATATTGTTCATGTGAATATTGGAGTGGTGTGACTAGGATGAAACGTTACTTGGCTGGAACTAGAGACAATATGGCTCCTTGTACAAGTGTTCCTAATGATGTTAAGGACTTGTTTCTTAAAATGCTAGGCCCTAAAGAAAAAAGTAAAAATGATAATAGTCTTGAAGTGTTTAAGGAGGAAACTTCCTAAGATGGTAAAACAAATAAGGGTACAATGGATTCTTTTGTTGCTAAGGGGAAGGATGAAACATCAAAATCTACAAAACAGAGAACAATTGTAACCCCCTACTTTGATAACCGTAATTACGATTCGATAACGCATAATTAAGATTGATTGGAGACCGACGGATAATTAAACTTAATTCAATCCCTTCCTTACGGTAGATTTTTCACAAATTCTTTCAAAATTTCTCTTCCTATCCTAGTCTCAAGTACAAGTTTCGAATTTAATTACCCGGTGCAGTTAAATCACAATCATATATATATATCAGAGTGTACAGCAAAAATCCTAGCAACCCCCGAGTTTCATGTAGATGTACTAAGGGCTTACACGATTCCCTTTTTGGGGATTATATAACTATATCCCAGCATAATATTTACATTCCAAAACTATACAGTAACCCCAAATCCAAAATGGATAACCGACAATCTAAAACTAAATATCCCTACAAGGCCTTAGCTGCTCCTAGTAGTCCGTTTCTCCTTGGAGCCACTTGCTCTGTCTGAAAGGTTAGTTAATGGAAAGAATAAGATTCAAGAGAATCCCAATAGTAACAAATCACTCATATAGTATATAAACACATAGTATGTAAGATCATGTTTAGTAGCAACACAATGATACATGGCTCACGCCACATAAGATAGAACTCACGGCTGTGTACACAATGCAATAGCTTTCGCTATAATCTCTATGCTCAATACGACAGCTTTCACTGTAATGGCAGCAGTATCTTAAAGCATCACAAAGCATGACAACATACATACAACGCTTTATACACAGTATAAGAGAAAGAGTCACTACCTTGTTCTTTCCAATTGTGTTTTGGCGCAGCTGGATCACAAACAGGACAAATATCAAATCCTATAAACCAAAATTAAGGACGACGAATTATTACCTATTCCAATCTTTAATAACTCATAATACTTGGATTGATTATCACTATGGTCATTTAATCAAGTCAACTAAGGAGCTAAAATGGTCAATTAACCTAAAAGGCCAATTTCTAACCTCAGAGTTCCATAATATTACATTATGCCATAAAATCTTAAATTTTTGCATAGGCGACCAATTTGCCAGAATTTTCAGCATCTTTGAAACATCATAACTAATTCTAGAAAAATCAAAATGAGGTGATCCCAAAGCCTATTGAAATCTCTTTTTTAAGTCCTATTCATAGGAAAAATATGAGTCATTACTAGAAATCACCACATAATTACAGAATTACACAAAATTCCACATTGCTCCAGAATTAAGTCCAGTTTTGACATCAGACTTTGGGCAACCAGAACTCCCAGCTCAAAAAACAAAATGACACAAATTATATATCCATTTTGAAGCTTGGAATGTGAAATTTACGACTGGAAATTTTCATAATTTTTAGACACCAATTGCCCATTCAAAATGTCCCTACAAACCGACTGCTCTGCACAGAGTTACACTTGACAGTTTTCCAATTTTCAACCAATGTGTCCAATGGCTACAAAATCAATAACCAAACCTTTTCCCACACAACTTTTCATGTAGAACACAATGGTAACATCAAAATGAACAAATTCCCACTCATTGCCCATGTCCTGTTTTGGTAGAATTTTAGGGTATTTCACAACTAACAACCACTTCACTATCTAATCACTAAGCTTAGCTCATTTGCCTCCAAACCAACATATAAGCACATACATAGGATGAAAGCTTTATGATCCCTAATATACCCTAAAAACTGAAATTAGTGCTGTCACAATAGCCCACCACAACTCAGCCAATTAAAGCATCATATACATCAACATAATGCTCTTACTCACCTCTTGTTTCTTCTTGTGTTCTTTTCTTGATTCCTTAAATTTTGTTCTTGCAAGGGGGTGAAAACTCCTATTCTTAAAAAAACCATATAAATGAAGCTAAGGAAGAGAGGAATAGGTTTTATGGAGGTCACTTGAGCCATAGATGAGGTGAAGGAGGGGAAAATCCATATAGAAGATCTTACATCAACTTTGTTCTTCACTTTCTCTTGTTTTGCTGAACTTGACCGACCTTGAGAAGAGGTGAGAGAGTGAATTATGGTAATTTTTTCTCTTCCCTTATCTTCTTAATATCTAACCGAAAATGTGGCCCAAAGAGAAAGAAAAGTTTTGGTTGAAAATAATTCTCTTTACACAAGCTTATGCCATGTTGACTTTGGTCATTTGATTAAGTTTTCTCTTGCCTCTTCTCTTCTTGCTTTTGGACATGATTGGTCTGCCCAAATGGAGTAGTATTATTGACCAACATGTTCTTCAAAATTAGGAAGAAGGATTGACCAATTGCATGAACTTGCATAGCCATTGGTTACACAAATTTTCTAGTTGCAATTTTTTAACTTTTCAAAGACAAAAGTGAAGAAGTGTATGAAATTCTCTTTCTTTCATCTCTTTAAAATTTGACCGAATATGGAGGCTTGAAAGAGGTTAAAGCCTTATAAAATATCTCTTGGCATCTCTTCATTTTATCAAATTTAATTGCCTTTTGATGTAATTGTTGACCAAGTCATCATCCTTTTATAACTCGGTCAAATTGTCTCCATATGTCATATTTAGTAGCCAATATGTATTTACTCTTACTTTTCCCTCTTGTCATACTTGAATCATGGCCTTTTGAAGAAGAAGAAGATCTTGTAAAATATCATCTTGCAATATAATATTTAATTGCCAATCTTGCATGTGAAACTTGACTAAAGTCATAACAAAATTTCTAGAGGTAATTCTATCACTAATCCCACCATCTATTCTATACATTTAGCCCTTGAGTACATTTTGGGATATTACAACAATGAATGAGATGTTAAAAGATAAAGATTTAGTAATTCAGGATATTTGTAAGTGCATATATAGTAATGCTTTACCATTCAATTGTTAGGATCGGCAGGCACATCGGAAGAATTTTAAAAAATTTCCTGGTCCTAATCGAGGATCTATCAATGGCGTTTAAACCGAGTTAGAAAGGTCCATATCTTTTTCAATTCAGGGTTTTCGATCTTTATGAGCCAACACGTCAGGTTCGCTCTCTCTACCGGCATCTACATGAATGCTCTCCAACACAGACTACGTACTAGCGCCTCCAATGTCCCTTAGGGTTTCCCTTATGGCTCTCAATTCTCATCCGTGTATGAGTATATCTACTGTATTAAGTTTATAACCTATGAGGGCTATATTTGAATTTCAAAATTAATCTTTATTAATTTCAAAATTAATTAACAATTAATTATCTTTATGAGCTAATTAAATAAATTCAGTTTAAATTAAATTTGTCCAATAGTTTTATTTAACCCATTTATTTAATTCCAAAAAAAGAGCCATTAGATTTAATTTATCTTCATAAATTAAATTTGAGATACTATATCTCAATCATATTAGTCATTAAATATAATTTATCTTCATAAAGTTAAATTTAAAACTAAAACAATATAATAATATCATATAATATATATACATATATATGAAATATGTATTTTGAAAATACATATATATATCACTACTAGAAAAAATGGTTTTAACATCCCTTTTTTTTTGGCCTTTTAACGTCTGAAAATAGAGGGACGTGTATATGAGTTTCATGAAAAAAACGTAAATAACGTCCGTAAAATAGGGGACGTTAAATAGGCAGGACTTTAGACGTTCCCACTTCAGACTAGAGATGTCTAATTCTGAGGTGAACTTTGGACGTCCCCAGTGTGGAATGGGGACGTCTAAAGTGACCTTTAGACGTCCCTAGTTCAGATTGGGGACGTCTAAAGTGGACCTTTAGACATCCCAGTATGAACTGGGGATGTCTAAAATGTCGCCCACCCTTTCACACGTCCCTTTTTATTTTAAGGATATTGAAAGTTTTTTTTAGATGGCCTTTTATATATATTTCATTGTCTGAAAAATGTAAATTGCAGAAATAGGATGGAAACAACAGAATAAAACAACAGTAGTTCAGCAGAATGGAAACAACAACTTGAAACACAGTGATCAACCCAAGGCTCTACTACATGCAATAACTTTAAGGAGTAGCAAACTAATTAACTAACAAACCACACAAACTACATAACAATCTATATCCAAGTCTGTTATTGCACTAAAAAAACTATATCAAAGTCCCTAGTTTGTATAATAACCAAGACTAAATCCGATCTATATCCAACAACAACAACGCTAATTATATGTACAATATATAGAACTACCACAGAAGTATGTCCTACATAAACTACTAAAGACTTTACTCTGGTATACGTTGAAGAAGATGTCCAGCCAAAAAGTCTCTGATCATATTTATGTCTTCATATAAGTAGGCATCTTGATTGTCAAAAATCTGTAAATTAGAAAATAAGCTTAGATGAAATAATGAATCAAGTGAATGAATTGCCATTGTATTACAACACCAAGAATATTATCCTTTGAGAATGAAGAAGCAATTACTTGTTCAAAATATGTCGTAATGCCACTCTGAATGATGTTAAACATATAAAATAAGACATAGTATCCACATTCCCAGCCGCCAGGTTATTGAGGGCACCATAAATCAAAAGCAAATGGTTAAAATCAATAAAGGAATATCTAAAACGACCATCAATCAAAAGAACTTGATTTGAAACTACGTACCTTTGGAAACAACCATCTCGTGTCTTTGCCACCTTTACAATCGCGTGGCCCGCCAATCACTCGATACATCGTGCATGCCCTATCATTAAAATGAAAATTAATATAAATTAGAATAATCCGTTTAAGTCAAGAATCAAGAAGCAATGAAATACAAAAAAATATCTTACGTGTTGAAGATGCTTTTAGTGTCTTTGTCTGGTCTTTTACTTAAGGAATCAAACTAGTAAACAATGTGGGACCGAGGATAGAGAATGCACAAAATCCAGTGGTAACTATCACAACATATACAGCTTAAAAGAAGTTAGATGTCAAGGCAATTATTTATTAAAAATCTCAAATACACAAAATTTAAATGCGTACCTTTGAACAATCGGTGCTAGATAACAACGATAGTCATTCTCTCCCACTGTGAAGCCCACATAGTGCGTCCTTTTTTCAATGTATTCCTACTCTTTGTTGTATGTGCAGGAGACAAGAATCCATATAAATAAACTCTTCGCAAGTCAATGCATATACGACGGAAGGAGCTATAATAGAATTAAAATGATGAATGTATTAGCTAGTTAAAATCAACTTAACTAAATGAAGGAAAAAATAGGAAATAAAAAACTTACAGGATTGCAAATTTGCCCCATCCAATATCTAGCTCCTCTAACTTAATGAACTTTTTAAGATCTTCTTTATCAATTGTGAAGGGATACTCTAATTCCTTGCCCACAATCCCTGTAGGCATATGCAAATCAATCTGTCAAATGCCTTTATAGATTTGCTGCAGCCGTACTAAGAAGGGTCATTTTCCTGGTTCTTGCTCATTCTTTTAGAACATAAAAAAACATATTGTTAGTAGGATGTCAACATATCTCAAGTAAAAGTGAGGTAGTTCCATACCATTGGAGGTGTCACTGCTAAGCCAATAAGATGTACAGGCCAAAAGATGTAAGATCCTCTCGCTTGAGCTATCGTGGCAACCTCATCATCAGGAATAGGGATGGTTGTACTTTCTTCCCCCTATCAAACACACGTCACAGTCACCTTACGTACATGCTGTGGAATTTGCTGAAGATGGTGGGTGGTAACTTATGTGTGAACGAGAGCATCTGCAACTACACGTAGTATTAGGGCATCCAAAGAGAGGATGGCAAGTCCTCTCGGTGCTAGAGTGGGAGAAAGGTCGCCAAGTAGTTCCTCCACTGGGTTGTAACTTCCTTTGGTGCTGTGGAAGGCCAGGATGAATGGGTTCTATGCTTAATAGTTGCCATTTACGATTCAAACATCTTCATCATTTCAGCTCGTAGCTCAGGCATCAGCTCAAGACGTAGCTCTGGCAATAGCTCTTGTCAGAGCTTGTCACGAAGGTTGGCCTCGAGCTCTTATGATACTTCCTGGTGAATCTTGGCCATAAGCTCCCTACTGGGTTCAGCTTGTGATGAATAAGGATGTGAGGCTCGGGCAAAATTCTTCACGACACGAACTCCCCCTGCCTCTCCTTGAAGATGACCAGGGTGATCTGCCTTCCCAATTGCCATTGACAAGATGTCCATCCATTCACTTGAAGTGAACAAACCTTGGCTACTATGATCTTCCAGTTTATCCTGTAGCATAAAAGTCATCGTAAATGAAAATAGAAACATGGCCAAACTCAATAAACTAGAACACTTGTAAATGTAAAGCATGATACACATGAAGGGTAATATGAGCTTGACAGTAGGAAAGTATATATAAGACATATAATCTTACTCACCATGTTATCTCACCATACGCTTCTGAATATGATCTCTTCATCACAGGTCCTTGATACACAAACTCCGTCTCAGTGTTGCTGTCATCTACAAAGTAGACCCAAACATCATCATAAACAATTGCCCAACTAAGAAGAAAAACACTGATAATACTCTTTCTAATAAAACTTGAATGAAATCAAATTTAATACATAAACTCCACAGATTTAATCAACACACAGTCGATAATCAAATCTAAATCCAAATCCTCTGAAACTTTTTGCTTATCTCTACTTCAACATCATCATTCACACCTAACTTTTTTGTGCTTCAAAAGGCAAAAAAAAAGCCACCAAAATTTAAACTAAAACAGGTAATTTAGGATTTTGAAAGTTAACAACATCAGATAGAAGAAGACATTGAGATTGTTCAACTTGAAACACTCCCCCTACCAGCGACTCTGTGACGGCTTTTGCCCATACTCTACGATTTGGGGACGATAGCACCGACAATTCTTTTTTCACCTGCAACAACGCTAACTGTGATCCTTACAGGAGAGGTCATCCTAGCCTGCTTGCGGTATGAGGAATCCCGCATGAGTGTCTAAGTAAATAGTGTGAAGGCCATTTTTATCTTTAGCCCTAAACATCAATAACCCTGATTCCCCTTTCCCTTATCTGTCTTTTACGAAATTTTATGGACTTTTGTGGGTTTTGTCATTTCAGATGATATTTAAATGGGATTTTTCCTTTTAAGTAAGGTTCTCAAACCATGGATAAAAAAAACTAAGGTTTTCAAACTATTTTTAGTTTCTTACTTTTGATAAGTGATAGATTCCGTTAAATCTATATCTGTCTCAAATGTTTGCGATATCATGGTAAAAATGGTGAGATATGTTCTTTGAATTGATATCATTTGTAAAAATAAAATAACTTTTTCCTGAGATTTCAAAAATTATAAAATATACCTCTTTATGATCAATTTTACATGTCACTTTATGTTTTTTTCCTTTTAGCCTTATTATCAATAAATGCATAATAAAATATCAGTGTATCGGCATACATTTAAACACTTATTTTAAAACAATAAATGCATAATAAAATAGACATTATATATATATATAAATATATGTGTATATATATTACAAGTTATATAAACAGTTTATAAATATTAAACACTTATTTTTGACAATAAATTAAACTTCTTATAGTATTGGAAGTGTTTAAATT
Organism: Inga laurina; assembly: GCA_963855925.1. Taxonomy (NCBI): domain Eukaryota; kingdom Viridiplantae; phylum Streptophyta; class Magnoliopsida; order Fabales; family Fabaceae; genus Inga; species Inga laurina. The sequence continues at coordinate 28,070,870 of OY979706.1, read as the reverse complement.
TTGTAGGCTCACATCAAGTAGAGTCTGGGAGGATAGATGTACACAACCTTATTACCCTGCAATTGGAGAAGTTATTTTCAAAATTTGAATTCTTGAGCTCCAAGCCATATGGAGGATCACCACTGTGCTAAGGTTTATCCTCTTTTTAATATTTTATAATAAATATTAATATTAATTCATGTAGAAGTCTTTTATTGTAAATTTTCTTGTGGTGGCCACTGACTGAAATATCTCTCAGTATCCAAATTTGATACATGGAGGATCGAATATATATATCCAAGATCTCTCAACAAAACATATAATCTAGTGTGTTCTCCCTCTATCTCTACGATGTGTTGTCTTCTTCATCGTACAATGATACAACAACCAGTGGCAACTATGGAGGACGTTCCTGAAGAATTGAAAGAGGAAATCCTTCTACGCTTGCCCGTTAAATCTCTCGTGTTTGAAGTGTGTGTCTAAGTCATGGTGCTCAAGAATCTCAAACCCTAATTTCGCCAAGTTGCATCTTCAACTATTATTATGCCAATAGAATTGGATCAAGTAATGACCCATCTTTATAAAATATAGGATTCGATATTTGTCTAGGATTTGACGATTGCCCAAGCCCAAATAAGAAAAGTTCTCCAAAAGGTTGCCAGGAAGTAACTCTTTCTCTCATATATTATGTAGTATTCTACATCTATGTTTATGCCATCGTGTATATTCATTTCAGGAACTTATGGTAGGCAGTAAGACTTGTTGGACTAGTGTATCCTTAGGCCATAAGACCTAACGAGCATTCAGATTGTGATGGGCAGAGGTTTAATGCAATAAGACATGTTGGGCTAATGTGTCCTTACATAGTAAGACCTATTGGTAGTAAGACCTAAGAGTACAAGTTTGCATAGGACAGTGACCTTGGGTAATAAGACCTAAGCTGGGCAGGGACCTGAGGCTATAAGGCCAAATGTGCAACTTATATGGGGCAGAGGCCCTAGGTTGTAAGGCTAGAATACCAAGCACTGTGGTAATGGACTAGTGGGTCCCGTGTTTGTATTTTAATGTTGCATAATGTGTACTAAATTCTAAATGTGTTATGTCCTGATGATATGATGGCTTGCGTAGCATGCTTTGTGAACTTGCATTTTATATGTTTGATTGTATTACTATAGAGATTCTCACGAATCTCACCCTTTCCAATAACTAATATGCAGCAAAATCAAGTGGCCTAAGGAGCAAAAAGGTAAATGTTGATGACTAGAAGATGCAAATGAAGGGGTTAAGTTCTATTGGTTATCTATGTATTGTTTTTACTAAAACTTGAGATGTTTTAATAATTATTACTATTGGGTATGTATATGAATGTACATGAGCACAATAGTGGTTTTAGTATACCTAGGAATTTAGTGATAATAGTGTACTTGGTAATGGTATCAGTACCCAAGTAGTGGTATCAGTGGTATAAGTGAGCACAACTACAGTATCAGTATCAATAAGGCAATTAGCTATTAAGCAAGATCCAAATTTATAAGCAAAGAAGTAACTTTGATACTAATTATAAATAAAGTTAAAAACTGATGAGTAACGATCAAGTTAGCAACCACTAAGTAATTGCTTTAGTAAGTTTAAAATTTTCACAGAAGCTCAATTATTTAAAGATGTAGTTACCTTAGTATTGAAATCAGGCTTAATGGTTTGTATACATATTGTGCGACAACTCATCATATCACGGTAAGAGTAAGGAGGTTACACTTGGTATCAGAGCAGAAGTTTTGGCAACAGGATAATGTTCTCTACTTATGTGAATAATGAATTGATTCTTTGTTAGTGATACTGTGATTATAAACTATAAGGGGTATAAGAACTCAAAGAAGTAGATCTTCCAAGTATGTTAACTAGTCTACACCCCAAGAAAAAGGGTTTGTTCTCCACTGATAGTAATATTAGCGTCGTTTGATCCTATTAAGGATTCTTCCTTCAATGACAATGAGAATCTAGAGATTGATGAGGTGGCACAGCATTCGGATTCTGCTACAAGCTCTAGAATTTTTGTTGTTAACTCTAGCATTTCTAATGTTGAGTTAAACTATGATTGGATCCCCACCATTTGTTGTGGGAATAAATAGGGTGTAAGACCCATCTTACATAGCCCTTTAGTTACATATTGGAAGTGTTACTCTTCAATAACTGAGGGGTTAACTACTCATTCAAGACTATTACTCGTTATTCTTACCGAATATCAAAGTTCATTCTTATTCTTAGATTCAATGATCCCAATTAATGTTCAATTCTAATATGCATATTCGTACATGCATATTCATACATATTCATCAAGAATATATATTTTACGCTTATTACATTAGGCTCTTTCTTTCTTAAATTCAAATGGTAGCTAAAAGCTGCCAACATTTTAACCAAACTTTGAAAAATCATAATTAATTATATAGAACCCAATTGGGCTAATTCAAAGTTCTATTCAACGCTCTTTGAGTCTTTTTTCTAGGAAAAATAATACTCAGAGCCAATTCTAAAGACAAAATTCTAGAACTATGACCAAAGTCTCACTGCCATAGAATTTATTCCAAATTCCATACCTAATTCCAATAATTCATAACTTATAGTGTACTAATCCAAAGGACATAAATAACCTATCAAATTAAATCTTGACAAGTCTAATTTTATTCTGAAAAGTTTCATGACCATTAGACAATATTCAATTACCCAAAAATACAATACATACAAACTGCCACACAGAACCCTAATTGGTAGCAAATTCCAATTTTATAATTTGTGTTCCAATGATCCAGAGTTCCCAACCAGTGGCTATTCCCATACAGTTTTTCATTTAGAACATAATAGTAACATGAAATTTACCAAATTCCTACTCCTTGGTCATGCCATGTTCTGACCAAAAATTAGGATTCAGCATAACAATCCACCAATTCACATTTTGACCATCAAACTTTTCTTATATGCTTCCTAATCATCATAAAATCACATATATATGAACACAACATCATGAAACCCTAATAACCCTACTTGGCTGAATTTAGGGCAGCAAGAACAACTCTTAAAAATTCATCCAAACAACATAATATATAGGTCAAAAGGAAGCTCTTGCTTACCTCTTCCACTTTCCCACGCTCTTTCTTTGATTCTCTAACTTTAGCTCTTACTAGATGACTCAAAACATCTCCTCTTAAAAAACAAAAGTCATAGAAATGAAGCTCTTAAAGAGAGCAATGTTTATAAAGAACATTTGAGCCAAAGAAGTGAGTTGGAAGGTGAAAATCAAAGTAGAAGATCTTACCTCTTCTTTGTTTATAAAAAAATGAATACTTTGTTTTAAATATTTAACTTTAGGAGAACTGGTACTTTGTGTTAGACCAAATGAGATTTTGAAAAGGTGCTTTTTAGATTTGTACTTTACATGACGGTTGTTTATTATGAAATGTTGTTTTTGTCATTCATACTATGGTAAATTGACATAACTATTATGTATATGTTTCCACTAATATAAGGTTCGAAGATAAATCATTTTTAAGTATTACATGACAGTTGTTTAAAAAGAAACATCACTTTTGTCACTAAATAAATTATGTTTATTAACTTCAACTGTTATGTTTGTGTTTTCAAGAATTACACCTCTTAATACATGACATTATGCATAGTTAACCGTTACTTTTAACCATTATGTATACTTGTACAACCTCTGCCTCAACATATATGATGTTTATTAGCTATAACTATTATGTATTAGGCATTATAAAAGGCCAAATATGTAATAGTGATTATTGCTCCCAATTAATACCTTTCTCTCACAAAGTAACAATCCATCTCTATGTATTTGGTTTGCTTGTGAAATACTGGATTTATGGCTTTGTTCTATGGCTCTTGTAGTTCCTTAAGCAACCATCACAACCATACAACTTCACCAACTGCACAAGCTATCACTTTGTATTCTACCTTAGCTAATGCCTGAGTCATAACATTTTGCTTCTTCAAGCTCCATGACACGGGTGAACCTCTTAGTGACATGAAGTACCCACTATATGATTGATGAGTCAAGGGGCATGTTATATACTTCAAGTTCTAAGGTTCCCTCTGCTTTAAGCAAGATACCTTATCATGGAGTGCATTTTAGATCATGTAAAACTCTTTGGACTACCACCATATACAAGTGCTTGGGTGAGGACATAAATTGGCTCAATGTATTAACGTCATATACTATATCTAGACATGTTATGGTTAAGTATTGAAGCTTCCCAACTAGCTTTCTATATTTCTCGACATCCATGTTAGGTTCATTTTTATCATTCTGCACCTTACAATATTTCTCAATGAGGAAAGGACTATGAAGACAATTCATCATAGTCATCTCTTTTAGAATATCCAATGCGCATTTGAGCTAACTTAAGATGAGCCCTCGCAAAGAGTGTGCCACTAAGATCTCGAGAAAATACTTTAACTTTCCTATATCTTTAATGGTAATTTTGTTTATCCATATATCACATTTTTTCTTGCATCTTCTTTGCATCATTGGCAACTAACAAAACATTGTCAACATAGACTAAATCAGCAACATATGATGTAATAGTGTGAAAGGTAAATAATGAGTGATCTACCTTGCTTTATGAGTTATCTAATGGCAAGTAATGAACAAGATAGTTTATGATACCAATTGTGGGATTCTTGCAGAATGCGTAAAGGGATTTCTTCATCTTGATGATCTATTCCACCCTTACGAGCAAACCCTTAAGGGATGCACACAAAAATTTCTTCATGGAGATCACTATAGTGGAAATCATTATTGACATCCAACAAGTATACCATCTATTGATGCTATACTACTATCACCAACAACCAGCACAGAGTAACAATTTTTGCAATCGGTGTGAAGGTTTCATGAAAGTTGGCACCTTCAATTTGTGTAAAGTTTTGTGCAACCAAATGAGCTATAAAATGATCAATCTCCCCACTAGATAGATATTTGATTTTGTGTACCTACTTTGAATCGATAACGTGTTTTCCTAGTGGCAGAGGAATGAGCTCCCATGTTCTGTTTGCTTCAAGAGCATACATTTCTTTCTTTATGGCATCATGCTAATGTGCATATTTTTGTGCCCAGATATAGGTCTTGGGCTCATCATGTGAAGCGATGGCCCCAAGAAAGCTGTATAGTAAGAAGAAAACTAATCATACAAGATGAACTGAGTTATTGTTGAAAAGAGTAAAAGTTTCATTAACTAGTTAAAATAGGTTCTATATAAAGGGGTCTAAGGTGATAAGTTGAGAGTATGTGGGATGTGGAATCATCACTAAAAAGAATGAGGTAACTTGGGTCTCCTCCAAGATCCCAATAGTTTTGGGTTGTTACTTACCATTAAAGGAAGGATTTGGTTAGCCTTAAGAGGGTTATTGGTTAGCCCTAAGAGGATTATTGACACTTTAATAGAATTTGTTCATATTTTTACATGGTATCAAAGCCAGGCTAGTAGGGCCAAAATCGTAGAGTCCTATTCTTGAGTAATTCTTTTATTCTAGTGGAGTAAATGAAGCCCAAGATTGCATGTTCTTGCTTCAACACTGCATTTTTTGGAAAATTCTTGATCAGTTGCCAGCTGCCAGATTACAGTGATGTCAATCCAAATGTTTTTATTTCTTGCATCTTTGATTCCTTATTGTTGCCATTAAGGAAGGCATCATAGTCATTGTATAAGAGTTTTGTAAATATTGTCGAGTAGAGCACCAAAGATGCACGCTGTTGAAGACTCTTTAAGCCTTCCTACTTTATTCGTTGATATTATTACATCACAAATCTTGCCCTTATTGCCATGATTTTAGTTCACAAGTCAGTGCTTCCTGAATGCATCCCATGATTTTCTCTAGCACTCTCTACTGTCAATTAATCGTCACTGTAAATCCCATTATAATTCTAGTTCTTGAATTTGATAATCTTGAATAAATCACCTAAAATCTTGACAAGCGAGATTATCGACCAAAGATTAAAGGTCCGATTGCTCCTATCAACCCTTCTCGGTCTTATTCTGCTTCCTTCTCCCCAATTGTTGTAAATTTTTATTCTTATAATTTTTCTTTCACTCTCTACTGCAAACTTTCTTATGGGTGGTGGTGATAATCCAAACTCTGTCATTGATATTCAATAGTCATCAGGCATTTAGTTCGTCTCTCTTAAGTCCACTAGCTCTTTTCCCTGAATTATGGCTGCATTTAGGCTAATTTGTTGGTATTCACTGTCGTGCCTCTTGTTTCTTTTATTTGTTTCGGAAATTGTGATGTTGCCTTGAGTTCTTGAGATTGAAGGGCATGATCTGTAAAATTCAAGCTGTTTTTGAGGTTCTTATTGCTCTATCAAAAAATAATGTAACACCCAATATTTATACTCTATTGTTACGCATCAAAAGTATTAACGTTATTATTATGGCTTAAGTAAATCAAACTCTTCGGCCCCCAAACCAAAACTTGTGTATTTATCTTATTGGGCTACTATTTATTTGGTAAAATTGTACTTAAAGTTTAAACTATCAGGAGCTAACTTATTAACTTAGCCTTTCAAATTCCAGTTAAACTTTGATAGCTCCTAAATTACTTCCTATTCTTAACTAATCAAATGTGCAAATCCACACTTATTTCTTCTTGTATGCATACATACATGCCACATATGACATATCAAATGACATCATTTAATTTGGCAAGTTATAAAATTAATCAAAACATGTAATAATTTATACATAACAAATTATCACATATTAATCTTCACTTCTCCATCACATCTTCCTCTTGCACATCTTCATGTATTCCTCTTTTATGCACAACATAACACACCTATATGGTTGGGTAAGGGAGGGTGAGACTCAGGAGAATCTCAGTAGCAAATGTAACACCTTTCTTACCATAGTCATTAGATGAGTTAGAACACATAATGAATTCAAACCATTAAGCCTAGTTTCAATCTTGGGCCTAACATACCTTCGAAACAAGTTCAAGTCCCAACAACAATATAGGGTTCGAACATGTAATTGAATGAGTTTTATGAAGAGTTTAATCCTCCAAAATTGTTTCATCAAGGTTCACAAAATTCATTACAATTCCTCAGTTCTTAATTCCTTTTAATATTACCAGTGTGTTCTTTACTGGTATTCACATTCTGTACGCTAGCCAACGAGCTTTTAACATTCCTTCATCACAAATAGCATACAAACTTGTTTACTATATGGTCACATGGCTATTATTACTATTTCTACCACTAGTACTACAATTGTAGCATTTGTGTTACATACAATATATAAACAGAACCAAAAACAAATAACCAACTAAAACTCTTGATTCATTATCAGCATCCTTTATTCATCCGTGATTACCTTCTTGCACCACAAGCTGCTTGCTTCTACTGTAGGTTAGTATTGTAAAGGGGTGAGATTCAAAAGAATTTTAGTAGTAACATCAATCATTCATATGATATGCAAATACACAGAGCATATTAAACAATCATCACATAAGCATACTCAATCATCACATCAACATATTCATCAATATGCAACCATTACATCATACATAGGACCTACGCGATCCAATGATTAAATTATACATGCAAAGCAATACATATATTATAAGAGAAAGAGTTACTATATGGAAACCTTTCCAAGTTTTGTTCTTGTTCCGAGTTTCTTGGGCGTCCAGGGCAAATGTCATATCCTATGATTGGAATTCACAACAGACGAGTTATTACTTACTCCATTTCTTTGATAACTCAAGACGCTTTAGTTGGTTATCCTTAGGGTTAGTGAACTAAGCCAAATGAAAAGTCAATTTGTTTACACTAGCCCAAAATGCTCAAATTTTCCCTTAAAGTTCAAGCTTATTACATCTTGCCCTAACTTTCTTATTTTCGCAAGTTGTCCCAAAGCTAGCAGAATTTTCACCAATCTTTAAAAAGTCATGTATTTATGTAGGAATATCCAATGGCAGTGGTTCAAAGTTTTATGACACTTATTAAGTCTAATTTGAATGAAAAATATCTCCTTCAGTCAATTCCAAGTACAAAATTCCAGAGCCATAGAATCATTCCAGTTTTTATTATCTAACTTCAAAAATTCATAACTCCTACTGTACAGATCCAAATGGCACAAATGACATATCAAATTAAAGCTTGAAATGTCTACTTTTGTTCTAGATAATATCACATTTATTTGAAAACATTTGGTTATTCAAAAATATGCCACATTCCATCTGCCTCGCAGAAACCCTATTGGCGGCACTATGTTAAATTTCCAATTTCTAGTATTTCATTCTAATGATCCAGAATTCATAGCTAGAGCTATTCCTAAACAATTTTTCATGTAGAATCCATTGGTGACATAAAATTTACCAAATTCCTACCCCTTCTACATACCTTGTTCTGACAAAAAATGGAAACACAATCCAACAATCACCAAGTTTCTAGTTTAATCATCAAATAAGTTTCATATGCTCTTTAAACATCATATGACATCATGTATATGATCAAAACAATATGAAACCCTAAATTCCCATACCAACCAAATTTTAGGGCCACTAAACAATTCCATAATGCCCAACCAATCAACGTAAAATATAGTTTAAATTAAAGCTCTAACTCACCTCTATCAATTTCCGAAGCTAGTTCTTTGATTCTCCAACTTTAGTGCCTCTTTGACAACTCAAAACACCTCCTATTAAAAAACAAAAACCATATAATTGAAGCTCTTAGAGTGGAGAAAAATGTTAAAGAAGAGACTTTAAGCTGGAGATGTGACTATCAAGGTGAAAAAAAAGCTAGAAAGGTCACATTTCCTCTTGAACTTCAAGCTTGCTCTTTCTCTTTCCTTTTTATTTTTCTCTTCTTTTATCTCTATTTTTTTGTGTTTGACCAAATTGTTAAGAGTGGAAGAGATAATGTATGGTTTAATATTCATTTGTTGTCTTCTTTCAATTTTTTAACCGAAATTGGCCTAAGGAGAAAGAAAAATCCATGTGTCACAATTGTGTGGCTTCACGCAAAGTGACTTAGTTAATTAACTAAGTGTAGGTTGGGTTAGTTGAGTTAAGCTTCCTCTTTCCCTGTCTCTTTTTAACTTGGCTGAAAATCAAAATGAGAGAAGAAGGGAATTTGTTAAGCAATTCCTTCTTGACATATTGCTTTTTGGTCAAAGATTCAACTTGATCAAAATGAAAACCATTTGACTTTTCCTTCTTCTCTTCTCTTCTTTACTTTTTAGCTTGGTCAAAGGATATATGATTTCTTCAGTTACATGTTATCTTTCTCTTTTCCTTGGGCCTTGACCAAAATTGCCTAAGGAAAATGGAAGAAAATTTTTTGACCATTTAACATCATGTATGGGTGATCACATTTGACCTTGGTCTTCTTGCAATGTCAGTTGATCCTTGACTAATTTTCCTCTTCCTTCTTTGCCACTCTTTGACTGAATTTAACCCTTATAAGAGGAGGGTTAATTTTCTTTTTGAATTCATGATTACTCTTGCTTTTTATGGCTAAATCCTAGCTCTTCATTTTGATTTCCAATTTTAACCTCAACATCAAATGGCAATTGTCTCTTTTGCCATTGATAATGGCAATATTAATCGAATTGTCATTAGTTCTTTGATTTCTCTTTATTCTCTCTTTCTAAATTAGGGCTTAGTAGTCTGCTTGATTCAAACTATTCCCAAGCTTCTAGTCCCAAAATTTGGGATATTGCAGCAAATATTACTAAAATGCAAGCAAGATAGATGCTTTGTGCATGATATGCTTGCTTTACATAAATTCATGCTTACATAATGATGTATTTGCATGCTCAATGTTTCATACATTACATCTATGGCCATAGCATGAATAGAAATAGAGCTTTAATCATTTATATATGTCCCATGCAATTTAGCAAAGCAATTACATACATCAATGCACAAGCATAAATATCAGGTACATGCAAGTTAGGTAAGTTCACTACCATTTGTGTTTATGTCCTCTTCTTGTTCCTTTTTCTTCCAACCATTGAAGTTGCTTGGAACACCTTCCATTTCCTCTTCCTTTCTTTCTTATGGCCCTATATACATAATCACATTACGTGGTTAACTCATTAGAGCTATAAAAGCAAGCCATTGCACATGTCTTGTTCTCTTACACAATCTTTGATTCTGATGATCAAATTTTCAATCCAATCTTTCTAAAATTATTCCATCAAGATAATCCTACACAATTTTTCCCATAGAATCCATTTCAAATCTTATATTTAACAAAATCTAATTCTTTCTCCATAAATCAATCATGGCTAAAACTTAGGGTCTTTCAGGCTAAAATTCTGTTTTCAATTCCGATGCTTGTGAAATCGGTTTCTCACCTTTATCGCACAAAATTTTTCATTCTAAACTCATTGGAAGCATAAAAATCATCAAAATCACATTTCTCCTAAGTTCCTTCAATAAAACTTGATCATATCTAAAAATGTTATACTAAAATTGAAGCATACAATTACCTCTATCCAATGTTATAGCCTATTCTTAATCCAGAAGCATCTACGCCATAGAGGCAGCATGAAACTTCTCTTTTCAAGAATATGAGACCATAGAAACGTAGCCCTCCATGAGTAGGGAAGATTCATGAAGGCTCGATCAGCCAGAAATATGATTCGAGGGTGAAAATCACTCAAGAACACTTTATCTATATTTGTGTTCAAGTTATTCGCCTTCTTTCTTCTTAATTTTCCCCCTTTGGCATAATTTAAGAGGGTGAGGGAGGTGTTGGGCATTTTTAATTTCTCAGGGTGCTAGGCGCTTTATTTCTCCCGAGGTGCTAGATGTACCTCTTAAAACCTGGGGTGCCAGGTGCTCTTTTTGAAATCTGGCCTCCTCCCTCTCTCATGTCTGGGCATTATCAAGGGTAAGGGAAGAGAATCCTAATGATTTTCTGGGCTTTAATGCTCAGTGTTCGGGAAAGTATAACATGTGGCTGGACAGGGACCGGTGAGTTGTCCCGACCTTTTAGACATGTAGCACCTAAGGGCTAGGTGGCGCCTTTATATGAATCAAACCCAAAAGGAAAAGGCTGAAGGGACTGAGGTAGCACCGCCATATCGTTCCAACCAAAAAGTACTTTGATAAAGATGCTTTAATAAAGCTACTTTATCAGTGTAGGCTACGGATGCCACCACATGTATACTTATACCTCATAATCGCACCATGTGTATACTTACATCTCTGAAATGCACCATATGTCTGTGTAGGGCATTAGATGGTGCCACATCTATCCTAGTTTCTCGGTATTGTGCCATATGTATGCCAGTGTATCCCTATATAATGATGTACCCTTAAACATGACACCCAAACCTATGTTCCTCAAGAACATGCCAAGTATCTGCATAAGCCATAAAATTACATCATATATGCTAGTATTCCCTAAAAAAATGGCACCACATGGCCTGTAACTCAAGGAATTGCATATTGTATGCCGGTATGTCTTGAAAATGTTGCATGTCTGCGTATGTAACATTAGATGGCACCATGTATACCCATATGCCATGAAAATAGTGCCATTTTTGTGTCTCTCAAGAAGGCACCAAGTTCCTCATACACACAATGTAATATCCCGAATTTTGAGACTTGAGATTAGAGAATAAGCCTAAATTGAGTGGACTACTAAGCCCCGATTTAGTAGATGTCCCAAATATATTCCCTAATGATTTCTATATCTTTGGGGTATTAAGAAAGTAAAATGGTGAATTTTGGAGAATATAATTATGTTTTCGGTGAAATCGCCTATGAGGTAGTGAGCTTGTCATGTGATTTTAAATGATCAAATGATGAACAAAAATTATGAGATTTTACAGGATGAAATTAGACATCCTAAGCTTTAATTTGATAGGTCATATGAATCAATTAGAGCTATACACAAAAAGATATGAATTTTTGAAGTCAGCACAGATAAACTGTGAAATTTCTGGAACAATATGCAAAGATTGAAATTTTGGGAATTTTGTGATTCCAGAAAGCAAAAGTCTATATTTTTCCTTGAAACTAGACTCAATAAGGGTTCTATAAGATTTGGAATCACCTCATTTAGATTTTTCTGGAATTAGTTATGATTTTTCAAAGTTTGGGCAGAAAAACTGTCATAAAATCCGAAAAAGGGAAATATGACATCAGCATGATATTAAAAATAAAATCTGCATCTTCTTCCTCTAGTTTCCGTCATTTTTTCGTGAGGCAACATGGAGAAAGAGAGAGAGAAGAGGAAGAAACTCGCAAGGTAAGCCGATTTCTCCGACGATCTACTTCTTAACGTGTATAACTCTTCTCCTAAGCTCCTCTTCTATATTATTTAAGGGGTTGGAAGCTTGAATTTCAGTGTGGGGAAGAGTTAGGGTTCAGCCACAAGAAGGAAAAGCCAGAGGGAGCTTGAGGTAACTTCCAAACCTTCGTATATTGACTATTCTAGTTGCTGTGGGCAATTTAATCGGTGAAATTTCGCCGGATTGCCATTGGTTTTAATTTTTGGAAATGGGTATGTGGGGCTGTTATGCTGCCCAAATTGATATTAAATGGTAGTTGTAACCTAATGGAATAGTCAATAAAGTGGTTAGGAGTAGAAAGGAACACGTTTACGGAGCCGAAACCGAAAAACCCCAATCTTCCCCTTAAAACCTATATATTTCGGTCAGCACTGTAAATGGGTCTTAGAGTTGGATTTTCAATGATTTGATGATTCCATTGGATTCAGTGGGCGAAAATAGGTGGGGTTACAGTTGGGCACTTTTTCGGAAAAGGCCGAGAAAGCATAATTACGAAAATGCCCCTAAAACACTAAAGTAAGGGCTGCCAAGGGCAATTTCGTCTTTTGGCAGTGAATTTGGTAATTCCGAGTCTGGAAATGGATTCTTTGGGTGAAAATATGTCAGGATAGCCCAGGTTAGAATTTTGAGAAAAGTACAGCCGGACCGGGTATGATGGGGCGGGGTCCCCGAGGGTATTTTAGTAATTTTTCAAGATAGACTCATATAACCCCCAGAAACACTATGGAAGTATCTAGATAGTACATTTGACATTGTAGGATCGAATATGGAGCCCCGAGCTGTTGGCACGCAAATCGAGGAGAAAAGACTAGAAGTTGGGGACTTACCTTACTTGCATGTATTTGATATCTTTGCTTGTGTAATGATGTATGTGATTGCTTTACTTGATTGTGTAGAGCATATTTGAATAAATGAAGCTCTGTTTCTGTTTTCGCTGTGGCCATAGTCTTGTTGTATGAAACATTGAGCATGCAGAAATGTCATTATGGGGCATACATCTAGATAAAGCTAACATGTCATACACATAGCATCAATCATGCATGCATTACGGTATCTGTTTCCTACTGAGATTCTCTCGAATCTCACCCTCCCCTACCAACAATTCAGACAGGAGATGATAGAAGATAAGCAAACAACAATGCAGGGTACCGTACGAGGGGATTACAGTAGTGGAATGAAGACGGAAAGAAGTATCCATTTCACTGGGATGGGTTTAGATACCCTAGTAGCCTTATGCGGCTACATTATTTGAATTTATCAGGTAGGAACCCCTGTGGGAAATTTATGTAATCATGCACATATTATCAGTATAGTTATGCTATTCCTGTATTGCCTACCGAACCGCATATCATTTTCCGCGAATACTCTGGTAAATGTGAAATTAAAATAAGGGCGTGACACACAAGCATGATATATTTTATCTGACTAATTTCACATACTGGGCCCTCAAGTAATCCAAGGAATTCTTCTCTACCCTGAGGGGCTGAATCATATAGTCCTTAAAAGTCACTATATCTCCCAAACATTATTGGGACTCTTGCCAAACTGGGCTTAGTAGCCTACTTGATTTAGGCTTATTCTCAAACTTCTAGGTCCAAAATTTGGGATATTACAAAAACATACTTGGTTATCAAGGTGGTTAGAGTTTTGAAGTAGTGAATTACATTGATGGGTATCACTCTACTTCGAGATTAAACAAAAAGAACGAGGGGAATCTATACTTTCTATTAGAGAGCATGGGGTTTGTTAAGAAGCTACAAAAGGCAGAGAAATACAAGGCACACAATATTGGTCTATTGTCTTGATTTTATTGACATGTCTATACTTTGATATGTGTTTACATATGCCTATCTAGTAGTAGTTCTTGTAAATAGCCTTGTTAAGTGGACATTAAAGGAGCCAGAGCTTAATCTAAATAGTTTGTTCATGGTTAAGTATTTGAGATGGGTTTCCACCATACTTTATTTGCATTTTTTTGATTTAGAATTAGGACTTTAATGGAATTACTTTTAAAGATTTATGGCCCGTGACAAGTACATCTTAATGGCTTTATGTAGAGAGTAATAAATGAAGTAGCTAATGTTACCAAAGTAAAGGCTATATACCAAGCACTTGATCTCATTGTTACCTTTGTGGATAAGAATAATTAATGCATTGTAAGTAAATTAGAATTGTTTTGCTTCTTGTAGTGAAGAGTGCTAACTAATGGATTCATGCTTACAAGCGTTCAGGTGGAAATTTGTGATGATTAAAGTAGAGCTATTGATTTTATGGCTTCATATAATGGTTGTGGAGTTTGAAACTGATATGTCTAATGGGATTATATTGCTTTTATGGGTTATACTAATAAAGTTGCACCTACTTTTGAATCTTATGGAGTTCCTCACGGTTTGGCCTATTAGATTAAAGCAGTTCTTGATGCGCATAACAATTTTGCTAACTGCTAATTTAGTCTGGGTCTATAAAGAGGATGAAGTTGGTATGGAGATCCATGATGGAATCTCAGTTACAAATTGATCGGCTTGCAGGCTATGTGGTGTGTAGTTTGAAAGCCTTTAAAGCAACCCAAGCCACTAGAAAGATCCAACTTGACATTAATGTTGTCCAATAAAGTTGGAGTGAAGAAGAACATCCCGTTATGATAGAAGAAATTGTCCTACACATTCTTGGCTACAGAGGAGAATGTGATGGAGATATCATGTTGTTTTTTGTGTTCTTTACCTCCCTAGTTTGTTTGGCAAGTTGAGCACCTTAGTCAAGTGTGTCAACTTGAAGGGGCATGTAGAAAGGATAAAAGTGTCATTAACTTGTTGAAATAGGTTCTATATAAAGGGGCCTAAGACAACATGTTCAAAGTTTATGGGAAGTAGAATCCTTACCAAATAGAGGGAGGTAACTTGGGTCTTCCTCCAAGTTCTCAATTGTTTTAGGTTGATGGTTATCCTTCAAGGAAGGATTTGGTTAGCGTTAAGAGGGTTATTAGTTAGCCTTAAGAGAGTTATTATATCTTGGTTGATAATTAATGAAACTTCCATAGAATTTGTTTATATGCTTACAATTATGGGATACTTTACCAAAGTACATGATAGAGTAGTGGTGAAAGATGGGCTAGAAGCAGGAATAATGAAGGTTGGCAGATCCACAACAAAATCTTCTAAGTGTCATGTGAAACATACTAAAATTTAGTAACCAATATTGCATTATAATGTAACTAGCCGGATACAATATACCGGTGTCTATATGGATGCATGGCACCATCTTAAGGCCTTATGTACACTTGGCACAGTTTTAGTAGGCATTCATAAAGTAACTTTATTAAGTGGCTTTTACTTTTATGTTGGCGTACTAAGAAGGTCCCACCTCAGTCCTTTCTGTAATATCCCAAATCTTAGGCCTAGGACTTTAGCATAATCCTATATTAGGCAGACTAAAAAAGCTTAGTTTGGGAAGAGTCCTAACAATATGATCTAGCCTTACTGGGCAAAGGGCCCAGTATACGTAGGCAGTAGGATCAAAGTGTCAGTGCAGATATACATAGGACACATATACGGTGCCATTGGGTTGGTAGAAAGATGCCACCCAGCTATGTCATGAGGTATGGGATTGAATAGTCAAACAAAATATACTAGTGTAGGTGTGCACATGGCATTTTTAGGGCAGACATATAGGGCCCACACACACTCTGACTTGGCATCATTTGGCAAGCCTCGGTATACATAAAGCAATCCTGAGTAGAATCCTAAGTAAAAATCGATAAAGTAGCTTTATTAAAGTAACTTATTAAAGTACCCTTCATAAAGTAAGTTATGATGACTAATTATGACACCACTTTTTAGTTGGCTTTATAAGAGAGTGACAAGTGTCCTCTCATCATGACAAAGTACCAAGTGCCTTTTGTGTTGGCTTGAGGGGAAGGTAACATGTGTCCCTCATAATGACACTTGCTTTTTACCCTTTTGAGTTGACACACTCATGAGGTGCCACTTGTACCTAATTGAGGGAAATCTACTAGTCTCCTATTCGATCGTGTACTTGACTTCTCGAACACCAAACCTGGGAGTCTAGATAAATTGTCAGGCCTCTCCTTCCCTTGACATGAAAGGACGGTTAGGAGAGAGAAGAAAGAGAAAGAACGAAAAGCAAAAAGACACATGGAAGACTAGGATTTAATATAGGACACTGTCACTATAAGATCATAACACATGAGATTAATATCTAAACACTCAACTCTCTCTCTCTCTCCACCTTCTAATTTTGCCAACATCTGAATAAGGAGAGAAAAATAAGAAAATTAAAGAGACAATGCACGAGGAGAGAAGGTGGATAAATAGTGTTGTGTTCTTGAGCTCTGGAGCTGATTCTGACCCCGAATCGCCACTATCGTTCGGTAAGCCCTTCAAGAAAGTTCTTCTACTAACTGAGAGTTTCATTTCTATGGTCTAATTTTTCTAATCCAAGGTATTTTTTGTTATCTAGTTAGCCAAAGTGCCGCTGGAATATCAAACCGACTATAGAAACATGAAGAGGTAAGCTTAAGCATCATTTTGAATTGATTGTCTGTTGGGATTTATTGAGTTTTATAGACTCTTGGACCACCCTAATGTTTTGGCTAGAAGGAGTTCTGGAGGTCTAATGTTGTTTTAATCATGTATAAGGTGATAAATGATGATTAATGATGTTATTAGACTAGTTAGTGGTCAAAAACACAAACTTGGTTTTTCTAGATTTGGGGTTATTGTTTGGTTAAAAGAAAAACTAGGAGAGGGAGTGTGATTTTGGAATTTTTAATGTTTCTATTGGATTCTACATGAAAAATTGTGTGGGAATAGCTCTTAGTTATAATCTTGAATAATTTGGAATGAAAAACCAAAAGTTGAAATTTTGTTAAAGGTGCTACTAGATTTGAGTTCTGGGAAGCATTATGCTTTTAGCGTATTTTTGCCTAAATAAATGATATTCAATAACTATGAAACTTTCCAAATTTCAAGTAGACATGCCAAGCTTTAATTTGATATATCATTTGTGTCGTTGGGATTAGTACATCAAAAGTTATGAATTTTTGAAGTTAGGCCTTGAATCCGGAACATTTTTTGGGGCAGTAAGGGTAAAATGGCAAATCTGGAAGTCTAGGAGTGGGCCTGGCTAAAAGAGACATTTTTCCTTTAAAATAGACTTAATAAGTTACATAGAATTTTGAACCACCTAATTTGGATATTTGTTGAAAAAGATATGAATTTTCAAAGTTTCTTGAAAATTTTACCAACTTTTGGAAATTGTGCAAAAATAAAAAGTTTATGGCATTTGGTAATTAAGTTGACCTCCAAGGGTTAAGTTAAACACTTGGAGTTAATGGAAGCCCATTAAATACCCATTAGGCCTAATGTGTTAACTTTAAAGTTAAGCAACGAAAATGTCTTGAATTATAAAAATTAGGACAAGTATAGGTCTAAAGATAAGGGACATGTCTTAAAGGTTAACATATCCTATTGGACATTTATTTGTCATGGCTCTAATAATATAGCCATTTATCTAGGGCCATGAGATGATAAAGAAGAGACAATGGTAGCAACTTCAGTGGTGGAAGAAAGGTATCCAAAAACGGACTCGTAGACAAAAGGTAGTAGACTTACCCTACTTACATGTCCTTGATATTTATGCTTATGTATTGATGTGAGTAATTGCCTTGCTTGATTATATGATGCATATATGACTAATTGAAGCTCAATTTCTATACATGTTATGGCCATAAGTATGATGTATGATACATTGAGCATGCAGATATGTTACTGTGTTAGCATAAACTCATGTAAGGCAAGCATATCATGCATTAAGCATTTATCTTGAATGCTAAGTGGTATTGTTTTTTATTGAGATTTCCCAATATCTTACCCTCCCTCAACTAACCATATAGGCACATAAGAACAGAAGATGAGTATTGGACAATGTGCTAGATGAAGAAGTAGTGATGAGGAAATGAAGACTAAGATGCACTAATTCGTTATGTATAATTAATATTTGAAATGGTTAATTGTATAACCCGCATGACATATGGATGTTTTTCTGAAGCATGATAACTGAACTAGTAATAGGTAATCACACAGTACAAGCCCATTAGTTAAGTAAGCAGAGCGGTTTAATAAATGGAGAGATACTCTGATAATAAGGAATAAAAAGAATTAAGCAACGCCTTGAATAAAGTTAAATAATCTAGCAAATACATCCTTTACTAAACGAATAATGCCCTAAGAATCAATATGAAAAATTTTAGCTAGCAGATTTTTTACTGATTCTCTTAAGTCGTAATAATAATGATGTCGCTTCTGATGCATAATAAAGAGGCATAAGGAACAGGTGTTACACTTTCTACTTTTTACTTTTGGTTGGCTTCATGAGGGGCCAGCACCTAACCCAAGGAAAAGTCATAGGCTTTTGTTGCCAGGATAACTCACCAGTCTCCGATCCAGCCGCTTGTCTGATTTCCCCAAACTCTGAATATGAGAATCAGAGGAAATCATGGCCTCTCTTCCCCTGACTCATTAAAGTCGGCCTAAAGGCTTAGAAGAGAGAGAGAATCAAAATTAAAAGGGGCATTAGGCACCCTATGGTTTCAACACTTGGACATACTACACTATAAGACTTAGACATATGTAGAATCAAAATCTTAACACTCCTAACCTCTATATAATTTGGCCATGGCATCAAAATAGAGGGAAAATAGGGGAAAATCAAGGGAAAAAGAAAGAAGAGAGAAGGTGAGGGTGTTCTTGAAGTTCCTGAGGAAAGAGAAAGTGATCTTGCTAGATTTCATCACAAAATTTGCTTATTTAGCCAATAGAGCTTGCACGAGCCTTACTCTACTCGTCATGAGCTAAGATTCTACAATTTTAGATTTCTAATCAAAGGTGTTTGGTGCCATCTGGTTGGTGGAAGTACTACTGAAATCTAGAACTGGCTGTAGTATTAAGTAGAGGTAAGCGTAAGTTTCCATTTAAGCACAATATTGTGAGGTTTGATTAAGTTTTCTCAAAGTTATGTGGCTGCCCTAATTTTTAACCAATACATAATACTAAGGTTTGATGATGTTGTGATTATGAACATGATGATAAATAAGGTCTAATGATGTTATTTGACTAGTTTGAAGGTTGAAATTGCAAATTGCTTGGTGTTGACCTAGAGTTAGGTTTCAACTAGGTCCAGAACATAGGGAAAGAATTGGATTTTGGTAATTTTGAGGTTAGAAATAGATTATATGGGCAAAAATATGTGTAAATAACTTGTGGTTATGATTTTTAGATGATTGGATAGAAAACCCTAAATTTGGAATTAAAGTAGTGCTACCAGATTGTGTTCTTTTAGGTGACAGATTGCTTGTGGCATGATTTTGGATCATCAAACCATGTATCATCATCATGATATTTTCCAGATTGATAGTAGATTTAAATTGGTATATAGAATGTGTTATTTGAGTTAGTAGAATGTAAGATATAATTTGTTAAAGTTAGGCATTGAATCTGGAATGATTTCTATGGCGGCAAGGATTTGTCAAGGTTTCTGGAATTTTGTGCTTATAAATGGCAATGGGAGGTATTTTTTCTTTGTAGAGGACTTAAAGAGCTTTACATAAGAACTGGAAGCACCCCATTTGCAATTTTCAAGATTAAATTATGAATTTTCAAAGTTAAGCCATAAATCTGACAGCTTAGGGTTGACCAATGAATTTGTGGCATTCTGGGTAAATTGTGATAATTATGAGTCCAAAGAGAAGAGACATGTTCTAAAAGCTAAAAAAACTATATTAGATACCTACTTGTCACAATGTAAGAGTCTTAAAAGATAGCCAACAAGATTAAATAAAGGACAGGAGTTGAAATGAATAATAACTCAGTTATTTATAAACTTGGTAGTATAAGGTTTGACCTTTGCCCTAGCCGACCAAGAGGCTAGTATATCAAGACTAGTGACTAGAAACGTTAACAGGTAGTAACTCTTTCTCTCATATACTATGTGATGCTCTACATGTATGTTTTACTTTGTTAATGTTATGAGCATTTAGAATATGACAGGCGGATGCACGTGTGATGTAATGCCCTAAAATGTGATTAAGGGCTAATGACTTCAAAAGTGAATGTAACTATTGTTAAATAAATACTTTTGGAGAATACGATGCGAATTGCAATCTCAATGTGCTATAATCAGTGCCTAAACCCTGTATTTAAGTTTAATTATGGATTAATACCTAAATTAAATTAAATTACAGGGAGGACACATGGTAAGGTGTAATGGAATGACAAAATGTGTTTGGTGGTGATTCAGTAGGAATTCCCATAGTCAGAGGCAAAGTGGGGAAAAAGAAAAGTTACTGATCAAATAGTTAGCAACCAAAGAAGGAACTCATTAGTAACATAAGAGATTAAGTAGTGTGACAATTGTCTAAGTTATATAGGGGAAACATTCATTGTTTTCTTGTGTATGGAAAGAGTTAAGATGAGGCTTAAGATCTTGACACTTGGCAACTTATGAGCCATGGGATCATAGTCAAAATTCAACACAAACTCTTCCCTCTCTCTCTCATTTATGTTAGCCAAGAGGGAGCTTGGGAGGCCCAATTTCTGCTGCATTCTCTCTCATTCCAGCACCATTTTCATTTAACCAAGAAGAGGAAAGAGAAAGCAAAAGGTGAGAGTTTGGCTTTGTAGATGACCTCTTTAGCTCAAATGCTCTTCTTTAACTTTGATCATGTTGATAAAAGACTCATCTATATGGTTTTATATTTTTGAAAGAAGGTCTTTAAGAGCTTGAGAAAAATTGAAAGTGGTGGAATCAAATAACAAGCTTTGGAAAGTGAAAGAGGTGAGAAATAGCTATCTTTTGGTATATATATAGTGGTCATTGGTTAAGTTTTGGAATTTATGAATGTTTACCTGATTTTAGTGTGATTTTGGAATGAAAGAATTTCCTATTGTGTTGTGGTGGAATTGGTATCATATTGTGTCATTGGAATAATGGAATTGGTTTGGAACTTGGAATGGAAAGGATTGCAATGTTGAGACTTGTGTATGATATTGTGTTGATATGTTGTGACCAATGTGGAACATGTCAATGTGATGTGAATTTGTTTATTTTAGTGATTCCAAGGGTTTCATTTTGAAAAATTGTGTGGGAATAGGTTTGGTTTGTTAGATATGAATAGCTTTGATGATGTCATATATAGATGTCAAATATTAAGAGCAAAAAGTTTGCATAATATACTTATCTTCTACATTGACTAACTACTATATTTAATATTGTATATAATGTAGGTTAATCATATACCCGATGGTGGGTTGATTTTATTTTGCTTATAATACCTCATAAATGGAGAATGATCATCAAGAAGAAAATCAAGAGGCAAGGGATTGAAGAAAGAAGAAATTATAAAATATAATAGGAATACCAAGATTCAAGATTAATCAAGCAAAGATTGAAGAAGATTGAAGATATTCAAGAAGACATATAATTGGGTTATGAAGAATGATCATCAAGTGGCAAAACAAGAAGAAAGAGATTGAAGAAAGAAGAAGAAAGATGGAAGAAAGAAGAACTTGTAAGATCAAATAAGAATATCAAGATTCAAGATTTTAGAAGTGATACCGGAGGTTGGAATAGATGAATACGAAGCTAAAATTATGTATACGGAAGTTATGGTACCTTCGGGGATGATTACTCGAGTAATATGGCATTGCCTCATTTTGGAGGTAATTTCTCGAGTGGCTACTCGAGTAATTTGTAGAGTTACTTGAAGATTACTCGAGTGACCACTCGAGTAATGATACTCTGCTTTCGTGCGTTATGATAAAGGTTCAGTATGTTCATGATATCTCTCTAACTACATGTTGGATCGAGCTTAAACTGGTGGCATATGAAACTAGACTCCCAACATGAACTATGGACACCACATTAAAAGGAGTTCAGATGAGAGAGATATGATCTGTTGAAGTTGACACATGAATCAACATCTTTTACCAGAACAAGGTTCGGTATTTTGGACATAACTCTCAAAATACATATCGGATTGAGACAAAACTAGTGCCATATGAAAGTAAACTCAAAGAACGTTCTAAGGATATATAATATGTCAATTTCAAGTTTTATACTAAGATCTATGCCTTCTGGAAGTTGGTGCTCATGATTTTAGACTTTGTCTAAATGCAGAAGATATTCTTTGGATCATAACTTTCTGCACAAAATGAGTTTGGAGGTGATTCCTATTGCATTGGAATATACATGATGAGGAATTTCTGATGATATATAATTTGCTATATTTCAAATCAAAATAAAGAATTCACTTGTAGGGCTTACTCGAGTAATATGCAGAATTATTTGAAACCTCACCTGAGGGACCACTCGAGTAATGCAGTTGGAAATGCTCTCGGCCAAGATTTGAATGATATCACTCAAGAGACCACTCGAGTAGTCTATAAAGTTATTTAAGAGCTTACTCGAGGGATCACTCGAGTAACTAGACAAGAAATCTTCTAGTAGCTCTAGGCCAAGAAATGACTCACATCACTCGAGGGACTACTCAAGTAACTAGATAAGAAAAAGAAATATTACTCGAGGGATCACTCGAGTAATGAAGTTGGAAATGCTCTAAGCCATATTTTGAATGGGATTACTCGAGGGCTCACTCGAGTAATGACGTAGACTTACTCGAGTAATGCTTCACAGGAAAACAGAACAACGTACTGAAGTTTTTGAAAATCATGGGATTAATTATGAAACTCATTCTTCTTGCTTCCAATTATTCTTACACTTCATTGTATTAGTGTTTAATGTATTTCCCCAGGAATATAACAAAGAGATGATGTGAAGAGACAAAAGTTGACTTTACGGAAGTGGAACGTTCACCAACCACAACGGCTAGTTTTCAAAATTAAAGAACAATCAAATGAAGCTACGTCACTCTAACGGACACGTTAAGATGCTTCCAACAGTTATCATAACTCATCTATAAATATGGGAACATTCAACGAAGAACAACACCGACGAGAAACATGCAAAGATCATGAATCATCTACTCTAACCCAACTACTCTCTATTCTTATCCATTTTCTATATCAGGTATATTTGTTGTAGTTCTAGATCTAAACTATGTACTATTGCCAGAATAAGTCTTATAGAGTTGAAAAGTACAACAGGTGAGAATGTATCTTTGTAATCTATACCTTCCAGTTGTGTGTACCCCTTTGCAACTAATTGAGCCTTGTATTTGTCAATTGATCCATCAACTTTTCTTTTAATTTTGAGAACCCATTTGTTCCTAATGGCTTTTCGCCCTTTTAGTATATCAACTACTTCATAAACTTGATTCTTCTTCATTGAATCAATTTCTTCCTCCATTGCATTCTTCCATTCTTCCTTAGTAGGACCTACTAAGGCTACTTGCACAGAACGAGGCTCATCGTCTCCATATGAAGTAACAATAAGTGCCTCTCCTTCTATTAAGAAGTGTCTCCTAGGTACATTTCCTCTGTCACTTCTTCTTGTGGGAACTTCTTGTCTCTTTCACGTCTTTTGTCTTGGCCTTTGTAAAGACCGTTCTGAGCTCCCACTCAAGTCAATGTATTGAGACGATTAAGGATTATTAGTATGAGTTTGTTCTATACTGCCTTGTTCTTGTGTCTTATAAAGACATACTATACTATCAATATCTCCCCTACTAGGAAATTCATTTTCTAGAAATACGGTATCTCTTGATTCAATTTTAGTCACAGTTCCATCTTCATTTTCACCTATGAAAACATATCCTTTTGATTGCTTAGAGTATCTTATAAAGATACACTTTTTTCCTCTAGGACCCAATTTCCTATACTTAAGGGAATCATTATGAATGTACACAGCTGATCCCTAGGGTCTCAGGATGTTTAAATCTAGCTTGCATTGGTCCATAACTCATAGGGTGTAAAAGTAACTGATTTTAAGGGCATACAGTTAAGAATAAAGCCAGCCGTTAGTAAAGCATCACCCTAATATGAAATTGGCAGATTTGCTTGAGCCATCATTAACCTAACCATGTCTAGAAGAGTTCTATTTCTTCTTTCAGAAACTCCATTTTGTTGTGGAGTGTCAGGGATGGTTAGTTGTCTAATTATCCCTTTTTCTTCACATAGCTCCTTAAACTAATCATATAAGTATTTATGACCCTGATTAGTGTGCAACACTTTGATTTTACAATCCGTTTGATTCTCTACTTCATTCATGTATAGTCTAAAGCATTCAAGAGCTTCAGACTTGTGTGAGATCAAATAGATGTGACCATATCACAAATGGTCATCAATGAAGGTAATTAAATACCAAGCTCCATGTCTCACCCTCACACTCATTGGACCGCATATATCAGAATGGATTAATTACAATGGAATCTTAGCTCTAGTTCCTTTATCGAAAGGTTTCCTAGTTGCCTTACCAGCTAAACAATTCTCATATAAGGACATTTCCATATTCAAAATTTCAACTAGCAATCCTTCTTTAGCTAGTTTAATCATTCTATTTTGGTTAATATGCCCTAGTCTAGCATGCCAGATATTCATATCAACAGTTATATTGGAGGAAATAACAAAACAGTCATGCACATTAAAATTACCAACAATATCTATAACAAGGAACTTTCTAGAAAGGAAAGCTAAACCATAAAAGGTCTTGTTGGTAAAAATGTTTGCAACTTTACCATGTAAGTTTACATCAAACCCATAATCTAATAAACAAAGTAATGAAACTAAATTCCGTTGGATGTTAGATGCATAAAGAGCATTATGTAGGATCAAAGTCTTCCCACCACGCAAAGGTAACTTGGAGGTGTCAATTCCTTTAACTTCGATCTTTGTATGATTGCCCACATAAGGCCATTTGCTTAGATGCGTCAATCGACTGTATTCCACAAAGGATCCCCGATCCCTCGTCACATGGTCTGTTGAGCTTGAATCTAAAATCCAAGAAAAACAAACAGGTTCTGTTAGAAAAGAAGTACTTAAAACAAAAGAACTGTGTGAATTCACATAATCCACTAGTACCTTTTCACGGTCGTTTTGCTCGGTATAGTCCGATGTGAAGTGACCCATTTTCTGGCAGGCGTAACACTTAACCTTATTCAGGTCAACTTTCTTCTTGCCACCCTTCTTGCCTTTCTTCTTGAATTGCTTTTTTGCCCTTTTTGAACTTAGAGCCATCCTTCTTACCTCTCTTATGAGATTTCTTACCCTTTTTAGAATCGGGTTTTGCATTAGAAGGACTAGTATTTTCAATGTAGTAGGCTTGTTTAGAAAACTTATCACCTCTAGCCATTCATCCTCAACTCAAGATGTTTCACTACATCAACAAAAGTGACGATGTTGTTATTATAAGTCAAGTTCACTTTCATGAGCTCCCAGCTAGAAGGAAGCGATCTGATCATATTGGACACCTCTGATCATGTTGGACATCTTGCTGTTCATTAGTCAAGGTGTGTTCAGCTTCCTGAACTTCTCTAATCATGTTGGACATCTCTCTCAGATACTGCTTCATAGGAGTATTTGTTGTAAGCTTGTAGGTATCAAACTTGATTGTCAACCTTCTAAGCTTAATGGTTGATGTGCCACCAAACTTATCCTTAAGTGCAGCCCGCATAGCCTGAGCAGTTTGGTATTTCTCATATTGGCACATCAGGTCATTCTCCATTGTGCTTAATAAGGTGACTCTTGTAATGTTGTTCTTCTTCTTCCACACTTGGTAAACTTCCAAGTTTCTCCTGTGTTGAGTAGTCATCTCAACTTTAGGTTCCACTAAAATAGTGGTTAGTGGTTTAAAAGCCTCCTATTCCTCCAAAATGTACCGCACCTTATGATACTGGATATCCCAGTTGTCACCATTCAATTTCTCCCCCTTATTCAGTTCAGTAATGATGCCTTTCATGGCTATTTGTCAATTCTAAAGTGATGTTTTTCACATTTAGAAACATTGTTCTCTCTAATAGAGCATAACCAAATGATTATATGGCACATCATGGTATACAATGTCTGTACTTATATCATTCTTGACCAGAAAATAAGTTTATTACTAGATCCTGGATCAAGAGAATACGTTTGTACCTCCCATCACACAAATACTAGCAACTTATTATTTTCCATAAAAAACTTCATATAAGTACTTTAAATAAGTTATCAGCTTTTAGAAGTTTCGCCTTCTAAAAGCTCCCACTCATCAGGGATGCATGGTATTATAATGCACAATTAAAAATTAGCATTATCTAACAAACATAATTCATTACATGAAAAAATACCATATCCATACATAAAGCATACAAACAATAAAACTTAGATCGAGTCATATTCTCAATACAACTAGCATAAAAGGAAATAGGAACAGTATACACCATTAAATGTCAAAACAACGGTAGTCAATAATGGTTTTCTATAGTTTCCTAAAGAATCTTTTCTTTTTCTTCATGAATTTTGTTGTTTTCATTACAACATCAACCTAAGCAATAGTCATAGAGAATGTACCCCTTGCCCTTACAGCTGAGCGGAATTTCATCATTACACTCATATAGAACTCTACACTCTTGTTTGTCTTTTATGCTTTCCACATAATTCGCAATGATTGAGTATATGATTTTTATATTATTTATTCTAGCTGCTTTGTCCGCATTAAGTTCCGTTATCTTCTCAGCCATAGCAGCAGAATAGGGTTGTTGACCTCTTCTTTTAAATTTTGAGGCTCATCAGGACAAGAAGGCACAGACTTTGGTCCAAAATCAGAGTATACCACTTGAGGTTCCTCTGGAACAGGCTCTAAAATATCTTCTTCAAGGATAAGATAGAGATCGTCCTTGAGATCTTCCTTAAAAAATTCATTTTCTTCAAAATCCTCTTTAGGATTATCTATATGAGCTTGATCGTCTACAAACTCAATGCTCAATGACCAATACTTAAGTGTTCCAGTGATGTTAGAAGCCTCTTACTTCATATTTGACCTAAATAAACAAATGTAAGTCATTATCATGATTTAAGGAAATTTTAAATATATAAAAAAACACTTAAATAAGCACTAAAATCTCATAAATAGATCATGAATTGCCACAAAAATAAGCAAATAGCATATCATTATGAAGATCTCTAATTTAGGGATTTTTAGGAATAAAATACTTCTCAAACAGAGCTCCCACATGCCCCAAAAAGAAAAAAATCCTGAAAAAATAAAAAATTGCATAAGCCCACTCTCACTAGAAGCGTGTGTCATCCACACACCACACTGCAGTTGTTTGATAATCATATGAGCTAGCTAGTTTGACTCCACATGCCGTCTGCTCTTGGTCTATGTCCACCATATGTCAAACGGGGTTTGCCACGTAGGCACAAGCGCCACGTGGGGTTCTGTCCCTTTTAATTATCAAAATTTTTTTTGGTTGTGGGTTGGGTTGGGCCTTTACCCATTGACCCGATCCATTTTTTTGTGTTTTTTTGTTTTAGGGTTTGGGCCACTATAGCCCAAATCTCCTTTTTTTATAATACTATTGGGCCAGATCGGGTTGGGCCATAGACCCGATCCATATTTTTTTTAAGCAGCGTGAAATGACACCATTTCGGGGTGCTAGAGGTTGTCTTCAATCTCCAGTCAGGTTGACCTGGACCCAGTTTCTGGGGTGGGGCAAGTCTATCGACCTGGTACCTTCTCTCCTCTGTAACTTCACCGTCCGATGTCCGTTTTGCATGTTCTTGGTGTCCATTTTCATTATTTTTCTGAGATCTACATAATGGCATTCTTTTAAAATCGTAAATCACTCATTTTATAATGACCCAATTCAATTCAGTTTTTCATTTTTTTGATTCTTTTCTCAGATTTCGCACAACCTATGAGTTCTTTCATTCCATAGCCTTAGTATATATATTATGAGGCTTTTCAATATACTAATACTCATAGAACCAAGACATTACCATACAACTGTAATTGATAGAAAATAGATTGCATAGTAAATCACCAAAAAACGGTAACAAAAAACGCAAAACGGAGTGAACTCAAACACAATCTCATACAAAAAGATATATATATATTAGTTAGAATCATATACTCTCATGTCTCCATGAACTTGAACTGATGTGCAGAGAAAATTTTCTACATACATGCTCTCGATAGAAATTCATGAACACAGTGAACTTAAACATGTTAGTGGAAGTAATTGGACAAATTTTAAAACCATTACTCTGATACCAATGTAGGGCTTTAGGTGTATCTGAAGTGTTATTTCAAACTCTTGTGGTACCCATGCGAACCGGATCATCAGGACCTCAACTATCTTACACAGCAAATTCACAAGAAGAGAAGAAGAGAGAAAATGGTTTTTGTTCTCACTGTCTCATATTTTCTATGGGAGAATATGTCCCATAATAAGCAGAATGTGAAGCCTCATTGAATCACACATGTTCCCACCAAAACCATCAAGAAAACTATTCCCACTTATTTTTAATTTTGAACCCTTAGGGAATATTACCAACTAATACCCCACATATATTTAGGCATTTTATTTGGTCCTAAAGCTAATGGGTTTTGGTCTAATCACCAAGGGTAGACCAAGCCCAATTCCCAACAATAGATATGTTGATAGTATTTGCAAGTATGTGGAAAGCTTGGTATCACTTAACCATACCGCTCTTTACTTTAATTTGTTTAAGAATGCTTGACTAAAGTGTCAGTGAAAATGTTAGGCCCAAGGGGTGGATTATGAAGTCACATATAAAGTCCCACATCAGTTAAGGAAGGGAACAAATGACACCTTATATGAGTTTGAATACCTTTTCTCAAAGCAGTTTGAAACCATGAGGTGATAAGACTCCCAAGCAGACAATACCGAATGTAAAGTGTTCGGATGCAAGTGACAGGGGTTATCTAGGAATGGTTTTTGGTTTTCTTGCATGATGATATTACTCTAATTATCCACAATTGATGGGGTTATCCCATTATGGATGTAGTTCTTCTATTTGTTTGATCTACCCTTTGTGTTTATGCTATCTTCTATTTTGAAATAATGGATGCATTTTCTTTTTGGCTTTGGTTGAGTTCCAAGTTATTTTCCTCTCACATTACTTTTGACATTTTGAGCTCTAACATTTGATTAAAAGTGGAACCTTCCATTAAAAGTTGACATTGTTAGTTTTATCTATAAAATTTCTTTATGATGTCACATTTTGCTTTGTGTTTTTGTTCTTTCATATATATATATAACTAACACAATAGTAAGATAAGGTTTTTGTTGTAGTAGTTGTTGATGATGATGATGAGTATACCGTGTTGCACCATATCATTTTGAGTAAGCCACACCTTTATTACTGTAATTAATAATTAATTCATAGTCAAATGTATGGTTCAAGACACCACGTGTAGTGCCCGAAATTTGGAAACTAGAGAACTGCCATCAAAATTTTAAAAAAGGATAATTTTGGAAACCTTTTTTTGAAAAAAGAAAACCAAATAGGGTTTGGGAGTCAATTGTGCGTGAGGAAGGTGTTAGGCACCTTACAACAACTATTCATAAGAACAGTTACTCTAAGTTAATTATTTAAAAATGAATATGGCCCTTAATTTTATTGTAGTTATCCAAAGAAGAAAAGAAATGAAGAAAATATTTACAAAAAAATAAGAAATTAATAAAGGAAAAAAATTTTATTTACAAAATTGGACTTGACCTATGAAGAGAGTTTAAGGCCTATGTACCATTTAGAAGCATCAAAGCCCACGTAGTTCGGGGTCGAAATGCATGTCACTTTATTGGTATTTTTTTCAATGAAATGTTTATTTAATTTATTTGAGAAAAATATTTTTTGTTCGGTTTTTTTTATTTATTTTTTAAAAAAGCATTTTCTTTATTTTCTCATATGAAACCAAATTCATTTATTTTAAGAAGAGGACCTTTCTTTTTTTTTGAAATTCTTTATTTGCAAAAGAAAAAAAATATAGTTCATTAAGCCAACAAGGAATTGCATTCTCCACGTATCATTCATTGTAGAAAGTCCAAGATGGTATGAAAATCAATAAAGATATGGTGAAAGCGTGTACCTCTAGTGCTTTTGATCCTTACTTCAAAAGAGACAAAGTAAGGAAACCGAGGAAAATTTGCTGGTCATATAATATCATCAAAGCATGAGAATACGCTTTTCTTTTTTTTTTTTTAACAAAACCTTAATTTTTATTCATGAAAGTTGAACCATAAGAAGGCAAATAAACTTTCAAGAAGAAGACAAAAAGGTGCTTCAATGATTATGACATTAAGATGATGGGGAAGAACATATTGGAGGCGACAATGATATTCAGAATAGTTCAAGGAGATAAAAGATGAGCCTTCGCCTCTTGCGCGCATGCCTTTAGGAAATTGAAAAATAAGACTAGAGTGATTAAATCAAGGTAACAATTATTCATGTGAGACATAACATGGGCATGACAATCAAAAATCATTTCACAACAATCATAAAGTCACCATTAAACAATTGATCACGAGAGATTAGAATTCAACAAGAGAAAGCATATGTGGCCAAGTTATAAGAAGAAAAAGAGGGGAAAGAGAGAAACAAATGAAAAGAATAAGAATAGATTAATCCAAATCATGTTGGATTCCACCCTCTAGCCATTAGTGTTAAGGCTCACATATGTGACCACAACCTTAAAGATATATACTTTCCTTGGGCATGAAGAAGAAGAAGAAGATAATAAGATGAACACAATTAATAACTCACTCTTATTTTTAGACACCTGTAATCATTCATTGCCTCTTTTTCCTCTCAATTTTCTTGTGTCTTTGCTCTTCCAATTTGTTTTTTTAGTCTTGCTTCAACCCTTGCTCCCCTATTTATAGTCTCAAAGTAGAGGTTTCCTCATAATTGCTTATTCTTTTTTGGATTTTCATTTTGTTGAATTTTTTTGTTTTTTTATGTTAATAAAACTTCATCATTTAACCCAATCACTATCAATGAGAGATTTTTTTTTTATTTTCGTTTTTGATTTTTGATTTTTATATTTTCTATTAATAAAACTTCCTAACTTAACCTAATCATCATCAATGAGATCTTTTTTTTTATTTTTGTTTTTTTAATTTTTTTACATTTCCCCGCAAGTAAATTCCTAATTTAAATTTATCAAAATCAGATTTTTTTTTGTATTTTTATTTTTGTATTTTTTATTTTCCTTTAATGAATGACAATGCCAATTTGAATCACAATCATTATCAATAAGAGGACTTTTTTATTTTCATTTTTATTTTATTTTTCCATTTAATGATGATTATCTTCATAGCACAAGTGCGTTTCCTAGGAATGTGTATTTCTTTGTAAATGTGATGATATTTCATTATATATATGAAGCGATCCTTGTATGGGAAGGTAAGACTGTAAAATTTGTTATAGCCGATGATGTTATGATATTAGCATGGTAGCTCTATTGTCGTAGCATAGGCTATTTTTTTTTTGAATGAGAAACTGGATATCATTAATCCACTAAGGACCAATTACAAGAAAAACAGCAAACCTAATCAACCTTCATCAACCATAGGCTATTTTTCTTATGCTGCTTGGTCCTCCTACATAATTAATCAAAGTCCCTTTTTTATTTTGGACTTCATTTTGTGAATTTTATTGATTTGGGATTTTTGTTCAGAATTTTAGTAATACACTCTTTTATGTTGATTTTCTTTGAATAGTATGGTATTGGCATTTATCTATTATATCTATAGAAAGCTTGTAAGGGCTTAGTTTTTAGTTTATAAAGGTGTTAATCGAAACAACTTAAACTGTTCAAGTAGTAACTTCCTTAAATTGATGATCGAAGGCTTGAAGCCAAATGTGAATGACATAAGAAATGGAAATAAAATAGTACTTAAACAAGTAATTGATGAAAATGAAATAAAATATGAAAATTAAATAAAAGTACAAACTGTAATGGTCAATATTAAAATAAAATAAATATGAAAATATGGAAAAAATAAGAAAATAAGAAAAAAGAAGAAAAATAAACAAAAAAAAGGATTTAGAATTAAATAGAATAATTTTCAAATTAATATATGGACATATTTGTCATTATTCGCATTCTAAAATTTAATTTTACTAATTTTTTTATAATATGTGCATATCAAATTTATATTAATAGAGATTTATTAATTAATAATGTATGAAGGCAAGTGTGTTGCTTTTAGCTTGTGCCTTCACTAATCAATTCTTGGCGCAACAACATCACACTAGTACAAAATTCCCTTTTTAGACTGCCGCATTTAGACCAATTATGACAGATAAGATCTAAAAAATTTTATCGGTGGCAGTTTTGTAATTATATAGAACTTCTAAGACCGGTTCTCTAAAAAAACTTGTCTTAAAAAAATTATTTAGACCAGTTATAAATAAAACCGGTCTAAAAATAAAAAAATAGATTAAAAGTTAAAAATGTGATAAGAGTTAATAGTGTTGCGAATAAGCAAATACAAGTAGAAAGTTGAGAGCTTTAATTAATAGAACACTAACCCGATTGAAGACCAAAAGTAAATAAGATGCTCTGACTTGTGATATTTGGCTTGGAGTAATATCATTATAAGTTCTGTTTTAATTTAGTGTGATTGTTTGATTGTCAGTGTTATTGGTTTATTGAAACAATACTAGATAGTTTCAAATGGTGCATGTTAAAATTTTTTAAAATCTCTAAAACTCTATGGTTATTGTTTTTTTGTCTATCCTTTTGCTGTGTGGATATAGGGTGCTACAAGTGTTGAGATTCATATGGATCATAGTTAGATAAATGCTAAACGAACGAGTGTTGAATATAATAATGGGGTGAAGGGTTTTTTACACTTTTGCTAGAAGAAATTCCAATGATAGTAGTGGGAAGTTTTATTGCCCTTGTGTAGTATGTTTGAATGAGAAGCCACTAAGTGCTACAGATATATATACACATTTAATTTGTGAAGGATTTTGTAAGAGTTATACAGTATGGGTATGGCATGGTGAAGAATTGGAAATGCCAAGTTCATCTTAACAGGGGGGAGTGACCTTTGATGATAATGACATGGATACAGATGATTGGATAGAGGATATTATTCATGATATAGGAGAAGAGGCTTTTGAGCTATCACATGCATATGGCAATGTGTGCAGTGATGCTGAGACGCAGCTGTACCCGGGGTGTAAAAAATACCAATTATTGAAAGCATTATTGAAATTGGTAAGCTTGAAAGCACAACATGGATGGAGTGACAAGAGTTTTTCATAAACGCTAGAAACCTTAGGCTTGGGCTTAGCATGAATGGAATGAATCCTTTTGGTAGTCTTAGTAGTATACATGGTTCATGGCCTATTCTATTGGTAATTTACAACTTATCTCCTCTGTTATGCATGAAACAAAATTACATCATGTTGTCTATATCGATTTCGGGACCAAAACAACCCAAAAATGACATAGATGTTTACCTATAACCCTTGATCGAAGACTTGAAAGAGTTGTGGGATGAAGGTGTTGATGTTGTTAGATCTCTCATGTTTTGATGATAACAAAGGATTATATGAAAAAGATTTGATAAACAAATAAGTTTGAACAAAGTAATCACAGGGCAAATCATCACTTGAAGTAAGCATTGGAGTAATGAAGAAAGGCCAAGAGAAAAAGCTGAGAAACTTCATCACTGGCAAGTTTTCTAAAGATTTACTTGAGTAAGTACTCGAGTAATGAGACAGAAACTTGAAGTAATCAGAGTCAACCTTCAAGTAACCTGCCAACGTTACTTGAGTAAGCACTCAAGTAATAAGGTAAATGACTTCCAGTTGCTCTCGGCCTGCCAATGTTACTTGAGGAGCTACTCGAGTAACCAGGTAAATCACTTGGAGTTGCTCTCGGCCTGCCAATGTTACTCGAGTAACCATGTAAAAGATTTCCAGTTACTCTCGGCCTGCCAACGATACTCGTGTATGTACTCGAGTCCCCTACTTCAAGAAAAATGTTGCTCTCGGCATTTTCTATCCTGCCAATGTTACTCAAGGAGCTACTCAATTAACCCATTGTGGTAAGCAAAACCTGAAGGTAATACTCGAATAACATGATATGGTTTTATCACACTTCACTCGAGGCACTACTCAAGTATGCAGGTATTCAATCACTCATTTAAACTGGATTACTCGAGTTAGTAATCGAGTAATATGCAGAGTTATTTACATAAAACTTGAAGTTCCTACCCAAGTAAGCTATGCAGAAAATTGATGTCTACTCGAGTAACATGGTAAGCAAACTTGAAGTGCTCTCAGCCTTGTAATCCTGCCAACATTATTGGAGTAAAGCATTGAGTAACCTAAAGTTTATTTGAGAGATTACTCGAGTAACTTATGAAGTAAAGTGTACCATACCCGAGTAAGTACCCGAGTAAATAGGTATTTCCAAAGGTTTGAAATTATGTTTACTTCATGCACTACCCGAGTAATATAATGTTCATTTATTGACTTGTAGTTTATCAATATTTTCATGATGATACTCGAGTAAGTACTTGAGTAAACTTAATGAATACTCGAGTAATTATTCGAGTATGCAAGTTCAGAATTTGAGAAATCATTCCAACGTTTATTGATTTGTTTCCTATGTGATTAACCCTTCATTGTATTAGTATTATCAGAATATCCATATATAAACAATGAGGAGATCTTACCAAATAAGGAAAGTCAAATGCAACGTTCAAACACTACCTACTGCCACCTACCGTAAACAGACATTTTTCAAATACGTAGGTCAAAGTGGTTGTGGCCGAACCAGTATAACTCCTGGTGTACACTTCGGTGATATTTCTCCTTACTCTTTACTTCTTTGTATTCACCGTTAAGATTTATATTTGCAATGAAATTTTTAGTATCACTCAATTCACCCCCCTCTTGGGTGAAACGCTTGG
Organism: Inga laurina; assembly: GCA_963855925.1. Lineage (NCBI taxonomy): Eukaryota > Viridiplantae > Streptophyta > Magnoliopsida > Fabales > Fabaceae > Inga > Inga laurina. The sequence goes on along the minus strand of OY979706.1, from coordinate 28,035,656 downwards.
ACTAACAGATGTTTTTTATACGAACAGAAGGATATTTTTAAAATGTGAGCCATAACCTTTTGTACTATATATGAGTTCCTAGTATATGGAAACTTGTCAGGATATAGTGTTAAAGGCCATAAAGCATGTCAGATTTGTGAAGAAGGAACATGCTACCATCAACTTCAATATAGAATAAAGACAGTTTATCTTGGCCATAGGAGATTTCTTAGATGAGGAGACCCGTATTGTAGATTAAAGAAAGCCTTTTTTGGTGGACAAGAGTTTGAAGATGCTTTGAAGGCATTGACTGGGGAGCAAGATTATGAAAAGGTGAAAAATATGAATGTTATCTTTAGTAAGACTACAAAGAATAGTAATGAAAAAAATAAATGGAAAAAGAGGTTTGTCTTCTTCAATCTTCCATATTGGCCCAATCTTGATGTGAGACACTATATTGATTTCATGCATGTGGAGAAAAATGTATGTGATAGTATTATTGGGACACTGCTTAACATACAAGATAGTTCTAAGGATGGCATGAAGGGAAGATTAGATTTGCAAGAAATGGGGAAACGAGAAGTCTTGCATCTAAAGGCATATGGTAAGAGAACTTTTTGTCATCCAGCTGCTCATACTTTGTTTAAGGATAAGAAAAGAAGCTTCTGAGAGTGTTTACATGGCATCAAAGTTCCTTCTGGGCTTGTTTGGTTTGAGGGAAGGGGAGGGAAAGTGGGCGGAGGGAAAATTTTTTTGAGTTGGATTTAAAAAAATTAGAGAAGTGGGCTTAAAATTTTTAATTAATTTTTCTTACTCTTTTATCTTATATATTCTCTTTATTAAAATTTTATTACCCCACTTCTTCAATCTTTTAAAATTCAACTCATAAAAATTTTCCCTCCTCTCCCTTCCCCTCCAAATCCCTTACACCAAACAGACCCACATGGTATTCTTTAAATTTTAGGAAACTTGTGTCGATGAAAGACTTAGAGTTAGTGGGGCTAAAGTCTCATGATTGTCATGTCTTAATACAATAACTACTCCCAGTAGCTATTAGAGGCATTGCCGAATATGATCTTCAACATATTTTGACTAGACTTTATTTCTTCTTCAATTCTATTTATAGTAAAGTCATTGAGACAGAAAGATTGGATAAACTAGAAAATGAAGGATGTCTGACCTTATGCCAGTTTGAGAAGCTTTTTCTTCCTTCTTTTTTTGACATCATGGTACATCTAATTGTTCATCTAGTGAGGGAGATAAAGTTGTGTGGCCCTATCTATTTATGGTGGATGTACCCAATTAAAAGAACCACGAAAATCCTAAAATGGTATGTAAAGAATGCAAATCAGCCTGAAGCATCTATTGTTCAAAAATATGTTTTTGAAGAAGCCATGAAGTTTTGTCAAGATTACTTGTCAAATGTAAGACATATTAGGCTTCCTGAATGTCATGATGAAGAAAGAGGTAGACGCGGGGCTATAGTAAAGAATGGTTATCCTCATAATTGCAACACGTCTACTTGTACATCTTGAATAATGTTGATGAAGTTCAAGATTACATTAATGCTCATAAAGAAATTGTCCAGAAAGAAAATAGTTGAATGACCGAACAAAGGTTAATTAGGGAGCATAACAAAACTTTTGCACATTGGTTCAAACAAAAGTTGATGGAGAAGAATGTGTTTCTGATACAATTAAATGGTTAGCACGTGGTCCTGAGGTTGATGTCATAACTTGGACTTCATACGTGATCAATGGTTATACGTTTCACAAAAAGTCCCTTGATGATAGGAGCACCGTTCAGAACAGTGGAGTTATGTTAGTGGTTGAATCTATGCACTTCTCTAGTTTGAAAGATAAGAACCCTAGATTGATAGCAATACCTTATTACGGGGTTATTGAAGAGATTTGGGCGGTTGATTATGTTAAAATTAAATTTCCCATTTTCAAATGCAAGTGGGTTGATGTCAACAATGGTGTGATGATTGATCAGTTGGGATTTACATTGGTTGATCTGATTAATAGAAGTTTTGGAGATGAACCCTTTGTCATGGCATATCAAGCGAAACAAGTGTTCTATATTACCGATGAGGTAAATAAAATGTGGTCTGTAGCTCTCCATGGAAAAAAAGGTCATTGACATTAATTAGTAAAGTTGTTCAATGAATGATCTTCTTGAGACTCTTTCGTTTTCTAGGGGTTTACCAGAATTGAACGAAGAAGATGAAGCAGACAATGAACACGGCACAAGAAATGATCATTATGAAGGGATATGGTAGGATATCCCTTTATAAAACTATTATGAAGGTTAGTTAGCTAAAATAATTATCATGAACTATATTTGAATTATGTTTATTGTTATTGGTATATATAAATTAAAACTACTTTTTTTGATGTTGGCACAAGAAAAAGAAGCATATTAGGTATCAAGTGTAGATGCTCTAAAGCCAGCTAGTGATCATCAGCCTGAGAAGAGTGTGTATAAAGTATTTTGGCCATAATGAATAAGTGTTGTTGATGATGTTGAATTTTGTTTCCATTTCAATTAGTTTGGGTTGCCTGAGAAGACAATATATGAAGTATTTAATTTTGGCCATAATTTTATGATTCGACCTGTGATTGTGAGTTTATTCTGTCTGTCATTGAAATGGCTGCTTGCTGAGTGAAATATTTTAACAGGGGAAATGGCTGGCTTGTTGGCTGGATAAATGTTTTAAACGGAGCAATTCTTTTTTAAAAAAAAAACTTTTTGGATCAGTTCTTTTCAAAACCAATCTAAAAAGTACATTTTAGACCGGTTTTGAAAAGAACTGGTTTTAGAAGTAATACTTTAAGACCGGTTTTTTATAAAATCGGTCTTAAACGTATTACTTTAAGACCGGTCTTTGTAAAACCAATCTAAAAAGTTCAAATTTTTAGACTGGTTTCTTTGATAACCGGTATAAAAATAATATCTTTTAGACCGGTTTTATAATTTACTGGTCTTAAAACATTTTTTTTAAGATCGGTTCTTTAACCAGTCTAAAAAGTAATAGACTTTTAAGATCGGTTGTATCAGGACCGGATCCAGAACCAATCTAAAATGTCGTTTTTAACCGATCTTAAAAGTGATTTTTCCACTAGTGTCAATAAGAAGATAATTTTCATCAACAAGTGATACAATGTTGAAACTGGTAATCCATCCTACAAAATTGTTCTTGCAAGTGGGATGTTTACTTCAAGCACAATAACACTAACAACTATGGGCATGTCATTTCTATTACCATTTTCATCAATCTTCACTTTCACCACTGGTGGCTAGCTCTTCCGATCAAACTTGGAATCCTTCAATTGCAGCTGTAGGCACTCCGTGAAGCAATGATTATTACCCTTCGGAAAAATCATGTCAATTATCGCAATCGTTTTCCTATCCATTGCAAGTTGTTTAGCCATTACACATAAAAATAATTACTCAAACTAGAAATGTTTGTTGGACTCCACAATACCTTTCAAGAGAAGTTTGTATATTTTTCTGCTACTTTGTAAATTATGTTTTATTAGTTTAAACACATAGTTATTTTTTATCAAAAAAAATTAATAATGTATACTACATTTTATTAGTGTGCTCTGTTAGAACCACTTGACACCCAAGATGGGGTGAATTGGGTGTACAATAAAACTTAAAAAATCTTTTCACATACCACTGGAAGGCAATAAGTAATAATTCATATAAAGATGATAATCCAAAACTACAAAATCAAATATCTAAATTGTTTATCCTAGAAACATAAGAGATAAGGGAAGAGAATATGTAAATTGTTATTTATATTGGTTCAGTCCAATCCATAATGACCTACGTCTAGTTCTCAAGCTCCTCTGAAGATTTTTAATACAATATCTCCTTTAAGTTTAAACTGGATACTTGAGAACCACTACAAAACCGAGGTCTTGTGAAGCCACTACAATTCTTTCACTGAATTTCCAACAAAATTTGCCATAGATTTCTGATGGAATGGATTCTGTCGCTAATAATAGCATGACAAACCAATTTCTGATAGAATTCAGATTCTGTCACAAACTTCATATGGAATTCTGTCAAAAATCATTTCATCGAAAATAATTTCCAATGGAATTGATTTCCATTGGTAATTCCGTCACAAATTTTACAAACTTATTTTTTATTTTTTTAATTTTAAAAAGCCATGTGGCAACTCTAGCGATTGCCACCTCATTGCCGACAGTGGCCGCTACCTCATTGCCAGCGACAGCGAGTGGCAGCTCCTGCGGTCTCCACCTTATCACCGGTACCCAGCTCCACTACATATCACAACCTCTTTTTTTTCCTGAAAATGCAACTCCTCTGGCCCCTTTGGTTTGAACCCACGACCTCTTCCATATGGGTGCAATGCCTTACTGGATGGGCTGAACTGCTTTGACGTTTTATTATTGCACAATTATATATATAATCTTATTATATATAATCCATTATTTATAAATATATATTTGTTTCTTATACATAAATATATATTATTATAAAAAAATAAATATAAATGTAATAGTAATATAAATTAATTTTATATATTCTTATAATTTTTAATATAAATTAATTTCAAATTAAAAAATTTTACATCTTAAATAAACTTCATATCACTATATTTTTGTCTAATTTCTAAAATTTAAAATTTTTTATTAACATTAATTAATAACTAATAAATAATTACTAACTAATAATTTTTATTCACATTAATTAATAACTAATAAATTTTATTTTTTATAACTAAATTTTTATATGATCATTTTTCCCCTACAGAGACCAAAACCTATGGTTGAAAACTTAAGGGGCCAAACTCAAAGTGAGAAAAAACTTGAGGGTTAAAAGATAGAATTAACTCTAATTTTTAAATATTTATATGGCTAATAATATCATAATTTTAATTTTTATAAATATATTTTTTAAAATTAAGTTTAATTAAAAAATAATAGTTTTTAAATTTTTTGGATGGAATTTGCCAAGGAAAAAGTAGCCACAGAAATTTCCATGGCAAATCCTGGTGAAAAATTATTTGTCACAAAATTTATTATGGAATTTGCAATTAAAAAAATTCTATCAGAAACTTTTCAGATAGATTTCCGACGGATATGGCAAATTTTTTCGGAAATTTAATGTTTTTTGCAATGTCCCCCTTACACACCGTAAGGATACAACCTTGATGATAAATTATGACAATCAATCTTCTCTCTCAGAAGTGAATGATGATAATCACCAAAGCACAAACAAATGTTCTCTCTCTAAATTATACTGGGAAAACACTTAGAAACAGAGAGTATGTGAGATGGAATGATGAAGTTAGAGTTTTGACATTTTGATGATGTATGCACAGGCTCTCACTCTAGTTCATCTTAGATGCATCTCCTTTTTATAGATGTTGAAGTATCCATTAGGCTGTTGAGACTTTCTTCTTCACGTTGAAAAATAGTTGTTGGAACTTCTGACAAAATTTTTCTTTTTCGCCGTTGAAGCTTAATCTATATTTAGCTACCTATAATCTTCATATAAACCTGATTAGTGATAATTAGGAATTATTAAGAACAATATAATCAAGGTTTATATGAGTTTGGAAGAGAATCATGAACTCCAAGATGATGATTAAAAAATGTACAGAACATCACTGTGAAGGATCACCATGGTAATGTGGTAGTGATGGGGCATCACTTGAGTGGCCACCATAGTGATCTTCCTTTTGAAATATTTTTAAAAAACTAATCACTATGAAGAATCACTGTGGTGAAGTGATAGAGATGAAAATTTATTATATCACTCGAGTGGTCACTATACTGATCTTCTCTTTAAACTATTTTTAGGAAACTGATCACTACAAAGTATCACTATTGTAAATTGATAGTGATGAGAATTTAATACATCACTCGAGTGGTCACTATAGTGATCTTCTCTTTAAAATATTTTTGGAAATCTGATCACTAGATGATTCACTATGGTGGTCTAATAATGACACACTTTGTAACTCATCACTCAATTGGCCTAAACTTAAGATGTTTTCTAGAAATAAGATCATTATCTTGGACACCAAAGAGAAGTGGTGGTGATGAACAAATCATTCAAGTGGTCACTATAGTGATAATTGTTTATCAATACTAGTGAGCATTATCGTGATAGATTCATTTTAACTCCAAACTTAGCTTATGACCTATCCCCAAAAAAGTCTTCAAGTCTAGTTTCCAATGCAATAGGAACCATTTCAAAATTCATTGTATTCTAAAAGTTATAATTCAAAGAATGATTGCTGGTCTGAACAATGTTTGAATTTCAGGTGTCAAATTCCGAAATTCACATATATTTCCTTCGAACCTCATTTAGCTTGATCTTGGTGTCTTTAAAATGCTATTTGAGTCTAGTTTTATATGCAACAAGTTTCACAGTTTTTGTTTAGGAGATGTGTCCAAATTACTAAACCTGGTCTGGAATAACATGAGAAATTCTAGTGTCAACTTCCGAAAGTAATATTGTTTGCATCTGAAACCCATTAAGCTTGATTTTGTTTTTTTTGTATCGTATTTGGAGTCTAGTTTCATCTGAAATAAGCTTTACTTCAATTGGATGCGTGGTTAGAAAAGAAGTGAGATTCATATGAATCTCAGTAGTAACACATAATCAATCATATAAAAGTGATAAATAAACATGCAATGAACTATATATTGTAAACGAACAAATCATACTACAAAAAAATATGTGCAAATATTCAGGGTCATCTGACTGTTAGAGCCCTACTTGTCTTACTACCTAGCTAGGTGCCACACGGCCTGATGGTACTTGTGCTTTTCCCATACCACAGCTAGGAATTGTGTCAATTATTGATATCATAGTGAGAGGGGTAAGCTTCACCCAAGAGGGGGGTGAATTGGGTGATGTGATAAATTTTTTGATTGATGTGGTGATATAGTAATAGCTGCAGATAGAGTAAAGTTGAGAAGATAAACACACAGAGAGTTATACTGGTTCGGCCCAAAACCCAAGCCTACGTCCAGTCCTCAGAGATCAAGACCTACTGAGATTTTCACTATTCTTTCAAGATTCAGTGGGCTCTCAAAAAGCCGTAAGACAACAACCATCCTTGAAAAGACTACGAGTAGAAATACTAGAAATTTCTCTCCCCCTTACGACAAGTCTTACGTGCAGAAAAACAAACCTATGACCTTTCTCTCTTGCTTATGTATACAAGTCTTATGAGCAGCAACGTTCTCTCCTACTTACACCACTGTAAGTCTTACGAGCAGCAACGTTCTCTACTGTTTGTATCTTATAAGTCTTATGAGTAGAAAGTCCTATTAGGAATTCTCTCACTGCTTCTCTCGTAAGGAAATCTCCCCTCTCAAGGTCCCAGTACCTTGAGATCAAATGAAAATAGAATTTGAAGTGTATACAGACTCTCTTACAGAGCAAATATGATAATCACTGAAGAACGATATGAATACAGAGGAAATATGAATAACAGAGACTCATGAATTTGCTTGTGTGAATTCTTGTACTTTGCTGTTCTTGATAGTCTCTGGAGTTCTGTATTTATAGACATTTGTTATTGCCCGTTTGAATAATAATCATAGTAGAGCGGGGCATGTTACTATGGAACGGCATACGTACGTTTGAAATCTTTGAACACTGTTGGTACGTGCTTGGATGGTCGTCATAATGTTGTCTGCCGTTGTTTGACTTCCTCCATGTCTTTATAATTCAAACCTTCAAACTCCTGTATCACACTCATAATACATGTTAAATGATGTTATATAATAATAATTTAAGATAAAATGAATAAATAACATTAAACCATATTCGGATTGAACGCTGTAAGACTGGTGCGCTTTGGCTTCTGGCAGAGTATCACTCGAGCGCTGTGATGTCTCACTCAAGTGCAATACCATATTTTCTCCTTTTGCTTTAGTTTTACACTTACACTTTCACGGATTTTGAGAGAGTGTATTTTCACACTTGCAAGTGATGTGGGTCCTCACTCTAGCACGGGTCTCCTCACTCAAGTGCTGCTTCATTTTATACTATGAGCCACGTCTTAGGACAACACTCGCACCCTGTTTTATCAAGAGTATGATTTTACACTCACAGGTGATGTGGACCCTCACTCGAGCATAATTACTTATACTCGAGTGAGAAGAACATTCTTCTATAATATACTCTTTATCTTTATCATTTGCATCAGAATTGAGAGAGTTAGATTTCTAACTCGCGGGTGCTGATTTATCACTAAGGTACATGTGCTCTCACTCGGGCATGCTTATGCTTCTTGTTCTGCATGACTCTCGGTCAAACACTCGCAGTCCTTCACTCGATAGGACTTGGGTGCAGATAAGGCTATCACTCGAGTACAGAAACTGTGCGTGAGTGAAGTGTTGATATCTGGTTTTTGACTTTGCTCTCTGTCAAACACTTTCTATCCAACAATTTCATATGCTCGAGTGCAAAACAGCTGATGCTCGAGTGTTAGTTATAGTGCTCGAGTGCATCAGTAAAACTGACAGCAATTGCTTTCTATCAAACACTTTCTGTCCAACACTTGCATGTGCTCGAGTGCAAAAGAGGTTGATGCTTGAGTGTTAACTCTGTTGCTCGAGTGCATCAGTAAAACTGACAGCAAACTCTTATAAACCTTGCCATATGCATTTGGTAACTTTATAACTTATTGTCTAGACTTGTAAAAACATAACTTGCACACAATATCCTTTTGTTATCATCAAAATTTGGAATCTAACATTCTCCCCCTTTTTGATGATGACAAAACCTTTGTGATGAGTTTTAAAAAAAATCTTGATTAGAGTGAAAATTTTGGAAAACGTCATCAATATTTCCAAATGCATATCTCACAAAGATTTAGAGTCATTTTCAGATTTTTGACTTATCCTCATTTGTTTCCTGCAATACTTCCAATGGACACTTAAAGACCAAGATAAGTCATAGAATCACAGAAATAATTGAAACTGAACAGAAAACTTAACATTCTTGAAAATAACTATTAGTGAACTTGAAAAGTACAATATTAAGCTTGAATCAACATCTACCCATGAAAGCCCATATACACCATGATAGCAAAAATAAACCAGAAAACAACAATAATCCTACCCCCAATACACAAAACTACCCTCAAAACTACCCAATATACCCCATATTAGACTACATCAGCTCAGAAACCATCACAAATCCTTCTCCCTCATTTTGTGAGCATCTGAAGGGGGCTGAGGAAAAGTGAGATTGGATGGTGGGGCAAAGAGCACTATGACAGTAGAAGGGTCTACTGGCTCCAGCTCAAAGAGTGGAGATGATATCTAAGGAACAAAGGCTGCAGGTGGTGGTGAAGGTAACTGATCATAAGTGACATCAATATTGGAATCCAAATCGATGAAAAGAATATGAGTCTATGTTTGAGGAGGTGAAGTCGTGGTAGGAGTTGTCTCAAGCGGCAGCTCAGAAGACGTAGTCGGAAAATGAGTGCACAAGAAGATCTCCATATCAATGATTCTTCTCGACATATCTTCCTGAGTCTTGAACATCAAGTCAAAGTTGGTATTTGCCTTATCTACCAACTTTAAGACTTGTAACTTCATCGTGTTCACCAACTTCTCATACTCAATCATGAATTCCTTTTTCAGACCAGACACAGCTTGATTGATCACTTCAGTCAGATGGGCGAAAAGTGATGCATTCAGGAAAGTTGGAGGTGGAATTGAACCTTGAGCAGAAGATTGATCCTCATCACCTCTCGATGGAGTGGCTTCTCTCAAAGATATAGCCTTGGTTTGACTCACTGGAAGATTAATACTCATGTGTTAATTGAGTCTTGCCAAACCTAGGAATGGTTACCCTCTTAGTTCCCTCCAAATACCATACTTTGTTTTTCTTGAGAATGAGAGACACAATTTGAGGATATGGTATGGTAGCGGATTTTGATGAAGAAAATTGAAATCTTCTCATGTCACTAAAGATAATCTCCCCCACATTTCTTCGCAGGCTGGCTAGTACGGAGGCCAGCAAGTAGAAATCTCTCTGAGCAAAATGGGTATAATTTTTGGATTTCTTAACAATGCTACAAGAGTATATTTATTGAAGGGCACGATTAGAATCAGGCATGTCAATAAGCTTAAAGTTGAGACAGCCTATTGGGTTATTTGGTCTTAAAAACTGAAAGACTTTATTGGATGACAGAGTGGGTGGACCAGAAGGAGGTGCAACATATCCAAGTAAATCATTAATGATACTAGAAAATATCATAATAAATTGATCTCTAACAATGGTAGATACTGCTTCCTCTATCAATTCTCCAGTCCTAGATTTTATGTTGTGGGATTTCATGTTGCAATAAAAGGTTTTCACAACAGAGGGTGAATAAGGAATATGAACACTCAGCCAGGGAGCATAAAATCCAAGAAAAGGATGAAAATCCAAACCACAGCTTTTCATCAGATATTCTAAGTCGACATAAACTATAGGACAGAATTGTCTATGTGCAAACTCAGAATCATATACCTTCTGTTTCATTGCCTTCAGCTCCTTAACATTGAAGTCTTCAGGAGGATTTGTGACTTGTTCTTCTTCTGGAGCCTGTGATGTGGAAGGAACCCTTGAAGCAGCCGCATTGGACTGGCCAACTTGATATGAACTTGAGGCACCAGCTTATGAGGCAATTTTACCAACCAACACGACAAGCCTTGACTTCTCCATTGCTTCCTGGAGTTGCATATTGAAGGAGTCATCAGAGGAAGAAGATTATTGTGGTTGCTCTGTTTCCTTCTTCTTTCCTCTTCCTTTGACTTCTTTGGATTGAGACCGAGTCACAATCGGGTCTTTAAAAGCCACTCCCTTGGGTTTCTTTTGTGGAGGTTGATCCTTCTTAGCCATTGGAGGCTTAGGGTGAGATTTCTTGGCTGGAGTTCTCTTTTTGGTTTTGGGTTTAGAAGGAGGTGTAGGAGTTGCAGACGGAGAAAGTGTAGGAGATGAGGATGTGGCCACTGGAGTCTTTGAGACACTAGCGGCTGAATGGGTGGGTGAAGGTGAATGGGAAACAACAGGAATCTTAGTTCTAGCCATTTAAAAAGTGAAATAAGAATCACAAATTTGCTAAGGACTGGGTAAGAGAGTTTTAGAGGGTTAGGGCACGAAATGAGAAACTTTGAGGATAAATCTCACCTTATAAAGAAGATTGAGGAGTTGTAACGGCAATTTGAAGCAAACTGAGACATTTAATCGATGGGTAATGGTCGGAGGTAAAGAGAGACGCCCTTCGAGTGACGCAACGCTTCAAGTGAGAGGAGGAAGTGTGACGGCCTAAGCTTTTGCGTAACTGATATAAGTTCTAACACTCGAGTGACAACCCTAGTGCATGAGTGTTATTCAGAAAAATTTGTACTCGAGTGATATTCAGAAAAAATTTGATAAAACATGTAAAAGTTTACCTGATTTAAATATATCTTGTTATAATTTTCATCTTTGTACTCAAATCCTCCAAAATCATTTGAGTAACCATTCTTTGAATAAGTATTTGTATAAATTCCTTCCTTCTGCTCGAGTTCTCTTGCTTCACTTTAGGTACATCCATACCATGCTCGAGTGAAGATCTTTCCTCACTCAAGTGAGACCTATCACTCTTGATATGCTTGAGTGAGTTTCAAGAGTTCTTACATACTCTGTTAATCCCTATTTTACATAGTCTGAGGCAAAGTATATGCTACAGTTCTGGACTCGAGCATTGTTCACTTACTTCAAGTGAGAATGAGATTAGCACTCGAGTGACACTTCCAGTGCTCGAGTGACAGACCTGTAAAAACAATTTCTACATACTCAGATGCCTAAGTCAGTATGGCTATCATCAAAAACTCATTAAACATAATAATTAACAAGAAAATTTTACAACTCATTGGGATTAACCATTCCCAATTCTTTTCGAATATATATAAATTGATCTTTAGCTATTGGTTTTGTGAATATGTCAGCGAGTTGAAGATGTGTTGGTATGAATTCTACTTTAACATCCTTTTTTTGCATGTGATCTCGAATGAAATGATGTCGGATATTTATGTGTTTGGTCATTGAATGTTGCACAGAATTCTTGGCCAAGCTAATGGTGCTAGTGTTATCACAATAAATTGGAATCTCGTTTAAGTATATCCCTAAATCCTAAAGTTGTTGCTTCAACCATAGTACTTGAGAACAACAACTTGCTACAGCTATAAATTCAGCATCAGTAGAAGATAATGACATTGTGTTCTGCTTCTTGTTAAACCATGATACCAGAGAGCCTCCAAGGAATTGACATTGACCACTAGTACTTTTCCCGTCAGTTTTATATCCTCCATGATCTGAATCTGAATAAGCCATTAGATATTCGTTTCCTCTTTTTGGATACATAAGCCAAGTTCTGCAGTGTCTTATAGGTATTTGAAGATTCTTTTCACAGTCTCTATATGTGATACCTTAGGAGCAGATTGATACCTTGCGCACATTCCAATGCTAAACTGAATATCCGGCCTGCTCACTGTAAGATAGAGTACTGAACCAATCATTCTTCTATATTTAGTGATGTTGCAATAACAGGTTTTCAAAACAGAGGGTGAATAAGGAATATGAACACTCAGCTAGGGAGCATAAAATCCAAGAAAAGGATGAAAATCTAAACCACAGCTTTTTATCAGATATTCTAAGTCGACATAAACTATAGGATAGAATTGTCTATGTACGAACCCAGAATCATATACCTTCTGTTTCAGTGCCTTCAGCTCCTTAACTTGAAGTCATTAGGAGGATTTGTGACTTGTTGTTCCTCTAGAGCCTGTGATGTGGAAGGAACCCTTAAAGCAGCCACATTGGACTGGCCAACTTGATGTGAACTTGAGGCACCGACTTGTGAGGCAATTTTGCCAACCAACGCGTCAAGCCTTGACTTCTCCATTGCTTCCCAGAGTTGCATATTGAAGGAGTCATCAGAGGAAGAAGATTGTTGTGGTTGCTCTGTTTCCTTCTTCTTTCCTATTCCTTTAACTTCTTTGGATTGAGACCGAGTCACAATCGATTCTTTAAAAACCACTCCCTTTGGTTTCTTTTGTGGAGGTTGTTCCTTCTTAGCCATTAGAGGCTTTGGATGAGATTTCTTGGCTGGAGTTCTCTTTTTGGTTTTAGGTTTAGGAGGAGGTGTAGGAGTAGAAGACGGAGAAAGTGTAGGAGATGAGGATGTGGCCACTAGAGTATTTGAGATACTAGAGGCTGATTGGGTAGGTGAAGGTGAATGGGAAACAACAGGAATCTTAGTTCTAGCCATTTAAAAAGCGAAATGTGAATCAAAGATTTGCCAAGGACTGGGTGAGAGAGTTTCAGAGGGTTAGGGCACAAAATGAGAAACTTTAAGGATAAATCTCACCTTATAAAGAAGATTGAGGAGTTGTAACGGTAATTTGAAGCAAACTGAGACATTTAATCGATGGGTAATGGTCAGAGGTGAAGAAAGATGCCCTTCGAGTGACGCAACGCTTCGAGTAAGAGGAGGAAGTGCGATGGTCTGAGCTTTCGCGTAACTGATATAAGTTCCAACACTCAAGTGAAAACCCTAGTGCTCGAGTGTTATTCATACTGTGCTCGAGTGTGATCATATTGTACTCGAGTGATATTCAGAAAAATTTGATAAAACATGTAAAAGCGTACCTGATTTAAATATATCTTGTTATAATTTTCATCTTTGTACTCAAATCCTCCAAAATCATTTGGGTAACCATGCTTTGAATAAGTATTTGTATAAACTCCTTCCTTCTGCTCGAGTTCTCTTGCTTCACTTCAGGTACATCCATACCATGCTCGAGTGAAGATCTTTCCTCACTCGAGTGAGACCTGTCACTCTTAGTAGGCTTGAGTGAGTTTCAAGAGTTCTTACATACTTTGTTAATCCCTGTTTTTATAGCCTGAGGCAAAGTATATGTTACAGTTCTGGACTCGAGCATTGTTCACTGACTTCAAGTGAGAATGAGATTAGCACTCGAGTAATACTTCCAGTGCTCGAGTGACAGACCTGTAAAAACAATTTCTATATAATCGGATGCCTAAGTCAGTATGGTTATCATCAAAAACTCATTAAACATAATAAATAACAAGAAAAACTTACAACTCATTGGGAATAACCATTCCCAATTCTCTTCAAATATATAAGAATTGATCTTTAGCTATTGGTTTTGTGAATATGTTAGCGAGTTGAAGATGTGTTGGTATGAATTATACTTTGACATCCTTTTTTTGCATGTGATCTCGAATGAAATGAAGTGGGATATCTATGTGTTTGGTCCTTGAATGTTGCACAGGATTCTTGCCCAAGCTAATGGTGCTAGTGTTGTCATAATAAATTGGAATCTCTTTTAAGTATATCCCCAAATCCTGAAGTTGTTTCTTCAACCATAGTACTTGAGAACAACAACTTGCTACAGCTATAAATTCAGCTTCAGTAGAAGATAATGACACTGTATTCTGCTTCTTGCTGAATCATGATACTAGAGAGCCTCCAAGGAATTGACATTGACCACTAGTACTATTCCCGTCAGTTTTATATCCTCCATGATCTGAATCTGAATAGGCCATCAAATATTCATTTCCTCTTTTTGGATACCATAAGCCAAGCTCTGTAGTGTCTCCTAGGTATTTAAAGATTCTTTTCACAGTCTCTGCATGTTATATCTTAGGAGCAGATTTATACCTTGCACACATTCCAACACTGAATTGAATATCCAGCCTGTTCAATGTAAGATAGAGTCATGAACCAATCATTCGTCTATATTTAGTGATGTTGTAACTAGGACCTTTTACATCAGCATCCAACAAAGTTGTGGAACTCATTAGAGTATAAGCTCCATTAGCATTGTCCAATCCATACTTCTTCAACAACTCCTTTAGATATTTTGTTTTAGATACAAATATCCCATTCTTTCTTTGCTTAATTTGAAGTCCAAGAAAGAAATTTAATTCTCCCAACATGGATATCTCAAACTCTCTCTGCATAATCTTGGAAAATTCTTGACACATAGATTCGTTAGTAGGATTGAAAATAATATCATCAACATAAATTTGAACAATTAGAATATCATCTTTGTTATGTTTGATGAAAAGAGTTGTATCCACTTTTCCTCTGACAAAGTTTTGATCAAGAAGAAACTTGCTTAGTCTTTCATACCAAGCTCTAGGTGCTTGTTTCAAACCATATAAAGATTTCTTAAGCTTGAAAACATGATCAGGCTTTGTTTTATCTTCAGAACCAGGAGGTTGTTCTACATATACTTCCTCTATTATATAACCATTTAGAAAAGCACTTTTCACATCCATTTGATAAAGTTTAAAACTTTTAATGCAAGCAAAGGCTAAGAGTACTTGTAGTGCTTCCAATCTTGCCACTGGAGTATATGTTTCCTCATAATCAATACCTTCTTCTTGATTATAGCCTTTGGCTACCAATCTTGCTTTGTTTCTCACAATGATTTCTAATTCATCAAGTTTGTTTTTGAAAACCCATTTGGTTCCTATAACCGGGTGATCTTTAGGTCGAGGAACCAAATCCCAAACTTGATTTCTTTGGAATTGATTTAATTCTTCTTGCATAGCAATCACCCAATCATTGTCAGATAAGGCTTCTTCCATATTAGAAGGTTCAATTTCAGAAATAAAAGCAGAAAAACTTACCTCATTGAGAATTCTACTTCTGGTTTTGACACCTTCATGAATATCTCCAATTACTTGATCAATTGGATGATCCTTAATATATCTCCATGCTTTTGGTTGAGCATGATCATCGACATCTTCTATATTTTGAAAATCATTTGTTTCAAGATCATTCTGTTTTGAAATAGTTTTGTTTTTCTTTATCAAATCTATTTCTTCTTCATCAAGATGCTTTGTCTGAGAGTCAAGTTCATCAAACACAATTATATTCTTTTATAAAAACTCAATATGTTTTACTTTTATTAGAATATCCTAGAAATAAACCTTCATCAGACTTTGAATCAAATTTACCCAAGTTTTCTTTACCGTTGTTGTGAATGAAGCACTTACATCCGAAGATGTGTAGATATTTGGTTTTCTTCCTTTGTAGAGTTCATATGGTGTCTTTCCAAGTAACTTGCGAATATATGATCGATTCGAAATATAGCATGCATTACTCATTGTATCTGCCCATAATGCTTGTGACATTTCATTTTCATTGAGTATTGCCCTTGCCATTTATGTGGGGACTCTGTTCTTCCGTTCTTCTACTCCATTTTGCTGGGGTGTTCTAGGTGCAGAGAAGTTGAGATCTATTCCCTCGTTGTTGCATTAGTCTTCAAAGAGTTGATTATTGAATTCTCCTCCATGGTCTGTCCTAAGAGAAACAATAGAAATACCTTTCTCATTTTGGACCTTCTTAGCAAACATAATAAATTCTACAAATGTTTCATCTTTTGAAGAGATAAATATAGTCCATGTAAATCTTGTAAAATCATCAACAATTACTAAAGTATATAGATTTCCTCCAAAACGTTTTACTCTTGCTAGACCTACCAAATCCATATGAAGTAATTGTAAAGGTTTGGAAGTAGAAATCTCATACTTTGTTTTGAATGAAGATTTAGTTTGTTTACCTTTTTGACAAGCTTCACAAATCATGTTATCTTTGAATTTTCATTTAGGAAGACCAACAACTAAATCTTTTCTAATCAGTTTGTCAAGTTGGTTCATATAAACATGAGCCAGACGCTTATGCCATAACCAACTTTCCTTTGATATGCTAAGAAAACAATTTTCATAAGAATTTGAATCTAAATCAATAGTATAACAGTTACCGTCCCTTTGAGCTCGGATCTTTGCCTTGATGGATTCTTTATTAAGCGGTAGATCTTTCTTGTTTACTATCAAGCATTCTTTTGAATCAAAGGTCACCCAGTTATCTCTATCAGGGCTTTGACTTACACTCAAGAGGTTGTGGCATAATCCTTCAACGTAATATACATAATTGATCTGAACACCATAGGATTTTCCTACTTCACCAATTTTAGCAATACGTCCAGATTGATTATTTTCAAGCGTTACCTTTCCTCCTTCTCTAGTTTCTAGCATGGTGAACTTATTTTTGTCACCATTCATGTGTCTCGAGCATCCACTATCAATATACCACTTATTTGCTCGTGATGCTTTGAGACATACCTAGAGTAAGGTGATCAAGTTTTAGGTGCTCACACTTTCTTGGGTCCTTTGTGGTTAATATGTAATACTTTTGGTACATGCGTCCCTTTCGGAACCCATTTATACGTCCCAATTACTTGTCCTTTTCTAAAATAACATGATGAAGTATAATGTCCTTTCCTATTACAATAGCTACATGATGCAAATGGATTTGATGTATGCACAGAATTCTTGAAATATTTGAGATAAGTTCTACTGCTATTTTTCTTATTTCCTCTATTTTTATCATGATCAGACTTAGATCCAATTCCAGATTTATCAAAGGAAAATCTCTGAGAATTTAGAATAACTTTAAGAGTTTCACTTCCTTTAGTAAATTTTTCCATAGTTTTTGTTAAATCTCTTATTTTCTTACCTTTTTTTTCACATACTTCACATGATGATATGACAGTATTTTTTAATTCCTTTACTTTCTTCTTGTAACTAACCATTTCTTTAGCTACATTGATGAATTCAGTATGCAATGCATTATATTCAGATAATAACTCATCATAAGTTGGTTCAGAATCACTTACCTCAGAATCCGATTCTTCTTCTTTGGCTACCAAGCATAGATTTGCCACTTCATCATCGTCGCTTTCTTCATCCGACGAGCTATCACCCTAGATAGATGATGTGTATGCTTTCTTCTTCTGCTTCTTTTTGTCTTTGTTTCAAAAGCATTCAGATTTGACATGTCCTGGCTTCCCACACTCATAGCAAACTATATGTTGCTCCTTGTTTTCTTTCTTGCTTGCTCCACTTTGATAATTTTTGAAGTTCTTTTGACCTCTTCTATAGAAATTTTTGAATTTTCTCACAATCATTTCCATATCATCATCAGGAACATCTTCATTTTCAGAAGGTTCTTCTTCCTTGATAGCTTTAAGTGCAATTCCTCTTTTCTTTTTATCATCGACCTCTTCTAGTTCCTTCTTGAATCTCAACTTTCCTTCATACTCAGAAAGGCTAACAAAGAGAGTAGCTACGGATCTCATTGACTCCCCTTTAGCTTCTTCGATAGCTATCACCTTCGCTTCCCATTCTTTCGTAAGAATATTAAGAATCTTTCTTACCTGGGAATTTTGGTCAAATGTTTTTCCAAGTGCAGATAGTTGATTAACAAGATGAGTGTACCTGAGTTCAAATTCTGATATTCCTTCTCCAGGTTTCATACAAAATAGATCATACTCTGTAATTAGAGTATTGACTCTATTTTCTTTGATTCCAGATGTACCTTCGTGAGTAATTTCAAGAGCATCAGACATAACTTTAGCTGTTGGTAGAGTGTAGATTTGAAAATATTCCTTTTGACTAAGCACTCTTTATCATTAAAATAGCTTTACTATTTAATGGTACTAACCTTTTGTCATCTTCGTCAAACTCTTCTAGACTCTTTTTAATGACTCTACGATTTTCTTCATTGGAACATAGTCACCATCTTGTATTACATTCTATAAACCGTATCCTTTAGCCATCACAAACACTTTGAACTTAGCTTTCCAGAACAAAAAATGTTCTCCAGCACAACCAGGAGGTCTAGTGATTGATGCTCTGTCTGGAAGAATGTTTTCACCCATTGTAGCCATTTATCGGATCCTTCTCATGCTATTAGGCTCTTCGGAGAAGACCTCGCTCTGATACCAAATGAAAGAGTCAAGCTTCACCCAAGAGGGGGGTGAATTGGGTGATGTGATAAATTTTTTGGTTGATGTGATGATATAGTAATAGCTGTACATAAAGTAGAGTTGAGAAGATAAGCACACAGAGAGTTATACTGGTTTGGCCCAAAACCCAGGCCTATGTCCAGTCCTCAGAGATCAAGAGCTACTGAGATTTTCACTATTCTTCCAAGATTCAGTGGGCTCTCGGAACGCCACAAGAAAATAACCGTCCTTGAAAGGACTACAAGTAGAAATACTAGAAATTTCTCTCCCCCTTACGACAAGTCTTACATGCAGAAAAACAAACCTATGAACATGGTAGGTATGTTCTTGGATGGTCGTAATGATGTTGTCTGCCATTGTTTGACTTCCTCTATGTCTTTCTAATTTAAACATTCAAACTCCTGTATCACACTCATAATACATGTTAAATGATGTTATATAATTTTAATAAGTGAAAATAAAATGAATAAATAATGTTAAACCATATTCGGATTGAACGCTGTAAGACTGGTGCATTTTGTCTTATGGCAGAGTATCACTCGAGCGCTGTGATGTCTCACTCGAGTGCAATACCATATTTTCTCCTTTTGCTTTAGTTTTATACTTGCACTTTAACGGATTTTGAGAGAGTGCATTTTCACACTTGCGAGTGATATGGGTCCTAACTTGAGCACGGGTCTCCTCACTTGAGTGTTGCTTCATTTTACGCTATGAGCCACATCTCTAGACAAATTCGCACCCTGTTTTATCAAGAGTGTGATTTTGCACTCGTAGGTGATGTGAGCCCTCACTCGAGCATAATTACTCTTACTCAAGTGAGAAGAATATTCTTCTATAATATACTCTTTGTCCTCATCACTTGTATCAGAATTGAAAGAGTTAGATTTCTTACTCGTGAGTGCTGATGTATCACTCGGGTACATGTACTCTTACTTGGGCATACTTATGATTCTTGTTCTACATGACTCTTGGCCAAACACTCTCAGTCCTTTACTCGCTAGGACTCAGGTGTAGATAAGGCCATCACTTGAGTACAGAAACTGTGCTTGAGTGAAGTGTTGATATCTTGTTTCTGACTTTGCTCTCTGTCAAACACTTTTTGTCCAACACTTTCATATGCTCGAGTGCAAAACAGCTTGATGCTCGAGTGTTAGTTATAGTGCTCGAGTGCATCAGTAAAACTAACAATAATTATTTTCTGTCAAACACTTTCTGTCCAACACTTGCATGTGCTCGAGTGCAAAAGAGGTTGATGTTTGAGTGTTAACTATGTTGCTCAAGTGCATCAGTAAAATTGATAGCAAACTCTTCTAAACTTTGCCATATGCATTTGGTAACTTTGTAACTTATTGTCTAGACTTTTAAAAACATAACTTGCATACAATATCCTTTTGTTATCATCAAAACTTGGAATCTAACACATAGCACATGACAACACAACATATAAACAACCACGTAGTGTATGAGAGAGAGTTACCACTGAACATTCATTTCCTTGGGTTACCTATAAATTCTAAATTTGTAAAAAATGTGTTATTACTCATTCATGTCTTATTCTAAACTCATATAGTTGGTTATCTGGAGTCAAAATCACGAAATGACCAATATGCCCCTAGGACTCTTTCTAATTCCCGTTTATATCCAGTTCAACTGTACTTTACCAAAAATTATGGCCCAATCGATTCCCACACAATTTTACATGTAGAATCCATTTTTTACCTCATATTTGACAAATTCACGCTCAACTTCCCAGAATACCCTTGGCAGCCCTATGTTAGTGTTTTAGGGGTAAAAGTGTCATTTCAAACCATAAAGCCTTCATACTTCACGTTTCACATGTTCCCTACACAATTTTCCATTCTAAATACAATAGAATCACCAAATCCATGACATTCCAGCCCAAAATCACCCAAAATAGGTCTGGACAACAATCTAAAAAAATTGGAAAATGTGAAGTTTCTTGATTCTTTTCAACAAAACACCTTTTCATTTCTAATCTCTTGTTTAACACTTAAACACCTCTTGAACATGATCAATCAAAGTTTGGACAGCACCTCCCCTTAGGGTTTATGCATCATAAAACCTAAATCCAAGACAAAACAAGCCAACTAACAAGCCAACCAAAACACTAACAACAAGCAAGAATCATCAAGAGATAACAAGTCGATTTCTCTTGACTTTCTCTCTCTAGCCGTGACATTCCTCCTCTTCTATCTATTGATTTTATTCTCGATTTACATGATGTCAAGAAGGATATGAGGATTAGGGAAGGTTTATAAGAGATTAGAGACAAGAACAAGTGATTTCAACTACAACTTACCTAGTTTTTCCTTCTTGATTTGTTTTAGCTCTCTTCTTGCTCTTGTTTTCTCCAAGTATGGACGGAATGTGGCCCTTGGAAGAGCTTAATTGCTCTTAAACCAAATCACTTCCATGTCCTTAAAAATATAAATTTTATTCAAAATTCTTACACATGGCATTTTCTTAGCCCTTCCTTTTTCCATATGGCAAATAAGCCTACGACATGGCATGATATGTGTTCCAATCACATTTTTTCTTGATTTTCCTCCTCTTGGTCATCCATATGCATAAATAAAGGGAAATTATTGGCTTTTAATTTTACTTAGTCAAATGACTATTTTACCCTTACATTTTATTGAATTTTTGAACCAAGTGTTGTTTTCCTTCCCTTTTTGTTTTGGCCAAAATTTTCATGATAAATTGGGCCAAAAATTGTGATCTTCCATTCTTAATTTTTGGGCTACAATATTAGGCTTTTATAAGACAAAAATTGTGCTTTATGTAGTCCTTGGCCAAAATTTCACATAATCATTATGTCCCATATCTTGGCTACTTTAAGTGCACCAAAATTCACCATTCTTATTCTATATAATGTTACAAATATACAAGGAACTTTGGTGAAAGAAATTTGGGATGTTATAGATCTCCCCCCTTAATAAAATTTCGTCCCCAAAATTTGCTAAATGAACATATTCATAAATTCATGGTAACATCTTTGCATGTCTTCCTATACTTCCCAGGTTGCTTCTCTAGGAGATAATCCCTTCCAAACCACTTTTATGAACCGGATACTCCTATGCCTGAGTTGTTTATCTTACTGATCAATGATTTGGTTAGGTGTAACCTTATATGTAAGATCATCATGCACATCAATATCCTCATATTCAATTACTTCCCAGGTTGCTTCTCTAGGAGATAATCCCTTCCAAACCACTTTTATGAACCGGATACTCCTATGCCTGAGTTGTTTATCTTACTGATCAATGATTTGGTTAGGTGTAACCTTATATGTAAGATCATCATGCACATCAATATCCTCATATTCAATTACAAGCTCTAGATTGGGTTGATACTTCTTTAACTTTGAGACGTGGTAGACATCATGTAATTCTCTCAAATTTGGGATAAAGCTATCCAGTATGCTACTAGCCTATCCAAGATAATATTTCAAATAGACCAATGTACCTTGGGCTTAGCTTCTTCAATTTTAATACCCTACCAATACTAGTGATAGGAGAAACTTTCATAAACACATAATCTCTGACTTCAAATTCTAGAGGTTTCTGCCTCTTGTCGGCATAACTCTTCTACCTGCTCTAAGCAGCTAATAGTTTTTGCTTTATCAAATTGATTTGCTATATTGTTTGATAACTATATATGGCCTTTACAACTACCTCTCAAACAATTATGTCCAGCACAAGGTGTAATACCTCGAATTTTGAGACTCAAGGCTAAAGAATAAGCCTGAGATTAATAGATTGCTAAGCCCCAGTTTAGCAAGATCCCAAATTGTGATTAAGGGTTAATGACTTCAAAAGTGGATGTGGTTAGTGATAAATAACCCTTTTGGAGAATATGATGTGATTTGGTACTCGAATATGATTCGTGTGTATTGTGAGCAGTGCCGAAACCCTGTATTTGAGTTCAATTATGGATTAACATCCAAATTGACTTAGAATAGAGGGAAGAATTGAATGGGGTATTTTTTTGAAAATGGTGTCATAGTGTGTTTTAATGTCATTGAAATTGGTTTGGAACTTTGGAATGGAAAAGTTGCAATGTTAGGTTTTGAAATGTGAATTGTTTTGACATGTTGAGACTGTTGTGAAAACATGTCGGTGAGATGTGAATTTGATTGATTTGGTGTTTCTAATGGATTCCTTGTGAAAATTTATGTGGGAATTGTTAGATCCCAAGTTTTGATGATAACAAAAAGACAATTATGTACAAATCATGGTTTTATAAGTTTAAGAAATGTTTACCAAGTTACCAAATGCATATAGCAATGTTTTCTGGTATCTGCTATCAAATTAAACAGGAGTGCTCGAGCATGAGCTTTGCACTCAAGCATAGATCCCTTCTGTGCTCGAGTAGGTGCAAGTGAAAGCCAGAAAGTGTTCACCCGAGAGGCATGCCACTGTTATGTTCACTGATTCACTCGAGCACATGCGAGTGAAGGTCCGCGAGTGCTTGGCTGAGAGCAAGTATTATCATTTCTTCCTTGATGCACTCGAGCAGAGACATTAATGCTCGAGCATGAGCATTCTGTACTCGAGCAAGGTATTACGAGTGCTTGGCCGAGAGTCCTGAAGTTCAAGGAAGTGCAAGTGTGCTCGAGCACAACCTCATATGCTCGAGTGACACATCAGCACTTGCGAGTGAAAAATCTATCCCTCTCCATTTCTGATGCGAGTGCTTGTATAAACGGTATATTACCTGAGAATATTCTTCTCACTCGAGCAGGAGTGTGTGTGCTCGAGTGAGGACCCACATCACCTGCGAGTGATAAATTTATCCCTCTCAAATCCTGATGTGAGTGATGACCCGAGAAGACATTCCTAGTGTAAAATACAGGATCACTCGAGCAGGAGGAGTTGTGCTCGAGTGAGACCCCACATCACTCGCGAGTGATAATTCTGTCTCTCTGAAATCCTATGCAAGCACAACCCGATAACTGAAGCACGAAGAGGAAAATAGAAAGATCACTCGAGTGAGCCTCTTTATGCTCGAGTGATGCTCTGCCAAATCACCAAAATACCAAGTCTCACAACGTTCAATCTGAATATGGTTTATTGTTAAGTATACATATTATCATTACTTATTATCATTGTCTAACATCATTTTAAATATATTATAAGTATGATACAGGAGGATGAACGTTGAAATAAACAGACATGAAGAAAAGTCAAACAACGGCAGACAACGTTACGACAAACACACACCTACTACAGAAGAAATTTTCAAACGTACGCATGCCATTCTACAGTTGAATAGCCACGCTCCTCAAATGATGATTACTCAAACGGGCATAAACTGAACATCTATAAATACAGAGATTCAGAGATCGTCAAAATATAACGAAGCACAAGAATTCACAAGCTTATACACAAGTTTCAGTTATTCACAAATTATTCTCTGTATACACATTATTCTTCAGTGTTTATTTATTTACTCTGTAAGAGAGTCTTCATTCAACTCAAACTTTATGTTTATTTGATCTCAAGGTATTGGGACCTTGAGTGGGTAGATTTCCTTACGAGAGAAGCAGTTGAGAGAATTCCTTGTTAAGCCTTTCACTCATAAGTCTTGTATACATAAGCAAGTGAGAAGGGTCATAGGTTGTTTTTCTGCACGTAAGACTTGTCGTAAGGGGGAGAGAAATTTCTTAGTGAGAGAATATTTCTGCTCTTAGTCCTTTCAAGGACAATTGTTGTTTTGTGGCGTTCTGAGAGCCCATTGAATCTTGGAGGTATAGTGAAAATCTCAGTAGGTCTTGATCTCTGAGGACTGGACGTAGGCCTGGTTGTTAGGCCGAACCAGTATAACTCTCTGTGTTCAAATCTTCTCAACTCTACTCTATCTACTATATTTTTCATATCTCCACATCAAGTGAAAAATTTATAACATCACCCAATTCACCCCCCTCTTGGGTGAAGCTTGCCTCTTTTAGGAATGATGTTTGGTATGAAATGGGAACCATTGGAAGCAAACATGCAAAATCTGAAATTCTGTCCAGTGAAACTCTATTCTGGGAAGTTAGTTTGTGTGAACGTTTTGAATGCCCAAATGGTGTCTAAAAACTCTGAAACTTTCCCGTATTAAAATCCACATCCAAAGCTTTAAAATGGACATATAATTTGTGCCATTTCGTTTTGTGAGCTAGGAGATATGACTGTCCAAAGTTTGGGATGGAAATTGAACTCTGTTTTGGGGCAGTTATGAGTTTTATGTAATTCCGGAATTTTGTGGTGATTTTGGATAATTGTCCATATTTTTCAATTTGGCTGTGAGATCACCTCATTTCAATTTTTCTAAAATTAGTTATGATGTTTCAAATTTTGGGCAAAAAATCTGCAAGAAAATTCAAAAATGGGAATTATGACATCATCAAGATAAAACATGACATCAGCATGGAATTAAAACATATTGCCTCATCTTAGTTATTTTCCATCATTTTTCGTGCAACATGAGAGAGAGGAGCTGGTTTGGTTTCTAGAGAAAGAAGGAGCAAGAAATTGCAAGGTAAGGTGATTCATCCTATGATTTAGCTTCTAACATGTGCAATACATCTCCTAAGCTTCTACTCTATGTAATTTAAGGTGTTGAAGCAAGAATTTTGCTGATTGAAAATGAGTTAGGGTTCAGTCATTTTAGGGAAAAGTTAGAGGGAGCTTAAGGTAACTTCTGAAACTTCAATCTTTGATTGTTCTGGTGCTGTGGTTGATTTAATCGATGAAATTTCACCGGATTGTCTTTGTTTATAAAATTGGAAAATGGGTTGGCCTAAGTGTTATGCTACCCAAATTGATACTAAATGGTAGTTCTAACCCAATGTAATGGTCAATAAAGTGATAAGGAGTAGAAAGAAACGCATCTGCGGAGCTGAAACCGAAAAACCCCAATTTTTCCTGAGGAATTGAGAATTGGCCAAGGCTAGTTTGGAGGGCTTAGAGTTGGATTTTCAATGATTTGATGATTCCATTGAGTTTAGGAATGAAAATTAGGTAGGGTTACAGTTGGGCACTTTTTTGGAAAAGGCTGAAAAAGCATAATTACGAAAACGCCCCTGAAACCCTTAAAGTGAGGCTGCCAAGGGTAATTTTGTAATTGACAATGAATTTGATAATTCCAACTCCAGAAATGGATTCTTTGGGTGAAAATAAGTTAGGATAGCCTAGGATAGAATTTTGGGAAAAGTACAGCCGGACCAGGTACGGCAAGGCCGGGCGGGTCCCCGGGGGCATTTTAGTAATTTTTCAACATAGCCTCATCTAACCCCCAGAAACACTATGGAAGTGTCTAAATAGTACATTTGGGATTGTAGGACCCAGTTGAGGGCCCAAGTTTCTAGCACGCAAATCAAGGAGAAAAGACTGGAGGTAGGGAAATTACCTCTCCTGCATATATTTGATATTTGTGTTGGTGTATTGATGCATGTTATTTCTTTGCTTGATTATGTGAAACATATATGAACTATTGAAGCTCTGTTTCTGTTATGCTATGGCCATAAGTATATTGTTTGAAGCATTGAGTTTATAGGTATGTCATTGTGTGAGCATGAGTTATATAATGCAAGCATGTCATGCATTAAACACATTTCTTGCATGCATATTGGTATCTGTTTCCTACTGAGATTCTCTTGAATCTCACCCTCCCCTACCAACAATTTAGGCAGGCCAAGTGGCTCGTGGAGGGAGCGGCTAGGACTCCTTCGAGATGAGAGTTGGTAGTTGTTTATCAATGAGTTGTGAAGACTATATATGATTCAATTGAATATAGGGTTATGAATTTGAGATGAGATTTTGTAATCCCCATTTGAAGAATGGTAATGGGCAATTGTGCCCTGTGTATCTTTAGGGAAGGTATGTACCTGGGATTGCCAAGATGATTATGTTGTGCACTCTGATATTTATATCAATGTGATTTATCTTCGTATAGTAATATGAGACCAAGTTTATAAATGATTTCGAAAGGTATTTGTGAAAAGCCCATCATGTGATGGGTTAGTAAATGTTATTTGATTATTAGTGGTCTCTATTTCATTTTAATCACGTATTTTGGATATAATTATGGAGGGGGTTACACAAGGGTGATTGAGACTTCCTTCTATACAATGCTTTATATTGAGCCATTTGAATGCTCAAATGATAACTGTTGTTATATGCAAATCTATAAGTGGAAGAAATCAATCTTAGTTGCCTTTGAAATCTAATACACAAGCCCTTAGTATATTTTCTAGTGTCTATATTGTCCTTTCTATTTATCCTTCTGTCTAAGGATGATAGGCCGTATTGAATATACGCTTGGTACCCAAAGCCTCGTGTAACGCTTTCCAAGATTTGGAAGTGAATCGAGGATCTTGATCAGAAATTATGTTCTTTGGTGTACTATGTAATTGCACTATCTCCTTGATATAGATCTCTACTAGCTTATCAACAGAATAGTTAATATTAATTGGTAGGAAATGGGCTGTCTTTGTGAATCGATCAATGATTACTCATATTACATCATGATTTCTAATTTTGGATAAAATGGTTACAAAATCCATGGTGATACTCACTCATTTCCACTAAAGAATTACAGGGTTTTGTAGAATCCCTGAGAGTCGACTTTCACCTTCTGACAAGTGAAACAACAAGCTACAAATTATGTCACATCTCCTTTCATCCCTGGCCACTAATACATGGACTTCAAGTCATGATACATTTTAGTTGCTCCGTGGTACAGAGTACACTTACTCTTGTGTGCTTCATCTAAGATTATCCATTTCTATTCTATTTGCAGTAGAACATATATCCACTTTCTGTATCTAACTAGTCCACTCAGTGACAAGTCATATTTCGAAGTTTCTCCCCATTCAATTATGTTTTGGATAGACTATGCACATCCATCTTGCATCTGAGCTTCTTCGATTACTGTTCTTAGATCATTTTCTGCTTGACGAAATTGTTGCCACAAATCATAATCTAATTGACAAACTAAGATCTTTGAAATCTTCGATCAATTCTGCTCATAAATTATTAGGGCTACTAGCTACACTATCTTGTGGCTCAATGTATTTGCAACTACATTAGCCTTGCCTGGATGGTATTTGATTTCCAAGTTGTAATCTTTTAAGCAACTTCATTGATTTACGCCATCTCATATTCATCTCTTTCTGATTGTACAAATATTTCAAACTCTTGTGGTCACAGTACAACTTACGGCTGCCCCATAGAGATGGTTTCTCCAAATTTTCAATGCAAACACAATTATTGCTAACTCAAGATAATGAGTGGGCTAGTTCAATTCTTTAGGCTTCAGCTGATGAGAGGTACATGTTACTACTCTGCCCTGTTGTATTAGGACATATCCCAATCCATCCTTGCTTGCATCATTGTAGACCACATAGGTCAACTGTGGATTTGGTATTGTGAACACTAGTGCTGTGGATTTGGTATTGGTATTATAGAGCTCCTCTCACAACTATCGTCCCACACAAAAGGTTGAGTTTTCCATGTTAACTTTGTCAAAGGAAAAGAAATTCTGGAAAAATTCTGTATGAACCTTCTGTAATAACCAGCAAGACCCTAAAAACCATATATTTCAGCAATATTCTCTAGCCTCTTCTAGTTTAGTACTGCTTCCACCTTGTTAGGATCTACCAAGACCCCTTCTTGTGAGACTAAATGGCCCAGAAATTTTAATGCTCTATGAATATACCAAAATATCATCAATGAAGACTACTACAAATTGGTCCAAATATGGATAGAAAATTTGATTCATTACTCCATAAATACAGCAGGTGCATTTGTTAGCCTAAATGGCATTACTAGAAATTCACAATGGCCATATCTAGTTCTAAAAGCAGGTTTTGATACATCCTCTACTTTCACTCTAAGTTGATGATACCTTGATCTCAAATCAATTTTCATGAATATGTAGGAACCAGGTAACTGATCGAGCAAATCATCAATTCTGGGGAGTGGGTATTTGTTCTTAACGGTCACCTTGTTTCGCTTTGTGTAATCAATACAGAGTCGTAGGCTTCTATCTTTCTTCTTGACAAATAGCACTGGAGCTCCCTATGGCAAGACATTGGGTTAGATGAACCCTTTCTCTAATAGCTCCTCAATTTGTTTTTTCAATTTTTCCATCTCATTTAGAGCCATCCTTTACAAGGCTTTGGATACTAGCCCGCTCCGGGCTTAGTTACAATTGCAAACTATACTTCCCTTTCCAGGGCTAATCCATGATATCTTTCGGAAACACATCTGGAAACTCATTCACTACTAGTATATACTCAAGTGTTGTTCCTACTTTTGATTGCATAGAGGGGAATACTATATACCCCTGACAACCTTTATGTAAACATCTCTTAGCCTCAACTACTGAGAGAAAATTAAGGTTAACTTATGTATTAGCATTTGGTTGCAAATTAAGAAAATAACCCTTTCGCTTTTGTAGTCTAGCAAAACATCGTTTGTTGTGAACCAGTCAATACTGAGAATTACTTCTAGTCTATGTAATGGCAAGCATATTAGATCCACTATTGACTTGGGTCCTTCGCGTATATCAAGCAATTCAAACAAACATCGACTATGACAATTTTGACACCCATAAGTATAGATACAACCAGATTGTATGGAAATCGATGCACACTCAGGTCTAGCCGTCTTACATAGCCATATGCAATAAATGAATAACTAGCACCTGAGTCATACAATACTTTCACTAAATTGCCATTAAGAGAAACAAACATATAATCAGTTTAGGAGATTTCCTGGCTTCTACTTGGGTCAAACTGAATACTCAAGCTTCACTAACCATTGCTACTATGGAAAATCTCTAGCGAAATGTCCTGGTTTCTTGCCTTACTGAGCTTGATTTGTTGAAGCACCACATGGCTTTCCACGATGCCAACACATTCTGCTGTCCAAGAATCTCTTATTAGTATAACCCTCATATTGATATGACTTTTTGTTACTTCTGCCAGATAGACCACTCTGATTCTTATGTTTCTGAGAGGAATTTCCATTGCCAGATGCACCCTTACTGTTAATATTTCTGCTATAATACAGATTCAACAAGTTGCATTCTATGATTCAGCACTCTTCTACTGCCTTACTGAATTCTATGAACTATTTGGAAACAAGCTTCTCTTTTAACTTTGGTTTCAATCCCCAAATCATCATATTTGAGTTCCATTGGTCATCATCACGATACCTCAGATACCAAGAGTATTGAGATAACCTGATGAATCGAGCCAAATACTCATCAAAACTTTCTCTTTCTCATCTTGTTGTATTGATAGGAACTTTATTTCCTTCGCAATTCTGACTGATTGGGGAAAATCTTTCTTATTGATTGTTTTTGAAATAAATCCCATTTGATAGGAATATTTCGTGCCTGAAGAATCAACTTAGTATTCTTCCACCACCTGTCTGCATCCCCTTCTATTTTTTAAATTGCCAACCGAACTTTGATGTCATCTAGGCATTCTAAAATTTTGAAAATTCTCTCTAGCTTAGATAGCCAATCTTTTACTCGCTGGGGATCAAACTCCCCTTGGAAGATAGGATTTTTTGTTGACTAAACCATGGCACCTATGTCTATAAACTTTCAACCTCAATGACAGGTCTAAGTAGAGGCCCCTGTTCAGGTTCTTGAGGCTGTACATGTTCATTGTAACCCCTACTTTGATAAGCACAATTATGATCTGTAACGCTTAATAAGAATGGATTGGAGACTGACGGATAATTTATAACTCATTTTAACTCCCGCCTTATGGTAGGGTTTTCAAAAATTCTTTTAAAACGTTTCCAAATCCTGATCTCAAGTTCAGGTTTTGAATACAATTACCCTGTGTAGTTATATCACATTAATACATATCAGAGTGTACAACAAAAATCCCGGCAAACCCCGGGTGTCATATAGGTACTACGGGTTTACAAGATTCCCTTTTTGGGGATTACATAACTATATCCCAAAATAATATTTACAATCCAAAACTATATATCCCTACAAGGTCCTAGCCGCTCCTGGTCGTCCGTTTCTCCTTGGAGCCACTTGCTCTGTCTGTAAGGTTAGTCAATAGAAAGAATGAGATTCAAGAGAATCTTAGTACTAATAAATCACTCATACAGTATATAAAAACGCAGCATGTAAGATCAAGTTTAGCAACAACACAATGATACATGGCTCACGCCACATATGACAGCACACACGGTTGTATACACTATGCATCAGCTTTTGCTGCGATCTCTATGTATTCACAAAGTATCACTATGCGTCAGCTTTCGCTGCAATCTCAAAGCATCACAATGTATCACAAAGTATTCACAATGCATGACAAACATACATACAATATTTCACACACAGTATAAGAGAAAGAGTCACTACCTTGTTCTTTCCTGACGTTCCTCGGCACAGTGGGCTCATGAGTATAGCTAATGTCAAATCCTATAACCAATACCAAAAACGATAGATTAAAGCTTTATTCTAATTTCTTTAATAACTCATGATACTTGAGTTGGTTATCACTATGGTCATTTAATCAAGTCAACTAAGGAGCTAAATTGGTCAATTAACCTAAAAGGCTAATTTCTATCCTCAAAGTTCCACAATATTATATTATGCCATAAAATCTTCAATTTTCACATAGGTGACCAATCTACCAGAATTTTTCAGCATATTTGAAAAATCATAACTAATTCTAAAAAAATAAAAATGAGGTGATCCTAAAGCCCATTAAAATCTTTTTGAGTGCTTGTCATAGAAAAAATATGAATCATTACCAGAAATCACCACACAATTCCAGAATTACACAAAATTCCACACTGCTCCAGAATTAAGTCCAGTTTCGACATCAAACTTTGGGCAACCAGAAATCCGAGCTCACAAATTGAAATGACACAAATTATAAGTCCATTTTGAAGCTTGGAATGTGAAATTTAATACTGGAAAGTTTCAGAATTTTTAGACACCAATTTTACTTTCAAAATGTCCCTACAAACTGACTGCCTTGCTCAGAGTTACACTTGACAGTTTTTCCAATTTTCAGCCAATGTGTCCAATGGCTCCAAAATCAACAACCAACCCTATTTCCACACAATTTTTTGTGTAGAAAACAATGGTAACATCAAAATGAACAAAGTCCCACTCATTCTCCTTGTCATGTTTTGGCAGAATTTTAGGGTATTTCACAACAAACAACTATTTCACTATCTAATCACTAAGCTTAGCTCATTTGCCTCCAAACCAACATATAAGCACATACATAGGATGAATGCTTCATGATCCCTAATATAATCTAAAAACAGAAAGTAGGGCTGCCAAAATAGCCCACAACAACTCATCCAATTAAAGCATCATATACATCAACATAATGCTCTTACTCACCTCTTGCTTCTTCTTGTGTTCTTTTCTTGATTCCTCAACTTTTGTTCTTGCAAGGTGGCTGAAAACTCCTCTTCTTCAAAAAAAAAAAAACCATAGAAATAAAGCTAAGGAATAGAGGAACAATTTTCATTAAGGTCTTTAGAGCTAGAAATGGGATCTTGAAGGTGTAAATAGCTTACCTTTCCTTCTTGTTCCCCTTGGCTCTTACTTTCGATCTTTCCCTTTCTCTCCCCTTTTCTTTTGCACTTGGCCGACTTGAAATGAGTGAATAAGATGAGAGAATGTTTTAATTAAATAGTCAAGAATTCTTGTAGAGCTTAAGTCGGTTGAGCACATGTGAGAGAGAGAGAGAGAGAGCACTTTAATTGCAAGAGATATGTACCAATAATCCTTTGCTTCATCTTTTCTCTTCCTTTCTTGATGACATACGAATATGTGGCCTTTTTTGTTCAAGTTATCTTCTTTTATTTGGCTCACTATTGTTGACCAAAAATAATGACCAAAAGGAGTTAAAAGAAGCCTTCTACCATTATCTTAGTTTACCTCCTCACATATGTTACTTTTAGTGGAAATTGTTGACCAAGTCTTCTCCTTTTAATTGGTCATATATTTGTTTCTCTTTCTTGCCTCATGTTATCGAAAATGAGGCATAGGAAAAGAGATGATGATCTTTTGTAATATCTCTTAGAATAATAAAGTTATTTCCCCAATTAGCATGAGATTGTTGACCAAGTCCTCATCTTTTTATAACTTGGTCCAATTGCTTCCATATGTCATATTTAATAGCCAATATGTATTTTTCTCTTGCTTTTCCCCCCTTGTCATACATGAATCACGGCCTTTCAAAGAAGAAGATGATCTTGTAAAATATCATCTTGCAATATAATATTTAGTTACCAATTTTGCATGTGAAATCTAACTAAAGTCATAACAAAATTTTCAGAGGTAATTCTGTCACTAATCCCACTATCTATTCTGTACATTTGGCTCTTAAGTACGTGTTGGGATATTACATTCATCTCCATGTCCACCAGGATTATTGTGAATTTCCCCATCTGCATTTTGTTTCTAGTATACTTCTCATAGCTCATCCTTAAGATTGTTGATCATTGTCCGATGTTCAGTTACCCTGTCCGATATTTGTTGCATTAGGTCAGGTCCAGCTCCTCAACCTTGCCCAGCACCTATACCTCTGGTCTCACTATTTTTATGTTTCACTATGTTGAAAATAAGAAAGAGGTAAATTTCACATAATCATAACATGTCGTTAGGGAAAGGTTTTAACAACATATAGCCTATAAACAACTATATAACATGTCGTTATCCCTTTACATAATATAACATAACATGTACAACAACTTCCTAGGGGGTCACCTATCATGGCATTTCCTTGGGCTAAGCACGTTCGACCTTAGTGCACCCATGTAAAAATATTGATACTAGCTCCAACTACTTTCGAGCACCGGTACCCAATAACTGGTCCTGTTCCAAAAAGTCATGCCATCTATCTCAGAGTAGTTTTTAGTCACCTGTTCTTTGATCAAACTGTATGTCAATGCCAACACATGTACTCCAACACGAGCATCGTGATGTACTCCTTAAATGGCATAAAACTGTCGTTCAGACCCTACTCTATAATATCATTCTTCTTCTGGGTCTAAAATACAATATATGAGAAAAAGTACATCGTAGTGTGAATCCAGATCTCATCTGGGTACTCTAAATCCAATAGACCCTAATCCTAATATAGTGTGTCTAAACCATCCAGGTATGCTATATACTGATCTACATGGTGTCATGCTTTCGAATAGCCTGCAGATATATGCCCAAATATACTCCCACAACTCTTGATCTGGTTGCAAATCATGTTTCACGTATATTGGTCCAGGTCTAGACCTGGTGACTGTATATAGATAGACTCTAATCCATCTGTCAGTAGTTGCTCAGTGTCTCCTACTGGTAAACTCATTAATGGTACTGGTGCTGGTCTAGGATGAGGCCTGTATATTGGCCTTAAGTGCACCCGCTTCCTCGTGGTTCGCAACATTTTTACACCACTCGGCATACATTAATGTCATACTCGTTGTCCCTTTGGTATCTAGTGGCTTTCCCGAGTTTGATTTACTGATGGTGGTGACTCACTCCTCTGTTGCTTTCTTTCGTGCATACCTCCTATCATCATATAACTAAGACCATTCAGTTTACTATTCCAGTATTGCCGGAACTAACACTCTAATACCAAAAATTTCAAACCCGTAACATTTTGATAATTACTAGAGTAATAACACACAATTCAAGTATACTAATACAAAGTACTTGATTACATTTATAGGAGTTCCCATAGGGTTTGAACAAAATATTTACATATCGTAAAAATAATAAAAAAGTTGCAGATAACCAACGGCTAAGCTTGAACAGGACCAGAACCCTTAGTTACCACTATCCACATCTTTGCCCTTAGAGTCACCCCTTTCATCTGAATAAATTTTAAATTTTGGGAAATGGGTGAGATTCATACGAATCTTAGTAGTAACACACAATCAATCATATAAAATATGATAAACAAACATGCAATGCACCATATAATATAATAGAACAAATCATGCTGCAAACAAATTTGTGCACACTATTCGGAGTCAACTGACTCTTAGACCCCTACTTGTCTTACTACCTCATCTGGGTGCCACATGGCCTGATGGTACTTATGCTTTTCCCATCGGTTGGTACTTGTGCTTTTCCCATGCCAGCTAAGAATTGTGTTAATCATTCATATCACAGCACATAGTAACACACAACATATAAACAACCACATAGTGTATGAGAGATAGAGTTTCTACCTGAACGTTCCTTTCCTTGCTAAACCAACACTTACCTTTGCTTCTTCTTCTTCCGTCTCTCCAACTCTTCAAAGTTTCTCCAAGGCACTTTCTCTCTCTCCTTCTCTTGTGTTTATGCGTGAAGTGTATGAAGGGAAGGGAAGAGAAATGCTTCATAAACTTCCTCCCTTAATTCTACACCATGGATTTGATTAAGGGACCATAATGTGATACTAGTCACCAACCATGCTTCCCTCCATGCTTCCACCAATACACACTTTATAATTGCTCCCTTTGACTTTCCTTAACATTGAACTAGCCTTCTCCCTTTGTTAGCTTTCAAAAAAAAAAGTGCTCCCCCTTCTCATAATTCAACCAAACCATTTCTCTTCCAACTAGACCAATTCTTGCACTCAAGGTAGCATACCATTTCAACATTATTTGTCCATGTAGCATTATTTTATTGCAATTTGACATGTGCTCATACAAATCCATTATAATTTAATCCCCTCCTTATATGATCATGACACTTGGCATTTTAATTCCATCAATCAATTTCTAACACATTTTATTTTCAATTTTCGGAATAATGCCAATTCTAGTAGATTTTCTGCTCTAATTTTGAAAAATGATAACTAATTTTATAGATATCATTTTGGAGTAATTCCAAAGATTATGAAACCCTTATTGAGTCTAGTTTCAAGGGAAAATATAGAATTTAGCCATCTAAAAGCATATCATTCCCAGATTTCATTTCTTTGACCACTGCTCTAGAGAATTTCTAGATTTTATGGACAAAATTCAAAAATTCACAACTCTTTGTACATAGCTTCAATTGATTCATATGACCTATTAAATTAAAGTTTAGGATCTCTACTTTCACTTTGTAAAGTTTTAGAATTTTTACTGACCATTGGCCTTCCAAAACTATATACGAACTCACTACCTTACAGA
The DNA here is from genome assembly GCA_963855925.1 of Inga laurina. Lineage (NCBI taxonomy): Eukaryota > Viridiplantae > Streptophyta > Magnoliopsida > Fabales > Fabaceae > Inga > Inga laurina. The sequence continues at coordinate 27,999,619 of OY979706.1, read as the reverse complement.
CGATTTCATTGAAAACACCATTCAACTTTCAATTTTCATTATTTAATTCCTTTAGCATTAAATATTCACCATTTCATTGAATATATAAAAACAATCACAATATGCTCTTGGTGAATAAAATTTGGGGTGTTACAAAAATAGATCTGGACGAAAAATAGAAAAAATTAGGAAAAATGTAGTTTCTTGATTCCAATCAACTTACCACCTTCTTTTCACCCCAAATCACTTGTTTGACCACTTAATTACACTTCCCACATAACTAATATAAATTTGGGCAGCACCTTCCCTTAGGGTTTGACATCCCCAAATAACAAATCAAGCCAAAATAAAGCCAATAATCAACCACAACAACAACAACAACAACCTTAAATCAAACAAGATAACAAGATTTTATGGCTTTACCTTTGATTTCTCTTCTTTCACTCTCTAAAACCGTCCTCTCTCTCCTCATTGTTGCTCTTGATTTTACTTGCTTTAAGCCATGTTCATGGAGATATGAAGATTAAAGGAGGCATTACAAGAACAAGGAAGCATAAACTCCAAGATTACAAGTTCTTACCTTGGATTTTCACTTCTTGTAGCTCTCTTGTTTTCTTTTGTTCTTCAACTCTTCATCACCTCTCTCTCTTTCTCTTTTAGCTTTAGCTGAACCCAAATGAAGGCTTGGAAAGAGAAAAAGCCTTATAAAAAATATCCTACACCTCCCTCCCTTTATGTTATTTTATTGCCCAAATAAACACATGCTCATTTGTTTAATTGTTATCATCTTTTCCCTTCCCAAAACACTTGGCCGAAAGTGAAGATCATGGGAGCATAAAATATATATTCAATTATCTCATTTATCTTCTTTCACATCCTCTTCCTCACAAATTTATTTTGAGTTGCAATTTTTTACCAATCTTTTTTTACTTTGACCCTAATCCAATAAATAATCATAAATATCCAAAGAAAAATCTCCCTCCTTATTCAGCTCACTTTGCATGAAATTGAAGGTATTTTTTAGAGAAAATAATTTTCTTTGATTAATATGGAAAATTACCATTTTGCCGAAACATTATATGATTTTCGCCCAAAATTGGTAGAATTTTCACCCAACTTTGAGATTTTATATATTTTCTTATAAACATTCAATTGAGGTGCTTCCGAATGCTACTTCACCCTTATTGAGTCAGTTTGAAGAAAAAATATAGCCTTTAGCCAACTATAAGCTGAAAATTCCCAGAATTTCAATCTTTAGACGCTGTTTCAGAAAATAGCTAGTTTCACTAGGTAAACTTTAAACATTTATAACTCTTTGTATATAGCTTCAAATGATCTATATAACTTGTCCAATTGTTTACTTTCATTTTGAAAAATTTCACATTTTTGGGCATCATTAATTTGCCTATTTAAAAATACACTACAAGAAGACCGCCACACTGGAAAAATACATTGGCAGTAAATCCACATTCCTATGACTCTTGCTAAAATAGCTTAGCAGAATCCACTTGATTCAGGCTTATTCTTGAATCTCTAATTCCAAACTTCAGGATATTACAGGTAGATTATAATTCAAAATATTTCCTCTCAATTCTACAAAAAAAAAAAATCCTTTTAGGTCAAAAAAATTTAAAACAATCTTAATGAATTAAATTAAAGGTTGTATTTGACTGTCCACCCAAAACTTCCAACAATACATTGAGTTCTAAAACTTCATTAGTTTAAAACACAAAATTGTATATGCTCATAAAGTATATTGCTCGTCAAAAAGAGAATTCAAACAAAAATTTTCCCCTTATGACAAAATCTTTGGGAGTTGATGACATGTACGTCACATCGCAGACCCTCGTGAAAAATAAAATACATATATGCATGAATAGAAAGTTTCTCTTTCACCTCCTTATCTTGTTCTCTAAGCCAAAAAAGAAAAAAGAAATAGAAAAAGAAAAGATAAAAGAAAAAAAAATCATACATAATTATATTTAGTTGTCTTGATACTTTACTTGGAAATATAAATTTTATCCGAGGATAAATTCTCCCTTTTAAAATTTTAACTAACACTGTTTAGAGAGAATTCATTTACTATATTTATGAGTTTGTTGTATCCATATGGCTTATAATTGGATGAGGATACTTTCATAATTCTTTTTATTTTTTCTTTCTTAGATCTCATCTCTATTCTCAAATCAAAACTAAATAGTTCAGATTTAATATTTGTAAAACTATTATTATAGTATTTTATAATTTATTTTTTTAAAAAAAAAATTATTTCTATTATAATTATGAATTGTGTAGATTATATCTTAACTGTTTAAATTTATTTATTTATATTTAAAATAATATTTTTATAAAATATAAAATCTGAACCATGTATTCTGTTTTTAATCTAAAGGTAAAGATAATATTCTGAGAAGAAAATGAGAAAAATGATTATAAAAGAACTCAAACCATCACCTTTGCACCATGTGTTTAGTCAGTTATTTTTATTTTATTTTATTTTATTTTGGGAGAATCCTTGAAAAAGTACTTAAAAATTAAGAAATGACATATTAGTTTTTTTTTCAAGAGTTTATTAGAAAATATCGAAATGTGATAAGCAATTCCTAACTTTTTTCTTATGAAATATCTGATCCGTCATTTTTCATTTTTTAAATTCTTTTTTAGGGATTTTACTTTCTTTTTTTCTTTTTTAGGATGCGCATAACACTTACCTATAAAGATCACGGTCTACACTTCACAATTTTTAACATCTATCCTATTTTTATACCAACTCTATCATTTCTCTTACACATATATTTAATTTTATCATTGTTACAAAGAGTTACACAATTTCTTAGAGGATTCTCTATTTTTTTTAAACCACACTTAATAAGTTAACTAAGTTTCCTCAATCAATGACAACGGTTACAATACAAACCCTGTTTAAAACTTAGTTTTCCTAAAGAAGGAAATATTTAATAATATATTTAAATCATTTTAATGAAAAATGTTCTTAGTTTTTCACAAAGAGATACATGGCACATAATAATTTACAATCAACAACTCGCAACTCAGCAGTCTAACTTTTCAACAACCCACGGCATTCATAATCATTTCTTCACTTTTCAATAATAAACAAACCTGTACAGTTATTTGATATAATTTTAAAAGTCAAGCCGAAAGTAAAACAACCACTATGACTCTCGTAAAATGATTGCAAGTATAAAGACATATGGGAAATAATAACCTATGCTTATCCGGATCCTATTTAATATAATAATTTATTGGTTACAATCAACTCTATTTTTATAACTTTAAAACTTATTTCTAGTAGTGTAAGTATACTCATGGTTTGTGTCTTACAAATTTTTAATTGTGACTTGGCCTTTCTCACCTGACATCTTTTCTATACTCCATTTTACACACACACACACTCTTTTCAGGCTTCTAGCCTTCTAAAATGATTGTCCTCTAAGTCAGTATAAACTATAGGCCAATATAAATTAATATAAATCATTATAAAAATATTCATCAAGCGGCGGTATGATTTGTAAATTACACAATCCTCTTCAAATTTTATAATTTATTTATCCAAGCGTGTATATATTGGGGATTAAAATTAAAAGAAAAACAATAAACCACCCTAATGCAGTTTTCCACTGTCTAAGAAAATTGAATTATATATATATATATATATATGAATTTATATTTATAATTAGATAAATTCTCAAACAAACTGAGTTAGTTGCAATCTACATATTAAAATTACATTATAACCTACATCCAAATCCAAGTCTAGGAATTCAATGTTTTTTCCCTTCTTCTAAACACTCATTAAATCTAATGACATTCCAACCCAAAACACATAATAAACCAAGCAAGGAAAATTAATGCTACCAAATCAAATTTTTGAATAGCGTGAGATAAATACAAAGTAAATAAATCATGTGAATCATGGGCAATTATTTAAAATTGGTTTTCAACGTTGCAGAGCCGAAGGGACCCTAAGCCAAAAATCATGCAACTTTACACTTACTTGGCAACCTTAAGCGAAAATTCCAAGCTATACATCTTTAAAATTAGAGGTTGTGTGACCACAAGCCATGGCAGTTTCATTCAAGCATCCACATCAATTAACAGCAATTCAACAATACATTCCATCATTGGAACATATCATGAATATGTCATAGCGATAGTACATAAAGATTCCTGTTCAACTAACCAAACTTCTACCTAATCAAGTGTACATATATATTAACAACGGATAAAAATTTCAGAGTTAATCATACCGTCACTAGAAGAGGATTCTAAACTTTTTATTTTCAATAGAATTAAGGTGTAAATTTAGTAACGAACTATTTCTCTAGGCAGCCAATACAAATAACTATTTTAGGATCTAAAAGTATACATAATCAAATTTTTTGTAGCATATACAGCAACACAGTTAACCCTGGTTAACTTCTGTTACTCTTTATATTGTGGGTCCCGCCAATCTTCCCATTCTCTAATATTTTAATATATTTTTAGAAATATGTGTCTTTTTAATGGGAAAATTTCATTTAAACCTAATGGAAGCAATTTTATTTCAGTCAATCCTAAATGATTCTAAAATTTCATTGCACCACTTGGGTCAAAATAAAATTAATTTTTTTCAATAAAAAGACAATAATACTCTTACTTTATATTTTTATAAGAACATTTATAAGACAAATAAATGGACTTAATAACATCCAGGAAGTTAATTTTTTTTTTCCAAGATAAATATGTGAATGACTAAAGTTTTTTAACACTATTGATTTTTTTAAATCCCTTTACAAGATAAATATGGCCATTCATAAGACAAATAAGGAAATTTACAAGATAAATATGAACATATATAAGACAAAAATGTTTAGGTCTACTTTGGACCAACAAAAGATAATTGTATTGGGTGCTTAGAGCAAAATAGTTTTATGCTAAATTTGCATGTTTGCCCTTTTAAAAATATAATAAAATAATAGAGAGTGAGAAGACTGGTAGGATCCATAGTGAAAAAAGTAACGAAAGTTAACCAAGGTTAACAGCATTGATATATATGCTATAAAAAAAAATTGATTATGTCTACTCTTATACTCCAAAATAGTTAATTGTATTGGGTGCCCATAAGAAAACAATTCGGTGCTAAATTTGCATCTTCACCCTTTTCAGTAAGTTAAAAATTTGTAGCTTTAATTATACAGCTCTATTTTTTTAAAAAAAATGTTTGAATGATACGAATATGTACTCTATGAGGTTTTCCAGTATTCAAAATTTGACTCTAACTTTGCAAGCTCTTTAGGAACTTTCTTCCCAAAGCACATCCTACATATCTGCCTTGACTGCTTACTGAATTGTTAAGCATTTTTTAAGGTAACTGAATGTAATATCCTGAAATGTAATTAAGGGCTAATAATTTCAAAGTGACGTAATTATTGATAATCTTGTTGTAAATATGTTGTAAGCAATGTTTGAGCCTATATTGGAGTCTAGTGATGATTTGGCAAAGGTTATGATAATCAAGGGTGAAATTGGAAATTCACTTACCAATTGGAATTTATCGAAGAGGAAACTCATTGGTAACTTGAAGATCAACGGTTGATATTAAAAGTCAAAGGAATCAATGGCTAGGATTTAACCATGGGGTGGAATCCTATGTAAATGAAAACATGTGAAATCAAAGGGGAGGAACAAGATTGTGCCAAGTGTCATCATGAGGACCCTTGGATCAAAGTCAATATTTCAAACTCATTTTCTCTTCCCTCTCTCCTCTTAGTCGGTTGTTGTATGGGAAAAAGAAAAGAATGTGATCATCAATATCATTATCTCATCTCTCTCCTCATTCTCCATTTCCGACGAGCTTGGACAAGAAAGAGAAAGGAAGGGTTTGAAATCTAGGTAGGTCAATGACTTCACATGCTCAAACACTCTTCATTGATATTGTTCAAGAAGTTCAGAGCTTGACTTCTATGTTTTCAGAATTTTGAAAAGTGGTGATTTGGTGTTTGCTTAAATTCGAAAGTTGGAGAAACAAAGATTTGATCTTACCAAGTGAAAGAGGTAATGATTTGATGTATTTTGATGGTTGTGTTTTGAATGTTGGTTAAGTTTTATAAATTCTAGAATTTTGCCTTGAATATTGGTATTAAATGAAAGAGGGAATTGGAGGGAGTGTCACTGTTCAATTGGTAGCTTGTGGTATTTTTAGTTGGTTGGGATTGATTTAGAAGTAAGAAATGAAAGTGTTAATGATTGAGTTGTTGAGTGGAATGTGGAGATTTAAGGATAAATTGTATTTGGGGTGTGATTTTGGATATTTTGAGGTTACCAATAGGTTTCTTATGGAATTTTAGGTGAGAATGAGCTTTGGTGCAAGTGTAGAACCTATTGAGATCAGTTTAGGTCACTTTGGAAATCCATATCAGTTGTTGCATTTCTGGCTTTTGATGCGTATCACTCGAGTGAGGGATGGGCTCACACGAGTGCATCAGTAGATTTCTATTTTCTTTGGTTCCTCAATGGTGTTTTCGAGTGGAAGGGCGAGGGTACACTTCCTGACTTGCGAGTGAGATATGATCCCACTCGAGTGAGCATGGGCTTGCTCGAGTGAGGGAGTAAGTTTAAGACCTGGGAGTTGATGGTTGCTCTCTGGTAGTCACTCGTTGAGCCTCACTTCTTAGTGCTCGAGTGCACTTGAGGTCATCACTCGAGTGCAGCTTCTTGTGCTTGAGTGAGTATGAGAGATATTTTGAGGTTTACTCTCGGGCAAGCACTTCCGGTGTGTCACTTTTAGGTGCTCGAGTGAAGTTGAGGGTCATTACTCGAGTGAGACGACCAAAACTCAGTGTTTTGCTTCCTAAAAAGGGATCTTTGGGGGGTGGTTATCCCAACCCTTTAGGTATATATTTAGGCATTTAATAGCCACCTAAAGAGTCTAAATGATAACCAACATAAAGTATTACAAAATTAGAAAACTTGGAAAAGAGAATGACGGGTTGTCCCTGATTTGGTTTATAGGACTTGATATTTGCCACCCTCGAGAGCCCACGGTGCAGAAGAACGTCAGGAAGGAACAAGGTAGTGACTCTTTCTCTTATACTCTGTGTGAAACATTGTATGTATGTTTGTCATGCATTGAGATTACATTGTGATACAATGTGAATACATAGAGATCACAGCGAAAGCTGACGCATAGTGATACATTGTGATACTTTGTGAATACATAGAGATAGCAGTAAAAGCTGACGCATAGAGTTTACAGCCATGAGTGCTGTTGTTTGTGGCGTGAGCCATGATATGTTGTGATGCTGCTTAACATGATCATATATGTTATGTGTTTGTGCACAGTATGAGTGATTTGTTGCTACTTGGATTCTCTTGAATCTCATTCTTTCCAATGACTAACATTTCATATAGGGCTAGTGCTGCTAAAGAGAAGCGGGCAACCCGGAGCGATTAGAACCCCGTCGGGGTATATTTGATTATGGGGTGTTGGTTATCTTCTTTTGAACTTGGGATTAGTGTATATTTTGGAGATGTAAATATTACAGTTGATTTTGGTTATGTAATCCCTTAGTGGAGACTTTTAAAGCCTCAGATTATATATGTATAGAACCCAGGAGTTGCCGGGGATTTGGTTATACACTCTGATGTGTGTGAATGTAAACTAACTGCGCAGGTAATTATATTCGAATTTTGAAATTGAGACCAGGATAGAGAAGAGTTTTTGAAAGTTTTTGTGAAAACCCTACTATAATGTAGGAAACTAAAAGGAAATCAAGTTATCCGATGGTCTCTAATCCAATTTAATTATGTGATATCAAATTATAATTACGTGTCTAAAGGCAGGGGGTTACATTGAACCCCCTACCTTTTAAAATAAACTTTTCTTTTAAACATACTGAAGTAATTTTCTTACCTCAGCTTCCAATACTTAATTCTTCTTCTTTCTTAGTTTTTTTTTTCATTCTAAACTTTAAACCATCTTATGGAGATTTTACACTACGTCTTTACTTACACATAAGTTGCAACATCTTGATACAATTCTCAATTATTAATTTGTTGAATCATTAGGGTTAAGACCCTTTCTCCCCTCCTATGCAGAATATTACAAGCATATAAGAAGTTAAATGTTAACCTACAATTTTTAGTTCTACCAAATAACTAAACTAATAAGGGAAGTGCACAAATCATATTTAAATTGCAATGACCTCTAAGAAGTGTAAAGAAATCAAACTATTTTGAAAAATATTTTCCAAAACAATAAAATAAATGGCCACAAAATATTGTGGCTCTAATATAAAAAATGTAGCACCATATCCTTATAACCCATATACTTAACTTTTCATCCATTACTTATGGGTTTTTCAACTCTCACCCAAATATATGAAGTCCAAACAACACTAAACCAATAGTCCCGAATATTATCTCAAAAGTTTAATTTAAAAAAATATTTATTAATCAAAGGATTTTAGAATGTAAAAATAATCCTAGTGTCATGGCAATTAAATATAAAGTATTGTAACATGTGCTCCAAGAGCACAAAAGAGCCTTTAAAGCTCACTCCACACGTGCCTTCCCTTACTTTCTATTATAACATTCACCTGAAAAATGCTAATATAAAGGGGTGAGATTCCACGTTTCGGTAAATACTAAAAGTTTCTACTGTATACAAGAAAACTACATTTGTTTTAAAAAGGAGATCTGATTACATGTATATTTGTATATATCACAATCCACATATAAAATGATTTCAAATTAATCATCATTTTGTCAATCTTTATTTTCATCAAAACATGTAATATATAATTATGCAATATGCAATATACAACTCTCCTACATCACCATCCATATTTATTCTACTGATTGGAGCTATAGGCTAATACAGAGTCCAATAAAAACTCTTCCATTTGACTAGATTATCCCAAGCATACCAGTAAAGGTGTAAAGCTTAAGTCTGGACTATGTCTCTCCTCATGAAAAGAATACAACCAAGGAGGTGTTACATGTTTCATAGTTCCAATGCAATCTCGGCAAAAGGAAAACATGAAAGAAGGGGCCCTAACAAATGCCATCTGCTGTGCACCGAGTGATGGCATATCACGTAATAAAAGATCTCATCATACAAATTTTTCCTTACTCCAATCCATCACAAATGCAACCGCAATGACAGTTATATTCAATCACCAATAAATATAATATCATCAAAAGGAAAGGTATACTAAATCATACTTTCATTCGTATCAAATATCATCACATATTCAAATATGCTTAAAATGAAACAATAATCAAATAATACATTAATTACAATTAAATTATTACATATGTGAATAAAGTGAGTTAAAAAGAAATTTACTTATAACATTACTTACTTGAGAATTTACAATACATACAAATTGTAACATCCCAAATTTTATTCACCCCAAATTCATTATATTAAAGTGAATAAAAAGGTGAAGTAAGGTGAAGTAACGAGCATATGAAATGATAAAACAAGGCAATTGGTGGTCACACACAACATGAGTATGTTTAGAACATAAATTGTAAACATTTGAATTTTATGCTAGTGGGTTTCCTTGTGCAGCAATCATGTTGTGTGACATTTTAAAATAGGCAAATGATGTTCAATGTCTATGATAATTTTTTGAATGAAAATAGACTTATCAAGCTTTAATTTGATAGGTTATTTGGAGCTGTACACAAAGAGTTATGCATTTTTGAAGTTAGCCTAGTGAAACTGACCAGCTTATGTGATAGCATCCAAAAATGAAAATTCTGGAAATTATGAGCTTCTAGTTGACTAAAGGCTATATTTTCCCCTATAAATTGACTAAATAAGGGCCACATAGCCTTTAGAACGATACCAATTAGATATATGTATAATTAGATATGAATTTTCAAAGTTTGATGAAAATTCTGTCAGTTTATGCAAAAATAATTAAATGTAAGGGCAAAATGATAATTTGTCAACAAAACAAGATGCAATTTTTATTTCCCTCTCCTCTTGCAATTTTCGTCCAAGGAAGGAAATTAGGGGGAGAAATACTTTGAAGCAACAAGTGATACATGTAACACCCAAAATTTTGCATCCAACGAATATATTGTAATTAATTGAGAAATTCAATAAAATCATAAATATTCATAAAATTTGATTTTTATGAATTTTTAAATATTCATATTCATGAAAATATGGGCAAATAAAATCAAGAAAGTACATTAGATATCAATAGTAATAGCAAAGCCATAATTTTGCCAATTTAGCCCAAGATTAATTATTTTCTAATTAATTGGAGTTAATTAAAATTAACCAAGGAAAATATATAATTAGAATATTATTCGTAGAATAAACCAAGAATTGCGAAATTAGAAGGAATTATGCATAATTCATTTAATTGAATTATGAAAAATGTTGAAACAATTTTCTTCCCTTTTCTCTTGAAATTTCGCCTAGCACAAAGAAATGGAGGGGGAAATTGATTAATGAAATTAAACATGACAAGTGTCATTATCTTATGGAATGAGATCAGTTTATAATTTATTTTCCAAGAGCACATGTCTAATTGCAATTGAGTATTGCTTTATGGATAAGGAATGGTGATATTGGTACACTTCTTGAGTACATGGTTGAGTGTAAGGTTGGTGTAGTTAGAGGAAAACTTATTTGGTTAGAAGAGCAAAGAGGGGGACGGTTTTTTAGGCTAACCAAGAGGACGAAAATTAGTTCAATCCTAATGGGAAGCCTAATGACATAGTTGGAAGAAGATAAGACCATATGACAAGTGTCAACACAAGAAGTAATCTTGAAAATCAAGGGATGAGAGCAATTTGAGTTATTTCATTAAACACATTTCCCTTCCTCTTCCCATGCTCATTTCGGCCAAGACAAGAAAAGAAGAGGGAGGAAGAGCTTTGAAGAAGTCTTGGATATCTAGAGAGAAAGAGAGAAAGCTTAAGGTAAGACATTGTTTCTTAAACCGTTTTCCTGTAAGCATGCATGAAAGACCTTCTCTACACCTTTCTCTTCATGGAATCCATGATTTTAAAGAAACATCTTGAGCTCAAGGAAAGAGAGGAGAGGACGTCTAGAGAGAGAAAATCCATGAACTCAAGAGGTAACTTCATAAATCTTAGATCTATACAAGTATGTTGTTATTGTTGATGTTGGTTGTTGGATTTATTGATTTTTGGTTGAGTTATAAATTTGGGAAAGCTCTAACTGTAACACCCCAAATTTCGATTAAGGGCTAATAAGAATTATTGAGAATGTAATCATGTATTAAAGTTGAATTAATGTGTATTTGTGACAATATTAATTAATGTGTCATCATAGGTGGAAAATTGAAAGAATGTAATTATTGGCCATAAGTTGGTTATTAATGGGAAATATATTTGCTAACTAAGAGGATAATGAGAAGTAGGATTAAATGGCTAATGGATGGATTATATAAGTTAATTGGTGACTAATTGTATGTGAGCCAATGAGAGAAGCGCACTTGGCAAGCTCATAGAATGAGAGAGGGCATAGAAAAGTCAAATGTATCTTTTTAAAATAATTTCTCTCTCTCCTCTTCCCTCTTGTGCACTAAAATGGTATGGGGAGGGAGTAGAGATCATCATTTCCCTTCATCTTCAAGCTTCTACCTCCCTCTTCTCTCTCCAAATTCGTCCTCCATTGTTGAAGAAGTGAGAGAAAGAAAAAGATTCACTTTAAGGTAAGACAATGATCTCCATTGCTCAAACTTCCTTCTCTAAAATTGTTTCTTGAGTGATGAGCTACATTTCTATGGTTGTAGTTTGCCCATTGGTATTGGTTTGTGATCTCAAGGAATTTTGAAAGTTGGAGAATCAAAAAGTCTCTTTGAGAAAGTTGTTGAGGTGTGTTAAAGAAACTTATATATCTAAGTTTTATGCTAAATAGATTAACTTTGGATTTGTGGGATTTATTGGCCATTTTCGAAAAATGATGATCATTGGTCATTTGGTATGTTATTGTATAAAAATAGTATATTTGGAATGTATATGGATAGATAGGATTGATTGGAGATTTAATGATTGAGTTTGTGGTTTTTGGAATTTTAGTGTTTAATGTTGCCAAGACCAAAGCATGATAATGGAGTAGGAATTTGGTTGTTTTAATGGTTTTATTGGATTCCTTGAGTGATTTTCTGTGGGGATAGCTTTGGTTGAAGTTTTAGGTCTTTTGGCAACTCTTGGGAAAATTATGGGAAATGCTGTCATTGCTTCTACGTTTTCTGGGTTCTGATGTGGTCACTCGAGTGATATGGGGCTCACTCGAGTGAAGGATGAATATCACTCAGGTGAGGTTGGGTTCCACGCAAGTGAGTCAGTGTAATTCTTTATTTTCCCTTTAGTTTTTGTTTTGTGCTTCGGTGAAAAGAGTAAGAGTGTTGCCTCACTTGTGAGTGAAGTGAGTCATCACTTGAGTAGGACACCTCTCACTCAAGTGAGGGTGTATTTGACACCCTAAATCTGCCTCTCGGGTTATCACTCGTGGGGAAAGTGCAAGAGTGTGTCTTAGCACTCACAAGCATTCAATATCGCTCGAGTGCAAAGGCCAGTGCTTGAGTGCTTCTCTTCTTTGAAATTTCTGTTTGCTCTCGGGTTCTCACTTCTTGGACTTCACTCACTAGGGCTCGAGTGAAGCATTTGGCTATCACTCGAGTGAGGTCCAGTGTGCTCTAGTGTCCCTATCTCTGAAAAGTTCTTGTGTTCTCGGGTGCTCACTCGCTATCCTTCACTCTCTGGTACCCGAGTGCAGACCGTACCACCACTCAAGTGAGACCGTCTTCACTCGAGTATTAGTGCCCCATTACTCGAGTGAGGCCATCTTCACTCGAGTGAAACAATAAGAAATGTCAGTGTTTGTGCTTCCAAAAGGGGATCCCTGGGGTAGTTTTCCAACCCTTTAGGGCTTTTGTTAGAGGTATATATGAGTGTTAAAGAGACAATAATGATAACCAAATTAAGTATGGTGAAGTTATTGAGTATTGGAATAAGTGGTAATGAATCGTCCTTAATTATGACTTTAGGATTTGATATTTGCCTGGAGCGTAGAAAGCCCGTGCCTGCTCAAGAACGGAAAGACAAAGGTAGTGACACTTTATCCTATATCATGTATATTGCATTGATTGTATGCATTAGTTATTGAATGCAGTGAGCGGATGTGGCAAAAGCCCAGCCTTGGATACCGATACAGTGAAGGGAACGTGGCGTAAGCCTAATCAAGAATACAGATACAGTTGAAAGGATGTGGCGAAAGCCCGACCTTGTATACAGTGAAGGGGATGTGGCAGTGTGCCCGGCCTCAAATATTGATTGCTGTATTGTGATATATGGTTACTTGCTTTGTATATATGCATTGTATTCGTAAATTGTTGCTACTGGGATTCTCTAGAATCTCATTCTTTCCAAATAACATTTTTAGACAGGGTAAGTGGATCGAAGAACAAGCAAGTGAGCAAGGACGATTAGGACTGTCGGCGGTAGTCTTAGTTAGATATTTTGGCTTATACTGAACTGGTTATTATTTTGGGATAAATGTACCTATTTAATAGATCATAGCATGATAGTTTTGTGTAATCCCTGGTATGGATACTGAGATAGGCAATGATGCCTTGTAAAAACCTTTAGATTAATGTTATTATCCCGGGTGTATGTCGGGAATTGTGTTGATACTTTGATATTATATATGTGACTGACCGAACTGACCTATTTCTTTTACTTGAAATAAATGGAGATATATTTGTACAAGTGTTGTAAAAATTTTTTCATTACCCCGGATCTCTTATTCAATTATTAAACATATTTAAATGCTTAATCTTGGCTTTGATAGTGTCAGGGGTTACACCCTAAGGGTTTATGCTATCAAAATTTCTTTGAATCATAGTTAAGACGTATTTAAATAAGTTAGTAAAGGATTAGAAGTGGAAAAGTATAAGCTCTAGAAGGTAAAACACAGAAGAGTATTTTTTCATTTTTTAACCAATGTTTCGGCCAACACCATTTTAGGGTAGAAGGAGATGGATTTTCATGAAATAGAAGTTTCCATTGGATTCGGTAGGCAAAAATAAGTGGGTTTACAGTTGGTCACTATTTCATAAAAGGCTAAAAGAGCATAATTATGAAAACGCCACTAAAACCTTAAATCGAGGTTGTCAAGGGCATTTCTATAATTTGATATTGCATTTGGGTTTTTTGCACCCGGAAATGGATTGCTTGGGTGAAAATATATCAGGATAGCCCTAGTTAAAATTTTGGGAAAATGTGCCATCGGGCCTAGTGTCTTAGGGGCATTTTGGTAAATTTTCATCATAGACTAATATAACCACAAGAAACACTATGAAAGAGTTTAAAATGATACTTGGATAAGTTATGACCTATTTCTTATACATGTAATATTTTAGGACAGCATTGGAAGCCAGTAGCGAGACGTTTTACGAGGCACGCTAAAAAGGGTTTATAAAGCTTTAAGGTAGGAACATTATCTTTCATACATCATGTCATAGTTATGTGATTGTGTGGATGCCATTACTTGTAAATATGCTTTATTAATCAGTATTGTTTTCCTAGAGAGGGGCAGTTAGTGCCGAGGTACACTTATACTGGGAGTTGGCAAGAGTCTAACCATGTAGATTTTGGGGCTAATCCCTACACATGTATACATGATAATTATGTGTTTATACTATTCATTAATTAGTGCAAACCTTGCCACATATCAATTTACTTTTCACATTTTCTATGAACAATAGCACGTTTCTACTGGGATTCTTCAAAATCTAACCATTTTTCTTATAAAATCTCAGCAGGTGCTAGTGGGATGAAAGGTAAAGGTGCAGATATAGAGAAGTGATTGGCGCATGTCTTGAGGCAAGGTCAAGCTGGTGGTTAGATTTAGTTTATGTTTAAGATATTTTGGCGAATCTTATAATTATTAGAACTTCCGCTATATTTCGTATTTCGTTGACGAACTACTTTGGGGTTGTAAACAAATACTTTTATCAGTATAATTGTACTTTTCTGTATGCCCATGGAATTCTGTCTTTATTACTCTTTGATTATCTAAATGGAAACTGGTGTTGAGATTTTTGGTATTAGAGCTAATAAGTGGTTCTGGCATTTGTAGAATTGTATACTGATATAGTTTTATTTGGATGGCAACAACACAACATAGATGGTCAGAGTGAGCCGATGATTGTGATTAGCAGTGACAACAAGACAATGGTGAACCAGCCTGATGCTTTGTATTTATAACTATCCCTATCAGAGAAGTATCTCCTTGTCAGAGAAAAATCTCCACGCCTGATGCTTTGTATTTATAGGCAGCGTCATGTTATTTTTTTCCTTGATGATACAATGTTTTGTTAATTTTTTCCACGATGCTACAGTAGTGAATAGTATCCGTGGGCAGATTAACACAATTTATTCAGATTGCTATTTGAAGATTGCCCACCTATTTGCTTGACTAGTATATCCGGTTTAGGTTCATAGGTTTGCAATTGATCAAGCAGTTGATCAGCAATTAGGGCAAAAACTATGGAATTGCAAGTCGCTTGGGGCGTGAATCCTGTTTCCAGCGCAGGATTAAAAAAGGACAACAGATCATCATAAAAACCATTAACATTTAACAATCCTAATGTCTTTTTGTGAAAGTTTAACTTAGCCCAATATGCAACGCTAGAAATGCCATCTAATGTTTCCAAACCACTAGGTAGAGTGATAAAAACTTTAGCATGGTAGACCATTTGTCCCATTTACTTAGGTAAGCTTGAAACCTATAACAATTGTCCTAAGGAAAAGTTGTGATCTTCCAACTCCTTCACCTTTATACTTAAACCATTGCGTCCATTCATGGATGCGGAAATGGCCACACTTCCCCTTAGGCCTTGGATACATCCCCCGTATACAAAGTTAATTTTTCTGGCAGCTAATGCAATTCCAAGTTCATTTAATGCTATGACAAACTCTCCATTTTGGCCTGAATAAGTTTCACCAGAAATGCAAATAGATGTGAATCTACATTTTTGTGTGACACTTTTTTTCTCTTTCTTTCTCTCGGACCATTTGTACTTACAATTGAAAGACTGCATATTTACAAGTGGAAGTGTGCATATTTACAAATGAAAGAGTACATATATATAACACTAAAGCAGTGACAACAAAATCACACAAATCACACATTTTTCGAAGCTGTTTAAAAAAAATTTCTAACATAGATGATCGGTGGGCCATTCCGTGAAGAATTTAAAAAAAAAAAAAGAAAGTCAAAAGTTACTGAAAAGAAAAGACAAAAGCTGCTGAAAAGATAAGACAAATTAGACAAAAGTTATGGAAAAGATAAGAAAGATTAAACAAAAGCATGATTATGTACAGTAGTTGTGATTTTGGCTCACATCTTCCTCTGGTTTTACGTCCAGAAACGGCTTAAATGCTTTCTATGAATCGAGGATTTGCTTCCCATCCAGGTTTCTTATAAACTGGAAAACATGGCTTTTAACATCAGATTCCCAAGACAATAGCGCTTTTTTTCTCTGTTGAATATGTCCGCTAAATCGAGAAGAATACGATGAATATCACAACTTGGATGCGTCTCAAGAGTTTGAATGATATCATCTAATGACTCCTTACTAAGTCTATCCTTTATAAATTTAATTTTATCTTAATTTATAAATACCATACCTTTACTCCTACAGCGTTGATCACAATTCCACCTTGCACATTTATGGCAGACGTTCATCCTTTTAGCTCTTTTTGTTTTAGGGTAATAACTTCTTCCCATTCCTGGCAAAGGTTTAACAAATGATTTATGAATCTCACCTGCTAAACATACCTTAGCTTCAATGATCCAGCGTATGTCCACAGGAAGGCCTAAACACTTGAATATCATTATCCTTTCAAGTTGATTGTTACATATCTTCCTGAGCACATCTTTGGGAAAAGTGGGGAACCTGCTCTTAAGCTTTGCAAGGGATTCCTCCATAGCAACTTAAAGTGAAACTAATAAAAAATAAAATTCATAAAGCAGTGCAATGTGTTTTGGTGAGTTAAGAAAATCAAAATGAGAGAGTATGAAAGAAGTTTTGAGAGAGTAGGAAAGAAATGAGTGAGTAGGAAAGAAATTTTGGGTTGCCTCCTAAATAACCACCCTTCTTTAATATCTTTAGCTAGACAAAAACCAAATTATTTATTTATTTATTTTTAAAAAAATTACTAGATTGAGGAATTACCTGTTGGTTCTTCAAACGTGATGATAGATTTCAAAGTGTTGAGTGCACCTTCATTGTATTCTTTAAGCCTTTGCCCATTTACTTTGAATTTTCGATCACCATCTTGAATCTCCATAGTTCCATATGGCCATACTTGAATAACAGTAAAAGGACTTGACCACCTTGATCTTAGCTTTCCTGGAAATAGCTTTAACCTTGAGTTGTATAAAAGCACATTTTGTCCTGGTGTAAACTCTGTCCTTAAAATTCTTCTATCATGCCACATTTTTGTGTTCTCTGTGTAAAACTTGGCATTTTCATAAGCTTGTTGTCTAAATTCTTCAAGCTCATTGAGTTGGAGAAGCCTTTTCCACTCGCTGCCTTTAAGTCAAAATTTAATGCTTTTACTGCCCAATATGCTTTGTGCTCCATTTCTACTGGACGATGGCGTGATTTTCCTAGACCAATTGATATGGGGATGTACCAATTGGTGTCTTGAAGGTAGTTCTATAAGCCCAGAGTGCATCATCTAACTTTTGAGCCCAATCCTTCAGGTTGGAATTCACTGTCTTCTCTAAGATCCACTTCAGTTTTCTATTTGAGATTTCCACCTGCCCGTTAGTTTGTGGATGACATGTAGTTGCAACCTTATGAGTTATTCCATATTTAGCTAATACAAACTGAAGCTACTGATTACAAAAATGCCTTCCCCCATCGCTAATAATAGCTCTAGGCACTCCAAATCTTATAAAAATATTTTTCCTCAGAAACTTCACAACCACCCGAGAATCATTTATAGGAAAAGCAGCTGCTTCAACCCACTTGGAGACATAATCAATAGCTACCAAACGAAATGATTGCTATAGAAAAGGTCCTATAAATTCGATCCCCCACACGTCAAAAAGTTTAACTTCTAAGATGTTGGTTAAAGGGGCTTCATGTCTCCTTGAGATATTTCCCGTGCTTTGATATCTGTCACAGGTTGCCACAAGTCTGGGAGCGTCATTGAAGAGTGTAGGCCAGTAAAATCCTGATTGAAAGACTTTAGTAGCTATTCTATTTGCTCCAAAATGACCACCATATTAGGATGAATGGCAGTGATTTAAGATGTTGTCCATTTCTTCTTCAAGAACACATCGCCTAATAATTCGATCTAGGCTTTGTTTTTATAAGAACGGATCCTCCCAGAAGTAATGTCTAACATCAGTGAGAAACTTCTTCTTTTGTACTCTAAAAAGTTCATAAGGCATTACTCTGCTTGCCAAATAATTCACAAAATCAGCATACCAAGGAGTAGGTTGTGACTGCATGATAAAAAGTTGATCATCTGGGAAGTTCTCCTGAATCGGTGATTTTCTCTTTTGTTCAAGTGGTTCTAACTAAGAAAGATGATTTGCAATGAGATTCTCGGTCCGTTTTTTGTCTTTGATCTCCAAGTCCAATTCTTGTAGTAGAAGCACCCATCTGATCAGTCTAGGCTTAGAATCTTTCTTCTCAATCAAGTATTTGATTGCTGAGTAGTCTGTCCAGACAATGACCTTTGACCTGATCAAGTATGCTCAGAATTTATCGAATGCAAAAACTATTGCTAGGAGCTCTTTTTCAGTTGTTGCATAATTCATTTATGCTTCTGAGAGTGTTATGCTAGCATAATAGATAGCATGAAAGATCTTGTCTCTTCTTTGGCTAAAACAACTCCAACTACATAATCACTTGTATCGCACATCTTTTTGAATGGAAGATTCCAATTTGGAGCTATGATAACTAGTGCAGAATAAGGCACATTTTAGAGTTTGGAAGGCTGATAAGCACTCCTTATTAAACACAAAGGGAGTGTTTTTCTCCAACAGCATGTAAAGTGGCTTTGTGATTTTTGAGAAGTCCTTGATGAATCTTCTATAGAAGCCAGTATGTCCCAAAAAACTCCGAATGCCATTGATTAAGGAAGGAGGTAGTAGCTTTTGAATTTTTTTAATCTTAGCTCGGTCTACTCAATGCCTCTATCAAATACCTTGTGACCTAGCACGATTCCTTCTTTTACCAAAAAATGGCATTTCTCCCAATTTAGAACCAAGTTTGTCTCCACACAACGTTGCAAGACTTTTGCCAAATTTGAAAGACAACGATTAAATGATTCTCTAAAAACTAAAAAATCATCCATGAATACCTCAATGAACCTTTCCACCATGTCTAAGAAGATCGCCATCATACTCCTTTGAAATGTTACTGGTGCATTACATAGACCAAATGGCATCTTTCTGAAGGTAAAGGTACCATATAGACATGTAAAAGTTGTTTTCTCTTGATCCTCTGGTGCAATTGTAATTTGATTATATTCTATGTACCGGTCTAGGAAACAATAATAAGCTTTCCCTGATAGTCTGTCAAGCATCTAGCCTTTAATGGTAGAGGGAAGTGATCTTTTTTTGTGGCTTTATTGAGCTTTTTGTAGTCGATGCAAACTCTCCATCCAGTCATCGTTCATTGTGGAATCAGTTTATTTTTCTTGTTGGGCACTATTGTCATTCTACCTTTCTTTGGCACAACTTGAACTGGACTTACATATTGACTGTTGAAGATTAGGCAAATTATGCCAACATCTAGCCACTTTATTACCTCTTTTCTCACCACCTCCTTTATGTTCGGATTGAGTCTTCTCTGGTGCTCGACTGATGGCTTATAGTTGTCCTCCATTAAGATCTTATGCATACAAATTGAATGACTAATCCCTCTTATATCAACTATTGACCATCCAAATGCTATTTTATACTCCCTTAGAACTCTTAATAACTTTTCTTCTTCTTCAGGAGTAAGAGCTGCAAAGACAATAACAGGTAATGTTAAATCTCCTATTAGATAAACATACTTCAAGTGGGATGGTAGTATTTTCAACTCCAATACTGGTGGTTTCTCTGTTGATGGTACCGGCTTACTCGGCCTTTCCCCAAGATATTCAAATGGTTTCTTGATAAAAATTGGGGAATTTTCTTCAAGGTACCTACCTTATCTGCTCCAAGACTTCTGGATTAGTAGATTTTGATACATCTACCATTCCCATTACTAATGGTTGATCCATGTAGATTTCATTCACCACGTCGTTTGTGCAACTTGTCAATGTATCAACTCTATAACAGGTGTCACCTTCATCTAGAAAGGATAAATCCTAGAAAATGTTGAAGGATACTTGATTATCTTGAACTCGTAAGGTTAACTTCCCCTGTTGTACATCTATTAACATTCTCCCAGTTGCTAGGAATGGCCTCCCAAGAATGATAGGAATTTCTTGGTCTTCTTCCATGTCGAGTATTATGAAATCAGCTGGGAATATTAGTTTGTCCACCTTTACCAGAACATCTTCTAAGACACCCCTTGGATGTTTTATTGATCGGTCAGCCAGAAGTAATGAAACTGTAGTTGGCTTCACCTCTCCAAGACTAAGTTTGCTATAGACTGATAGAGGCATAAGGTTTACACTTGCTCCAAGATCACAAAGTACTCTTTCAAAGTGACATTGACCTATGGTACAAGGTATGCAGAAGCTTCCTGGATCTTTCAACTTTTGAGGTAATTTCTTTTGGAGAATAGCGTTGCACTCCTCAATAATTACAACTATTTCAAATTCCTCAAGCTTATGCTTATTTGAGAGAATGTCCTTTATGAATTTTGCATAACTGGGCATTTGGGCAAGAGTGTCTGCGAAAGGAATGTTGATGTTCAACTTTTTGAAAACCTCCAGAAACTTTGCAAACTGGTTGTCTAGCTTTGCCTTCGTAAGTCTCTGAGGGTATGGAACTGGTGGTACATATGGAAGAGGATTGTTTGGAAAGCTGATTCTTCCTGGTATCACATTATCCTGCTTTTGTTCTTGTACTTCCTCCTTATGTTCTTCTCTGCTTTCTTTCTTTTCCCCGTCATCCTTCTTTTTTATCAAAGGATCTTTCAATTCTTTCCCACTTCTTATAGCAATGGCCTTTACATGCTCTCTTGGTTTCTTTCGGTGTCACTTGGTAGAGTTCCTAGTTGCCTGGAATTCAGCATATTTGCAATTTGGCCCATTTGGATCTCCAAGTTCTTTATTGAGGCTTCTTGGTTTTTGATTGTTGCATCAGTCCTAGCCATGAATTGAGATGTATTCATGGTTAGTTGTGTAACCCCCTTCCACTATAGGCCGAGATTAGTTCGTAAAAATGTGTGATTAAGTTTGAATTAGAGACCATAAGACAATTTGGGACTTATAAAAATAATCTTGTGCCCAAAACAGGGTTTACAAAAAATTTTACAAAACTTGTTCATAATAGTCTCATATTTACATTTCAAATACATAAATGGCCTGTACAATTGGATTCCATTCATCAATATCAGAGTGCAATGTAAATTCCTGACACACTCGGGTTCCATTTAATAAATAAGGGTTCTACAAGGCACAATGCCCATAATTCATTTCCCTTATTTAGGGGATTACACAAACTATACTACAATTCCAATGTATATAATGGTTTCCCGATAAAATAATCCAAAATACAATATGATAACCAAATATTTCAAAATGAAACTCCTAATTCAGAGCTCTAACCACTCTTTGTCGTCCACTTTCCCTTTGATCCTTCAGCCCTGTCTAAAATTGTCTTGGGAGGGTGAGATTCTAAAGAATCCCTGTAGTAACAAATCACTCAAAGTATGCACAACAATAAGGCATGAAAGCAAATCATCACACATACAATGCAACTACAACAACAGTTACAACGGCAAAGGCAGGTATGACTCATGTCACCCTTGCGTTTGCTCTCGCTAAATTGCTCCGCTGCATTGCACAACACAATCCACACAATATATTTCACCACAGTGGGATTCATATGAAGCATTTCATACACAAGCCACACTGGAAAGATATATAACACACAACCCACGGCTGGATTCACAACACATCGCCCCACGGGTCGGATTCATAAAGATCCATGTCGGTTACAACGGCAGTTCAATGGCCGAGTTAGGGATGACCACCATCACTCCCTAAACGGCTTACGTTGAAGTACTCACACTGTAATGGACCATGGCATATATAGTTCACAAAACACAATGACAAGTCATATATACCAAAACATCTTCCAGGTGTATTCTGGCACCGATCTCTCCCGAGTAGGGCAAATGTCAAATCGTAGAATCATGATTAAGGATTAAGAGTTATACTCTATTCTAACACTTAATTCACTTCATAACACTTAAATTTGGTTATCATAATTGACCCTTAAGACGCCACAAATGCCTCTAATAAAAGCCCTAAAAGGTTGGGAAACAATAGGTTAGAGATCTCCTTTCAAAAACTTAAAGTGCTGGAACACAAGGGTTGGTCATGGCCTGCCCTCTATTGGGTTGTGGCCAAAATATGCTTAGAAGGTCACTGGCCATGGCCAGCCACCCATGAGCCGTGGCCAGAATTAGGACAGAAAGGTTTGGGCCGCGACTAGCCACCTTGGGCCACGGCCAAGAAATTCCCTGATTCTTGGCCAAACTTTCAAAAATCATAACTAATTCTAGAAAAATTGAAATGAGGTGATTATAAAGCCAAATGAAAGGTATTTAAGTCCTCTTTACTAGAAAATATGGACCATCACTAGAAATCACCATAAAATTCCAGAATTACACAAACCTCAACACTACTCTAAAACAGATTCCAGTTTTTGTCCTAAAATTTGACAAAGCATAACTCTCAGTTAACAAAACAAAATGACACAGTATAATGTCTATTTCGAAGCTTGGGATATGAAATTTATGACTGGAAAGTTTTAGAATTTTTCAACACCATTTGGTTATTCAAAACTTTCGTGCAGACTAACTGCCTAGAACAGAGTTCACACAAGACCTATTTCCAATTTTCTACCAAAGTGTCCAATGGCTCCAAAATCATTTACTAAACCTATTTCCATACAATTTTGCATAATGAACACAATGGTAACCTCAAAATGACCAAAATCACAACCCAATCACATGCCCTATTTTGCCCATTGCGCAAAACCAACACAGTTGCCAACCTTCACATTTCCAACCTAAATCCATTCTATCAACCCAAAACACATATCAAAGCACTAATTCCATGACAACAACATACCATCAACACATTGACTCTCAATTTTGAAATTCAAGAACAAATTCCAGAAAATTCAAACTTAACCAATGGCTACAAAACCTATATAGAAAGGTTTATTTTACTCACCTCTATAACTTTTCCAAAGGAGTTTCTTGATTCTCCCAACTTCAAGATTTCTTGAGAGCTCAAACAACACCAAATGAAAAATCTAAAATCATGAAATTAAAGCTTTCAAGACAAGGACCAAGTTTATAGAAGAGCATTTTTCCATTAGAGGCTATTAAGAGGGTCAAATACTCACCTATTTCACAAGCTTCTTCTTCTTTCTGCTGCAGAAATGGGGGCACGAAAATGAGAGAGAGAAGGAGAGATGAGAGTGTTGAATAAGATGATGAAATGATGGTTTTTGTACCCCATCCCTTGTGCAGCCGAAATGGAGGGAAGAAGAAAGAGAAAATATGATTAAAAATTGCTCATTTGACTTTTCTCCATCCTCTCTCTTCTTCTTCACTTGTCACTTGTCATTTTATTATTGGCTCTTATAAAGCAACACCCAATTAGCTACTATAATCCCTCCATTAGTCATTCTAATTGCATTTCTCATTTCTCCCATAGTTAGTAATTAATTTCTCCATTAATTACTAATTTATGGCCAATAATTCCATTCTTTTAATTTTTCCACCAATTATGGCATATTAATTAAAATTGCCATAAAATATATAATAATTTAGATTTAATTCACCAATCATTCTCAAAATTGTCATTAGCCCTTAATCTAAAATTAGGATATTGCAAGTTGAGCCAGTGCATCCTCCAAATTCACTTTTGGTTATGGTGGATTTGGTTGTTGAAAAGCTTGTTGCTGGTAGTTCCCTTGCGGCTTAAATGCATTTTGATTATTCCTCCAACTAAAGTTTGGATGATTTTGCCAACCTGGATTGTAGGTGTTTGAGAATTGGTCATTCCTTTGGTTTCCAATGAATTGAGCTTGCTCCAACGTGAATGAGTGTCCTTCTTGACATTGCGTGCTTGCATGAGGTCCTCTATATTGATCACAAGCTTTAGTAGGAGTGCTGATTACATTTGCTTGGGTTGTTAATGATCCTACTTGCTTGTATATAGATGCAACTTGAGAAGACAAAGTTGTAAGGACATCCATCTCGTATACTCCACTGCTTTCTTTGAATTGCTATGTTCAGAAGGCTATTGATATGCATTGGCTGCCATCTCCTCCAGTAGATTGTAAGCATCATCTATATTTTTTCCCATTAAAGATCCTCCGGCTACAGCATCTACAAGAATTCTAGAGATGTGCATCATCCCACTATAGAAAGTTTACAGTTGTCACCAATTTGGTAACCTATGATGAGGACATCTCCTTAGCAACTCCTTATATCTTTCCCATGCTTCTAGAGGCTTTCTTGTTCATGCTAGGTGAAGGAGGCAATTTTATTCCTTAATTTAGCAGTTTTTGCTGAAGGAAAGTATTTCTGCAAAAATGTTTGTGCCATGATCTCCCATGTAGTTATGCTTCCTACTGGTAGCGATTGTACCCAACTCATAGCCTTATCCCTAAGTGAGAAAGGGAAAAGGCTAAGTCTAATGGCATCATCAGTAACACCATTATGCTTAAATGTGTCACAGATTTCTAAGAAGTTGGCTATATGTGCATTAGGATCTTCTATTGGTAAACCACCGAAATGATTTGCTTGCATCATCTGGATAATTGCTAGATTGATTTAAAAGTTGTTAGCTACCACTAGTGGTCTTCTGACTCCGAAATTTGTCTCCATAACTGTTGGTGTTGCATAGTCATGAAGTGTTTTGTTATCTGTTGTTCCCCCCTGGATTTGCCATCAGATTGCTTAGGATTGAAGTAGACTACTTCTGAACTCTTTGATTTCTTCGACAAGTTCTTTTGATCTAAGAATCAAGAGGTTGTTGTTCAGCCTCCTTCGATCTAGTCATACACAAAGCAAAAGCCTGAAAAGAAAGACAAAACACCAAAATGGAAAACAAATAAAATACAAAGACCAAATTAGTAGTAAAATTACTTGGTGTCGATATTAATGATAACAATCCCCTCGTAACGGTGCCAAAAACTTGTTACAAGTGTAGATTATCAATTAAATAGTGCAAGTGTACATTGTCGTAATCAAGTAATATAGAAGTATGTAGAGTATCGTTCCCATAAGGATTGATTACTAAGTACCAAAATAGGTAATTTTAATTCTATTTAGTCGATCGATTTGTTGGTGATTGAGAGTACAAAAAAAAAGAAAAATAATTCAATACAAGTGCAGATGATATGAAAGCAATTATGAGAAAAAGCCCAAGGGATTATATTTCACTTTACAAATTCTGGATTGAATCACTTATCTATTCTAGCCCAATTTATTCCATATGATTGATAGTCGAGTTTCCTTAATTTAATTACTAGCCTCTTCTAAGGTCAAGAAATTCTATAATTAATTGCTAATCCAATATATTCCTATAAGAATTTAAGCAATTAATTATGGATTAAGATTTATGGAACTCAGTAAGGCTACACAACTCATATGAATATATTCCTATTTCATATGCAAGTCATGGTTTTAATTATAGGATCTACACACATACATCTCCTTCCGGTCTTAACATGTATATTGAAATCATTTAAAAGATGGCCAGTCAATCAAAAGCATTAAGAACAATAATTAAAACTCAATCATGAAGGAGAAATTAAAACTAGATTTAATAAGTTAAGATTCAATCCGTCATTAGTAAGATATGTCATCACCCTAGGAAAATGAAAATTTAGCTCATGATAAAATTAAAAACAAAACCAAAATAAATTGACATTATATAAAGCTAAAATGAAATCCTCATAAAAACTGCATAAACTTGAATATTAAATTCTCAAACATAAATATACAACTAAAAAGATGCATGAAAAATGGACAAATCTAGCCGTCCCTTTAAGAGGTAAAACCTTCCATATAGGTGGCATGCAAAAAGTAATACAATGCATAAAATTTAATCTAGAAAATAACACAATTTATTTAGAACTGTTAGAGAAAATATCTATCCCTATCAGAGAAGTATCTCCTTGTTAGAGAAAAATCTCCACGCCTCTCTAAATCTACGCCTGATGCTTTGTATTTATAGGCAGCGTCGTGTCATTTTTTTCCTTGATGCTACAGTGTTTTGTCAATTTTTTCCATTATGCTACAGTAGTGAATAGTATCCTGTCAGTGGATTTACACGTTTTTCAGTGATGCTATAATGCTACAATGATTCCATCCGCTACAGTCACCTCCATCTACTACAGTAACGTCCTACTACAGTGATTCCGTCATGAATAGTGACTGACGCTACAGTACTGACCTTTTTTTATATTTTTATTTATTTTTTAAATACTATTTATTTTACACCCAAATATATTATATTAAGCTCAAATATCATCCATAAAATCATTATATAAGGAAAAATAAATATGCAAATATTTTACTTATCATATACTTTTCCTCTGACAAAGTTTTGATCAAGAAGAAACTTGCTTAGGCTTTCATACCAAGCTCTGTGTGCTTGTTTCAAACCATATAAAGTTGTCTTAAGTTTGAACACATGATTACGCTTTGTGTCATCTTCAAAACCAGGAGGTTGTTCTACATATACTTCCTCTATAATATAACCATTTAGAAAAGCACTTTTCACATCCATTTGATAAAGTTTAAAACCTTTAATTCAAGCAAAGGCTAAAAGTAATCGTATTGCTTCCAATCTTGCCACGGAGCATATGTTTCCTCATAATCAATACCTTCTTCTTGATTATAGCCTTTGGCTACTAATCTTGCTTTGTTTCTCACAATGATTGCTGATTCATCAAGTTTGTTTTTGAAAACCCATTTGGTTCCTATATTTGAGTGATCTCTAGGTTGAGGTCTCAAATCCAAACTTGAGATAAGTTCTACTGCCATTTTTCTTATTTCCTCTATTTTTATCCTGATTAGACTTATATCCAATTCCAGAATTATCAAAGGAAACTTTAAGATTTTAGAATAACTTTGAGAGTTTTACTTCCTTTAGTAAATCTTTCCATTTTTTTGTTAAATAACTTATTTTCTTATCTTTTTCTTCACATAATGCACATGATGATATGACAGTATTTTCTAATTATTTTACTTTCTTCTTATAACTAACCATTTTTTTAGCTACCTTGATGAATTCAGTATACAATGCATTATATTCAGATAATAACTCATCATAAGTAGGTTCAGAGTTACTTACCTCAGAATCCAATTCTTCTTCTTTGGTTACTAATCATAGATTTGCAACTTCATCGTTATTGCTTTCTTCATTCAATGAGCTATCACCCCATATAGATGATATGTATGCCTTCTTCTTATCTTTGTTTTTGAAGCATTTAGATTTGATGTGTCCAGGCTTTCCACATTCGTAGCATACTATCTGTTGCTCCTATTTTCTTTCTTGTTTGGTCCACCTTGATAATTCATGAAATTCTTTTAACCTCTTCTATAGAACTTCTTGAATTTTCTCACAATCATTCCCATATCATCATCATTAGGGACATCTTCATTTTTGGAAAACTCTTCTTCCTTGATAGCTTTAAGTAGAACTCCTCTTTTCTTTTTATCATCGAACTCTTCTAGTTCCTTCTTGAACCTCAACTTTCCTTTATACTCAGAAAGGCTACCAAAGAGAGCAGCTACGGATCTCATTGACTCTCCTTTAGCTTCTTCGATAGCTGTTACCTTTCCTTCCCATTCTTTCATAAGAATATTAAGGATCTTTCTTACCTGGGAATTTTGGTCAAATGATTTCCTAAGTGCAGATAGTTGATTAACAAGATGAGTATATTTGAGTTTGAATTTTGAGAATCTTTCTCCAAGTTTTATACGACATAGATCATACTCTATAATTAGAGTATTGACTCTATTTTCTTTGATTCTGGATGTGCCTTCATGAGCATTCTCAAGAGCATCCCACATATCTTTGGTTGTTGGTAGAGTGCAGATTCAAAAATATTCCTTTTGACTAAGGGCACTCTGTATCTTTAAAATAGCTTTGCTGTTTAATGTTACAAACCTCTTGTCTTCTTTGTCAAACTCCTCTGGGCTCTTTTTAATGACTCTATCTTCGATTTTCTTCATTGGAACATAGTTACCATTTTGTATCACATTCCATAGATCGTATTCGTTAGCCATCATGAGCACTCTGAACTTAGCTTTCCAGAACAAAAAATGTTCTCTAGCAAAACCAGGAGGCCTAGTGATAAAAGCTTCATCTGGAAGGATGTTCTCACCCATTGTTGCCATTTACCTGATCCTTCTCAAGCTGTTAGCCTCTTCGGAGAAGACCTTGCTTTGATACCAAATAAAAGAGGCAAGCTTCACCTAAAAGGGGGCTAAATTGGGTGATGATAAATTTTTCAGTTGATGCAGTGATATAACAATATATGTAGATAGAGTAGAGTTGAGAAGATTAGCACATAGAGAGTTATACTTGTTCGGCCCAAAACCCAGGCCTGCGTCCAATCCTCAGAGATCAAGACCTACTGAGATTTTCACTATTCTTCTAAGATTCAATGGGCTCTCAGAACTCTGTAGAACAATAATTGTCCTTGAAAGGACTACAAGCAGAAATATTCTAAAACTTAGAAAATTTCTCTCCGCTTTATGACAAGTCTTACATGCAAAAAAATAAACCTATGACCTTTCTCACTTGCTTACGTATACAAGTATTTTGGCTAGCTATGTTCTCTCCTGCTTACACCACTGTAAGTCTAGAAGCAGCAATGTTCTCTACTGCTTGTACCTTATAAGTCTTATGAGCAGAAAGTCCTACTAGGAATTCTCTCAACTGCTTCTCTTGTAAGGATATCTACCTTCTCAAGGTCCCTGTACCTTGAGATTAAATGAAAATAGAATTTGTAGTATATACAGACTCTCTCATAGAGCAAATATGATAAACACTGAAGAATGATATGAATACAGAGAAAATATGAATAACAGAAACTCGTGAATTTGCTTATGAATTCCTGTTCTTAGTTATGCTCGATGGTCTATAAAGCTCTGCATTTTTAGCCAGTTGATTTTGCCTATTGAATAATAATTATTGTAGAGCGGAGCATTTTACTATGGAACAACATGTGTATGTTTGAAATCTTTGAACGTGGTGGTATGTGCTTGGTTGGTAGTAATGATTTTGTCTGCCGTTGTTTGACTTCCTTTATGCTTTTTTAATTCATATGATCAACCACCCATATCACACTTGTAATATATGTTAAATGATGTTAAATAATAATAACAAGTGGAAATAGAGTGATTAATTAATATTAAACCATATTTGGATTGATCGCTGTGAGTCAGTGACGTTTTGGCTTCTGACAAATGATCACTCGAGTGTACTTCCATGCGAGTGATGTAGGTCCTCACTCAAGTACAACTCCCCTCACTTGAATGCACCTATATTTTACACTATGAGCTCACGTCTCAGGAAAACACTCGTATCCCATTTTATCAAGAGTTTGATTTTGCACTTGTAGTTGATGTGGGGCCTCACTCGAGCATACTTAGTCTTACTCGAGTGGATAGTATATTCATCTATAAGATACTCTTTGGTTTCAGCACTTGCATCAGAATGGACAGAGTTAGATTTCGCACTCACGAGTGCCGAGGCATCACTCGGGTGCAAGTACTCTTTGCTTGGGTGTGCTTGCTCTTCCTTGCTACCTGACTCTCGATCATGCACTTTCTATGCCTCACTCGTTTGGACTTGGGTATACTTCTTATTAGCACGTGAGTGTCATACTGAGTGCTCAAGTGAGCTTTGTATATTCAATTTTCTTACTCTCACCTGAAATCATTGTTCAGCCAGTCTTGCTTGTTCTTGAATTCTTGTTTCAACCATGTAGCATAAGGGTGTGTTGATAGAGGAGCAATTCTTTGAAACCACTGATACAATTCTGGAATGTTTAGCCATAATTGTATCAATAACCAAACAAAATATAATTATTAAAAGAAAGAAAGGGTTCAAGTGGTTCCATGACAGGCTATGAGATAAGGAAATCAATGTACATAAACACACTCAAATAGTCAGGGGAAAAAAGAAGAATGTCTCTTATATGCCATGAAAATAGGGGAATGTATGTTACCTACACAAAGATAGGTTTTAGAGGTTATGAAAAAATAACTATAAAAAAATACCCTTACACCAAAATGGGCAACAAGATGTGGGTAAGAGGATTAATTAAATATCAACCCACAGAGACGTTGCATTGAGATTTGGTGGAGGAATAGTGCACTGCTAGTTTGGTGGAGCAAAGGAAAGGAAAAGAAATGATAAGACAAGATACACACAACAACACAAAATAGGAAGCCATGGAAGGAGGAGGATGAATAGTGAAAAATGTTGACAAAAATGGAAGGAAAATAATGTTGTAGAAGAGCAAAGACGAGAAAAAGAGAGAAGTATTTGCGACTATGCAGAGAGGCTGCTGAATGTGAGAATTGAAGGGGAGAGGAATTTATAGGAGTAGGTCTAGGGTTAGGGTTTGACCCCTCTTCTGAAAATAATATTTATTTTTTTATAAAATAATAAATAAATTTAGACAACATTTTTTTTTGTTTTATAAAACTTATCCCAATAATAAGATATATTTACCCACACATACCCATATGCTTAAAATAATTATTTTAGGGTGGTATTTCATTTGTATTATTATTTTTTTAAAGAATAAATATATTTCAGACTTGAAACATTGATGATGATTTTGGATCCCTCTCTCTAAGGGTCTATTAGTGATGAGCTTTTAAATTACTCAGAAGCATCTCCATTGAAATGTATATTACTTGTTATTCAGTTATAGAATGCTTCCTTATATGTATTTATCTAATTAGTTAATTAAAGCTTCCCTTCATTTATTATTTTCTTAAAAGCTAACATTTCCCTCTTTAATGATGGAGATTAGTTGTAGTTACAAAAGAGAGTAGGTTTTATAGGATGGATTAGGCTAAAGAATTTGAAGTACATACTTTCTTAACAAAGGTAGATATTGTAAGGTATTTTGGTAGAGCATGGTTAGATAAAAACACTATTTTAAAAAAAGACACACGGCCATAAATGATTAGAGAATTTGTCATAATGGATTTTTTTACTAATGACATAATGGATGTCATCAGAAATGGATGACATAATGGTTAGCAAAAAACACTACATACAAACAAATAAGACACATGGCCATGAGTGATTAGAGAATTTGACATAATGGATTTTTTTTACTGATGATATAATGGATGTAAGGAACTTAAACTAAGTAGTTTCCTTAAAATGATTATGTAATTGTGATATCTATCTACCGATCTACTGATTATATAACAAGAAACATGTTGATAGTGTAATATCTTAAATTGTAATTAAGGGCTAATAATTTCAAAGTGATGTAATTAATTTTAATTAAGCATTTTGAAGGATATGATGTGAATTGTGATGTAAAATGTGCTTGATGATGGTACTATATATGTTATGACAATCAGGGGCAAAATGGTAAATTCACCGACCAATTGGACAGTTACCGAAGAGGAAACTCATTGGTAATTGATATCAATGGCTAAGATTGAATAAGTAAGGGAGTGGGATGGTGTGTGCATGTGCTTATGTGAGTGCTTAGAAGGAGGAACAAGATGTTGACACATGTCAACACAAGAACCATGGATTAAGGTCAAAGAGTCAACAATTGCAACTCTTTCCTCCCTCCTCCATTTAAAGTCAGCCAAGGGTGTAATATCCCAATTTGTGATTAAGGTCTAATGACAATGGTATTTATTGTAATTTGTGTAATTAAATGTTTTTGGAGAAATGAGATGTGAATTTAGTATAAATGTGTGTGGTGTTTAAGATCAAGGGTTGAGATATTGACATGTGGCAATGTTATGGACTATAGGATGAGGCATAAGAGATAGAAACCACCTTTTTTCTCTCTCTTCTCTCTCCTATGCGTTTTTGAGCATGGGCAAGGGGGAAAAGTAGTACATCATCATCATCCTTTCTTCATCCCTTCCATCTCTCATTTTCTCTCTCTTCCTTCCCCATTTTTGCTGAACTCAAGCTTGGAAAGAGAAAGGGAAAACTTTGATTTTGGGTGAGTAATGGTCCTCCTTTGCTTAAATCCTTTTCTCTAATGTTGCGCATCTCATTGAGAGCTTTATTATGGTGATTTCAGAATTTGGAAAGGTGGTGGTTTGTGTGTTGGAGCGAAATCAAAATTTGAGAATCAAGAAACTAGTCTTGGAAAGAGGAAGAGGTAAGAATTTGGAACCTTTTGACATATTTATTGTAGTAATTGGTTTGGCTTTGAGGATTTTGGATTTTTGCCCTGATTTTGGCTTAATTTTGAAATGTGTGAATTGGTTAGTGTTTAGTGTGAAATTGGTGTCATAGTGTGTCTTTGAGCATTTGAAATTGATTTGGAATGTTGGTTTGGATTGGTTTGCAATATGGTGGTTTGATTGAGTTCTTGGTAAGACATGTGGTGGTCATTGTGTAACATGTCAATGGAGGTTGAATTGGGTTGTTTTGATGATTTCAATGGATTCCTTGTGCAAATTTATGTGGGAATGGTATTTGATATGAATTTGGGAACCATTGGAAGCATTTGTGCAAAATTGAAATGTTGTCCAATGAAAGTCTATTCTGGGCAGTTAGGTTGTGTGAACGTTTTGACTGGGTAAATGATGTCAGAAAATTATGAAACTTTCCAGTCTTCAAGTTCACATTTCAAGCTTCAAAATGGATACATAATTTGTGCCATTTCATTTGGGAACTGGGAGATATGATTGTCCAAATTTTGAGGTCGAAAATGGACTCTGTTTTGGGATAGTGATGAGATTTGTGTGATTTTGTATTTTTGTGGTGAATTCTAGTAATGGCCAATATTTTTAATAGGAAGATAACTTCAATAGATTTCATTTGGCTTTAGGATAACCTCATTTCTATTTTTCTAGAATTAATTATGATTTTTCAAAGTTGTCTTGGCTGCAGTAGAAAATCTTGGCTGCAGCACAAAAGTTTCTGTGCTCGTTTTGGCCACAGCCATAAATTCTTGGCTGCAGCCAAAAACCTCCTGTGCACATTTTGGCTGCAGCCAGAGGATTCTTGGCTGCAGCCAACCCCCATTTTCAGCATTTTGTGATTTTGCAAAGTAATTTCCAATCTAGTACTTACCAATCCTTTTAGGTTCTCTTTGAGCTTGTTATAACCATTTAAGGGACTCATATGGAACCTATTTTAAGTGTTTGGAAGTAAGAATTGGGGGTAGGAAATTAATCCACCATTCTAGATTTTTCTGTTTATAGGCTTTGACATTTGTCGTACCCGCGAGCCCACTATGCCAAAGGTCGTCAGGAAAGAACAAGGTAGTGACTCCTTCTTTATACCTTATGTGATACATTGTATGTGTGCTAAGTCATTGATTTTTGATGGATTCATATGTTGCAAGATTTGTGAAATTGTGAATGCACCGCTATACCAATAGTCCTTGAGTTGCTAACAACGGTTTAGGTAAGGGCTGTGTGCCTTCCCGGCGATAAAAGAGGATGAGGTTAGGGTGTGATATTTGTGAATTTTTGGGCCGAAAGGCTATTTGTGGGACGAAAGGCAATATGTGAGCCGTAAGGCTATTCGTATGCACTGCCATACCAACAGTCCCTGAGTCGATAACAATAGTTCAGGTTAGGACGATGTGCCTTCCCGGCGGTAAAAGGGGATGAGGGTGCAGTGTGATTTGTGTTGTTGCTGATTATGTGGTGATTTGTTTACATGCTATGTGATTACGTGTGGTATGAATGATTTGTTACTACTGGGATTCTTCATAATCTCACTCTTTCCAAATGACTAACATTTCAGACAGGGTGAGTGGCTCCAAGGATAAGGGGCCAACCAGGAGCAGTTAGGGCTTGTAGGGACATTTATTTTGGTCTATGTTAGTTATCTGTTTTGGTTGGGATTACTGTATGTATATAGTGAATTCTTTTGGATATGTAATCCCCATTTGGGAAACCTTAAACCTATTTTATATATATGAACCCCGGGGTTGCCGGGATTTTAGTTACATACTCTGATATTTGTGAATGTGATATATCTGCACGGGTAATTGTATTTGAAAGTGGATGTGAGACCAGATGAAATCGTGTTTCTAAACTGTTTTGGATACCCTATCTTGAAGATAAGGGATTTTAAATGTTGTTTTGTCTTATTGGTCTCTATTCCACTTAAATTTTGTAATCCGGATATAATTACTGTGAGGGGGTTACAAAGGGCCTTATTGCACCCCAAAAATCTGATTTCTCCATCATCTTCTCACCTCTCTCCTCCCCTTTATTGTCGCCAAGATCAAGCAAGAAAGAGAAAGAAGAAGCTTGAGTTTTAGGTAAGGTTTTGGCCTTAACTGCTCAACTCATCTTTATTAATATTAATCATGAGGTTGAGGGCTCCATTTCTATGGTTTCAGATTTTTGAATAGTGGTATTTGAAATTTAGAAGTGGAAGAATTGAAGAATTAGCTTTGGGAAGAAGTTGAGGTAAGAATTTGTTATACTTTGACCTAAAACTTGTGACTATTGGTTAAGTCTTAGGAATTTATGATTTTGCCTGATTTTTTTGGTGAATTTGGAATGGTATGTAATGGTGGGTATGTGATGTTAAATTTAGTGTTAAATGGTGTTTTTGTGCTATTGGGGTTGGTTGGGAATTTTGGTTTGGAAAGAATTGCAATATGTGTGATGTTTGGGGAAGTTATGGTAACATGTTGTGATTGTGGTAAAACATGCTAATGGACATTGAATATGGTCATTTTGATGGCTCCAATGAGTTCTTTGAGCAAAATTGTGTAAGAATAGTGTTTGGTTTGAAATTTGGAATCTTTGGAAGCCAATTGGTGAAATATGGAATTTTTGGAAAAATTGGAAAATTAGCTAAGTCTGGAATACTGTGCAGGAGGCCAACTTTGCATGGTATTTTGACCTAGAAAATGGTATTGAAATATTGTGAAATTTTCTAGGATTGTAGTTCACATTTCAAGCTTTCCATCCATATAAAGTTTGAGTTATTCTGAGTTTTGTGCACAAAGTTATGAGTTTTGAAAACAGCCAGGAGTTAGTGCCACAGGTTGGCTGTGACCCAAAACCTTCTGGCCATGTGTTGGCCACGGCCTACGAAGGGCTGGCCGCGGCCCAAGACTTTCTAACCTGACTTTGGCCATACGGCCCAAGGTGGCTAGCCATGGCCTAAATGTTTATGTGTATCTGTTGGTCACTGCCCATGGTCGGGCTAGCCGCGGACAACCATTGGAAATTTGTACTTTAAGCTTCCAAGGAGGGTCTTTTGTGCAGTTTTTCCCCAACCCTTTAGGTATATGTCTAGACCTATAATAGTCACACAAGGGTTTAAATGATAACCAACTTAAAGTACTACGGAATTAAGAACTTGGAAAAGAAATTGATAGGTTGTTCCTTATTTGGTTATAGGATTTGATATTTGCCGCTCTCGTGAGCCCATGGTGCCAAAGAACGTTAGGAAAGGAAAGGTAGTGACTCTTTCTCTTATACTGTGTGTGAAACATTATATGTATGTTTGTCATGCATTGTGATACATTGTAATGCTTTGAGATAGCAGCAAAAGCTGACGTATAATGATACTTTGTGAATACATAGAGATTGTAGTGAAAGCTGATGCATAGAGTTTACAGTCATGAGTACTGTCATTTGTGGCGTGAGCCATGATACATTGTGATGCTGCTTAACATGATCATATATGCTATGTGTTTATGCATTGTGTGAGTGATTTGTTACTACCGGGATTCTCTTGAATCTCATTCTTTCCAATGACTAACATTTCAGATAGGGCAAGTGGCTTTAAAGAGAAGCGGCAACCAGGAGCGATTAGAACCCTTTGGGGTATATTTGATTTTGAGAAGTTGGTTATCTACTTTTGAATTTAGGATTATTGTATATTTTGATATGTAAATATTACATTTGATTTTGGTCATGTAATCCCCTAGTTGAGACCTATAAACCCTTAGTTAACATATGTACAAACCCAGGAGTTACCGGGGATTTAGTTATACACTCTGTTACGTATGAATGTAAATTAACTGCATAGGTAATTATATTCGAAATTCAAAATTGAGACCAGGATAAGGAAAAGTTTTTAAAGAATTTGTGAAAACCTTACGGTAAAGTAGGAAGTCCAAAAGAGTTTAAATTATCCAACGGTCTCTAAACCATTTTAAATATGCGTTATCGAATCATAATTACACTAATCAAGGTAGGGGGTTACAGATAGGCTGGCTGTGTGACACGTTGCAAGCCCCCCTATATGCCACATGGCAACATCTTATGTGAGATAACTCAAACCATTCAATTTAGGAAAAATCACACTAAGGACCCAAGGACCATAAAAAATTATAAAAAAGTCCCACAACAAATTTTCCTATCAAAAAGGTCCATAGGAATTGCATTGCGATTAATTCTAGATGTGAAGTTACTAGATCGCCGTTAATAATTGAAAACACACTGTCAAGGCATTGACAACTTCATTAGCTTATTTTGACAACTAAATCTGCCTCCTTTAATGAGTTCATTTTCTTACTTGGACAAGTTCTAGAATGGAAAGTTAATGTGTATATTTTCACAAGCCTTTGTGTCAATTTTGACAACTTCGTCAGCCTATTTTGAAAACTACATCTACATAATTTGACAAGTTCATTTTTCCACTTTAACAAGTTCTAAAATGGCAAGTTAATATGCATAATATTTGAAGCCTCTTTGCCAATTTTGACAACTTCATTAGCCTATTTTGACAACTTCATCTACCTACTTTGACAAGTTTATGTTTCCACTTTAACAAGTTCTAAAATGGCATAGAGGTTTGTGAAAATATGCATATTAACTGGCCATTTTAGAATTTGTCCAAGTGAAAAAATGAACTTGTCAAAGTAGGCATAAAAAGTTGTCAATGCCTGACAATGTGTTGTTAATTACTAAAAAGTCCTAGGGACCTTTTTGATAGGGGAATTTACCATGGGACTTTTTGGTAATTTTTTACGATTCTTGAAACCTCATTGTGATTTTCCCTATAATTTATTACTCTCCAATATCATCTATCCACCTAATTTATTATTATCATCATTTTTGTCATCATCTGTATGTCATTCATGAATTTCCTCTTTAATAGAGTTAAACATTCTAAGATTGCATGTTGATATACCTTTACACAAGTACTCATGTTTTGAGAATATTTTATTTTATTGTTTCATTTCCCATTCCTAAATTTAATATGTGGGGAAAGATTGCATTTTATTTGTAGAAAATCATATACTACCTCCGATCCTAAATATAGGACAAAGTTTGTAGTGTAAATTGCACTACAAACTTTGTCCTATATTTAGGACCGGAGGGAGTAGTACATATTACTAAGCCTCATTGGCCAAATCTGCACCACAAAACATTGTCGACGTTGACTCTAAAGCCAGAAAAGCTTTGGCATTATTCCCTACTTCTCTATATGAAACTTAGATAAGGAGCCAAAAGGTGCCAAGCAAGGCGCAGACAAGCACCTGAGTAAGGGCGTTCTGCACCTCACCTTAGCACCTTTAATGGTGCTGATTAAAATTTTCAAAGCAATCTAAAACCAAGTAAAGGTAGAATGACTATATTGAAGTCCCGTTAACAAAATTTGTTTCATTACTTAAAGCAAAAATTGT
Source organism: Inga laurina (assembly GCA_963855925.1). Classification (NCBI taxonomy): domain Eukaryota; kingdom Viridiplantae; phylum Streptophyta; class Magnoliopsida; order Fabales; family Fabaceae; genus Inga; species Inga laurina. The sequence continues at coordinate 27,961,578 of OY979706.1, read as the reverse complement.
CTCCTGCATTGCATTTTAACAAGATGCTTGGTGTAAACACTACTACAAAAATGGGGATTAATGGCGCACCTTTTGTGGTACTTCTTTAAAGAAATGCCACAACTTCTTTCGAGATTTATTTTTTAAAAAAAACCACCTTAAGTGGTGCTTCCATAAGGAAGTGTCACAGCTCCTTGGTGACCTTAGGTGGCACTTCCTTGACCTTACCTTTATCCCATCTCTAAGTCATCACCCTAAGCCATTCACAGTATCCTTCTATACGCCTCTAATTCCTTTCTAGGCTTGTGACTCCTCTTGTCTACATTGCACCTTAGGAACAATATCCTCACCATATTTATACTTCTCTCTTAAAAATTTCACCTACAACTCGTCTCTTCTCTTCAGCAAAGCCCATCCCAACTTCATCATAAAAGGAGTGTTCTACTTCGTGCTTCACGAATTCCTAGTCCCCTAACATTCTTCATTGTGCATACATCACTCCATGCAACCAAGTGAAACTTCCTCTTATCCATTGTAGAACCCCAAAAGAAGTTCTTACATCTTTTATCAATTTCATTATAAACATTCACAGGAAGGAGTTCAAATTGCATGATATAATTCAGCATAGCTTATGCTACAAAGAAAATCAATGTGCACCTAACTACTATAGATAGAGAATTAGCTTTCCACGTAGCAAGATTTGCGTCCATCTTATTCAACACGTACTGGAAGGTCTAATTTGTAACACATTTATGGTGGAAGGGTGTAAAAATCCTCTTCTTAAAACAATAATTATCAACCAAACCATTTGACTAAACACTATTATGGTCATGAAAGAGCATTACATACTAAAATATGTTAACCATGATAGAAAAGTTTAAAACTAAATTCTCAAAAGGACTATCATGGTTAAGAGAACAAAGCCCCTCAATAGAAATTCAAACACACAGTTGGGCTTTGAACTTCACTAAGCCCAGAATAGACATTTACTATCCAGCCCAACTCTTACACTGGATAATATTTCATCATATAGTAAAATATCCAAAAATCCAAAAGTTTAAATCATAATCATAAGGCCTATAGGCTACCTAAAATCATCAAGAGTTATCCAGTCATAGAGAAGTCAAAAGTGTATAGTTACTGCATCAAGTTTCAAAATAGATCAGAGTATATAGGATGTGCCCTAACATGGCAATATACAATAATGCAAAACTCCATCCATCTAACATGCCAGACGTACCCTAACATGTAATAATGGTACAACATGGATGTCCCACAAGCCTTCCAATCAATAGTGATCATTCAAGTTTATACAAAAAACATAAATAGATTTCTAACTTGCCCTAAGCTTATACAATAGGATGTGCCCTAAAATATGCACTAGTACTGTAGTCAATTTTTCCTTCAACTCTTGAAAAGTAGCTTCACACTTATTAGTCTATATGAATGGTTGATCTTTCTTGGTCAACTTAGTCAAAGGCATAGAAATTTGAGAGCACCCTTTAATGAATCTCTTATAGTAGCCAGCCAATCCTGCAAAACTTCTCACTTTAGTCACTGACTTTGGGGATTCCCATTTCAACATGGCATCCACTTGACTAGGATCAACAGCCACCCCTTTTGCAGACACCACATGACCAAGGAAATTCACTTCCCTGAGCCAAAACTCACACTTACTCAACTTAGCATACAATTGGTGTTCCCTCAATATACACAATGCAATGTGAACTTTCTCTTGGTGCTCCTCTTCTTTCTTAGAATAAATGAGAACGTCATCAATAAAGACAACAATAAATCAAGTCAAATACAGTCTGAAAATCTGGTACATATAATCGATAAAGATAGTTGGACACTTTCAAATCATAAGGCAATTTACAAACATACAATTACAATCTTTGAGCACAGTTATCAGAGATAAAAGAATGTGAGCACTAGAATCAAACAACGCATATACATTATACCCTTAAAGAGAAACAATTCCTTATATTATATTTAGAGATGATTCTGCTTCCTCCTGGGTCAAAGCAAGCACTTAGCCAGGAACGATAGGGTGACTACTCTGTGGGGCTTACTGAGCCTTAAGTCGAAAAAGAGCAATATGCAATAATTTGTGGCACCAAAAGCACTTCCAACACTTCCCCGAATGTGTTGTCCAATAATTTTGACATGATCTACTTATGCTCGGCCTAGACATAGTAGAACCTCGGTGGGAAACTTGACTCCCACTATGATGACTTCTCTAATCTTGAAGTCTCTACTATGGAGCCCTCTTATTCTTAAACCCTCCTTGATAAGACCTTATAATCATCCTTGAGCTTCTAAAGCTTCCTAAGCTAACGCTTGATTTCTTTATCACACTACTAATAGGCTTTGAAAAGCTAAAGAACTTGCCAAAGTTATCACGATGTTTGGAATCTTCTAGTTCTCAAACCTTGCATGTAACAATTCGTAACTTGGTACATGCATCCTCAAAATTTTTTATAGTAGATAACCTCATATATGACTTCAACTCCAGCCTGGCCTTATCTATTAGCTATCTAATCTTTCAATCAGGTTTGTTATGCTCCTTCAAATACGTAACATATTTTGTCAAGCTAATGAAAGCAGAGATATACTTATCATCATTCATATCACCTAGACAAAGAGCATAAAACTCTAACTCTTTCGTATGTTGTAACTCTTTTAGGAAGTTATGTGCATAAAAAATGTCTTTGAACTCTTCCCACTTCAAAGATGAGAAGTCAGCTGTGTTAGAATTGGCTGACACCCAAGAGGGGGTGAATTGGGTGTAAGATAAAAATCTTTAGAACTTTGAAAATATTTTTTGCATCTTAGAGGAAGCAATAAATATGAAAGTAATGAATCAAAAATCAACAGTAAATATATATTGGAAATATAAAAGTTTAAGGAAGAGAATATGCAAACTGTGATTTATCATGGTTTGGCCCAATCTGTGATGGCCTACGTCCAGTTCCCAGGCTCCTCCTGAGATTTTCAAATCCACTATCTTCTTGTTTTAATCCGAGCACAAGAAAAGCCTTTACAACGTCACAAGTTTAGTTGGGCACTTGTGTAGCCTTTTACAAATCTCTCACCAAGATACTCCCCCTTACAACAAGTCTTACGAGAAGAGCAATCTCAAAGACCTTTCCCTCCTGCATACCTATGCAAGTCTAACGAGTAGCAACGTTCTCTTCTGATTACACCACTGTAAGTCTTACGAGTACTAACGTTCTCTACTGCTTGCACCTTGTAAGTCTTACATGTAGAAATTTTTACCGGGGATTCTTTCTACAGCTTCCCATAAGGAAATCAACCCACCTAAGGTCCCTCTACCTTGAGATCAATTCAGAAATATAAGTGAAAGTGTTTACAGACTCTCTCACAGAGTAGATATAATGAACACTGAAGTACAATACAAAACTCTCTCTCAAATATACATGATGTGGAAAATATATAAGAATAGAGAGTATTCGAGTAGAAGTGGATGATTCATAATCTTATCATGTTCTTCGCTTGTGTTGTTGTTCTCTGCTTGAATCTCTTGTATTTATAGTTGAGTAGGATATGACTGTTGTGTGTATTTCAACTTATCCGTTGAGTCCCATTGCTTTGTTCGTCCGTTTGCTTGAATTTGAAAACTAGCCGTTAAGAACGTTGACTCTTCACTTCCGTAAAGTTGACTTTTATCTCTTTACATCATCTCTTCATTGTTTTCCTAGAGAAATACATTAAACACTAATACAATGAAGTATAAGAATGATTGGAAGCAAGAAGAGTGAGTTACATAATTAATCCCATGATTTTCAAAAGCTTCAGAATGTTGTTTTGTATTCCTGGGGAGCATTACTCGAGTGGTTACTCGAGTAAGCCTTGGTCATTACTCGAGTGAGCCCTCAAGTAATACCGTTCAAAATCTGGCTGAGAGCATTTCTAACTTCATTACTCGATTGATCCCTCGAATAATGTTACTTTTTCTTATCTGGTTACTCGAGTAGTCCCTGGAGTGATGTGAGTCATTTCTTAGCCGAGAGCTACAGGAAGATTTCTTCTCAGGTTACTCGATTGATCCCTCAAGTAAGCTCTTAAATAACTTTACAGATTACTCGAGTGCTGACTCTGGTAATTTGGTTATTCGAGTGGTTACCCGAGTGGCCTTCGCTTTTCTTCACACCTTACTCGAGTGGTCCCTCGAGTAGATTTCAAATAATTCTACATATTACTCGAGTAAGCCCCTCAAGTGAATTATTGATTTTGATTTGAAACATGGCAAATTATATATCATTGAAAAGCCCTCATAATCTACATTCCAATGCAACAAGAACCACCTCTAAACTCATTTTGTATAGAAAGCTATGATCCAAAGAATATCTTCTACATTTAGACAAAGTCTAAAATCATGAGCATCAACTTCCAGAAGGTATAGATCTTAGTATATGACTTGAAATGTGACAATCCGATATGTATTTTGAGAGTTATGTCCGAAATACCGAACCTTGTTCTGGTAAAAGACACAGATTCATGTGTCAACTTCAACAGATCATATCTCTCTTATCTGAACTCCTTTTAATGCGATCTTGGTGTCTATAGTTCATGGTGGGAGTCTAGTTTCATATGCCATCAGTTTTCGATCAATCCGAGGTGTGGTTAGAGAGATATGCTCAAAATACCAAACCTCTGTCCTGATGCACGTATAACAGAGTGCCATTACTCGAGTGGTCACTCGAGTAATCTTCAAGTAACTCTGCAGCACTCGAGTAATCACCTCCAAAATGAGGCAGTGCCCTATTACTTGAGTAATTACTCGAGTAATCATCCTCGAAGGAACCATAGCTTCCGTATACATCATTTTAGCTTCGTATTGACCTATTCCAACTTCTGTTTGACTATAGAAACCTCCGATATCACTTCTAATAGCTTGGATCTTGATATTCTCATGTGATCTTGCAAGTTCTTCCTTCTTCAATCTCTTTCTTCAATCTTTCTTCGATTTCTTTCTTCTTATTTTTCTTCTTAATGATCATTCTTCATAACCCAATTAGGTGTCTTCTTGAATATCTTCAATCTTCTTCAATCTTTACTTGATATTCCCATTAGTTTTTGCAATGCCTTCTTTCTTTAATCCGCTGTCTCTTGATTTTCTTCTTGATGATCATTCTCCACATATGAGGCATTATAACATCAACCCACAATCAGGTTTATGACTAATCGACAAGATATACAACATTAAATATAGTAGTTAGTCAATGTAGGGAATAAGTATATCATACAAACTTTTTGCTCTTAATACTTGACATCTATATTTGACATCATCAAAACTATTCATATCTAACAAGCTGGTCTAACACTCTTCCACCATTCATTCGCCTCACCCTTAAGAATAATGGTGACTACTTATGCTATCTGCCCACTAGTGCAATCCACAGCTTGAAATAACGTCTCTATGTATTTTATACATGTCTCTACCTTGACAATTTCCAGATCACCATTAAATATGGGAGGGCAATGTCGAGTCAAATCCTTATAAACACTAAGGATAGAGTAAGGATTTGGAACTAATGGCTGCTCCGGTACATAATCACTATAGCCCTCATTAGGAGTTTTATGTGGTCCTTTGGATTTTTCCACACTATGATGATCATAAACATTCTCTATAGTGGTCTTGTCTCCTACTCTCTTTCCATTATCTTCCTCAAACTTCTTAAATCGCTCCTTTACAACTCCACCACTACTTCTCTCAACTATTGCATAAAAATGTCCTTGTCAAATGGGAGTTGCTATTGCTATTACGGTTGAACATGTGGGTGTAAAGGCCTACTACTCTTAGGACCAATACGATGAGTCCATATCACCTTCTCCCCATCTAAGATGCAATCCATGAAAAACAAGTGAGTAGTTACACAAAACACAATAGAAGCAACAAAACAGGGAAGGTATGTTCGAATATTACATATTGCCACTATATGCAATGCATGTAGCATGGTTCACATAATCATTGACTTTTATACCAATTTGTGAAAATTCTTTTCTTACAAAATTAATTATCAAAAAAATTATTCAACCAAACACTATCGTGGTCATGAAAGAGTATAACATACTAAATTATGTTAACCATTATAGAAAAATTTAGAACTAAATTCTTAAAAGGACTATCATGGTTAAGAGAACAAAGCCCCATAATTGAAATTCAAATATACAATTGGACTTTGGACTTCACTAAGCCCAGAACAGACATTCACTATTAAGCCCAACTCTTACACTGAATAATGCTTCATCATGTAACAAAATATCCAAGTCAAACCAATTATGGATATACAAGTTTAAAACATAATTATAAGGCCTTTAGGCCACCCAAAATCATCAAGAGTTATCGAGTCACAGAGAAGTCAAAAGCGTATAGTTACTATATCATAAATCATATTTTAAATAAAAATCTTTATTTTGATAATTACATGATAAATTCATCTATCATAATTAACTTTCTTGATTATAATTAAATCCTAATATAAAAATTAGGATGTTATAAGGGGCACCCCTAAATATTTCCCTAGATCAATGGTAGGAGTACAACAAAGAAATTGATTGATTTCCTATGTTCTATTATGATTCATGTTTTTTGAGAAAAACATTCATGATTTAGAGGGACTAACCTTCTCACCTGTAGCCAAATGAGTCCTCCAAGTGTGCTTTGATAATAACAGCTTGATCAATATTAGCTTCTGCAAACAAAATTAAATCGTTGACAAAGAGATGGGAAATTGGTGTACTATTCCTCTTTAGCCTAAACAGAACTCAGTTACCATTCTATACCTCATTATATATCAACTGAGCTAGCCTCTCTACAACCAACACGAACAAATATGGGGATAAAGGATACCTTGCCTAATACAACATTTTGGGGGCAAAACTAGGTCTTTTCAATCCATTCCATCAAACCTGCATTTCCACCGTAGACATATAAAACACCGCAAGTTCAGTAAATTTAGGGGAGGCCTCTAATACGGTCAAACATTCAACTACAAACACCCTTATCACTCTATCATAAGCCTTATCCAATCAATCTGCAAAGCCATGAACCCTTTCTTCTTCTTATTTTTCATAGCATGTATAAAGTGAACCATCTTAAGAGCCAAAATAATATTATTAGAACTAAGTTGCCTGGGAACAAACCTACACTGATTAGGAACAATAATATCTAGCATCAAACCTGTTAACCTATTGGCTAATACCTTTATCACTACCTTATTCACCATATTACAGAAGCTAATAGGTCTAAAATCCCTTAAGGATTGTGGAACCTGAACTTTAGGAATTAAGGCAATATTCATACTATTAACTGCTTCACCTCCTCTGGGTATTCAAACACTTTTCTAACTATATCAACCAGCAATTTTCCAAAATACTCCATTAATTTGAAAGAACAGAGGGTTTAGCCTATCTAGACCTGGTGCCTTCAAAGCTCCTATATTGAAGAGCTTACTTTACTTCAATATCCAAAACATTACACCCCAATGCCTCCAGCCAAGCCGTTTCCACCAACGGATTGATAGAGCTCAATATTTATATATTTTTATTAATTAATCTTAGGGTTTTGTGGGACTTAATTAAATATTCTAGGCATAATTAAGTATTAATGTGAGATTTTACTAGAAGGATAATTTGGTAATATGGTGATTAAATTGTTATATTTTTAATTAGTAATTGTTATTCCCATTATTTCTTAACTGTGAGCCAAAGATATTACCTTTTTTAATCTAATTTTGTAGGTGATGATATGGCACAACTTTTATCAAGTAAGTCAAGGACAAAGATGTCATTTTGGAGCTTAATAAGGGACAAGAGTGGAACATCACAAGTGCAGAGTTTATTTTCACATTTTTTTTTCTAAGAGGAGGTTAAATAAGTAAGCGCCTTGTTTGGTGGTTGTAATTTTGTGCCTCATGAAAAAATATATTTTTACCTCTTATCTAAAAAAGACATAACTCACTTTTAACCTAAATACAATTGAATTACAAAGAAAAAGATGGGACCAAATTGAAAGAAAGGGGAGAGGCGGCCGTGAGAATTAAAGAAAGGAGAGGTGAACCAAAGAAAGGATGATGTGAAAAGCTGGACCGAATTAGTTTTAAGAGGCTAATGGACCGAGTTGGAGAATTGAAAGAATAAGGGAGCAGCTGAAATAATTAAAGAAGAAGAAGGCTTGACCGAATTTAGATGACTTGGACTGATGGGAGTAATTGAAGGAAAAGAAGCAAGCTGAAGTGAAGATGAGTTGGACTGAATTGATAAAGGAGGAGAGGAGTTCTAAACTGAAAAAGGAGTAATTAAAGGAAAAGAATGGAGTTAACCGATGAATAAGAAAAGGATAGTTGGCCGAATTGAAAAAAGGTACTGGACCAAGATGAAGAATGGAAGAAAAAGTAGAATTGAGAATGAGGAGTAGCTCATCGAAATATTAAAAAAGAAGAAAAGAAGGCTATGGAAATAAAGAAAGGGAGGAGAGATGCAAGTTAAAGGACCTTATAGTTTTAGCTACCACTTGGGGAAGGAGAATTGAAAGAACCGTGGAGCAAGATGCTACATTTTCCATAGGCAATCTCTTCATCTTTCATCAAGCTACATGTTCCTCTTCTATGAGTAGTCAAGCTTCATGTTCCTCTTCCATGGGTAATGGTTTGAGCTTCTAAACTTTAATCAAATTCCTTAAGCTCTCTTTCTAGTTCATAATTATATAGCTTGGTTAAGTATGTGATTGTGACCTAGATTGTTCTATGCCAAGTGAATAAACTTGGCGGTTGAGCTAGGAGTTAATTAATTAAGCTTTCTATGATTCAAATTAGGAGTAGGTTGAGTTGTTTATTCCAATTTGGTTGAGTGGATTGTAAATGACTAGACTGAATGCTTTGAATTTTTGTAATGGTAATTACAAGTTAGAATTGGAAGTTAATTAATTATCTCCTTGAGTTACAATTAGTTGGTGGTATTCATTTAATTGCTTAAGTAGAATGAATTAAATGAGTATTGCAAGTATGGATCTAGTAGTAGCTTAGGTCCATCCTCTTAACTCATGTTATTGAATTCTTATCAATAGCAAGGAAGGAAGGCTAAAACCTCAACTCAAGAAAATCTCGTTTCATCTTTATACTAGTTAATTGAATTTATCTTGTTGTTAGTGTTAATTTCAATTCCGTTTGCTTCTTTATCTTGAAAACCAAAAAATAAAAAAAAAACTCAATTAGATTAGATTACTTCATTAGTTTTAAAATTAATTTCTTAAAATGATTTCACACAACTTTAAGGTATTTATTACTTTACTATTTAGAAACTTGAAAATTAATCTCCCTACAAGAATGACCTAGGTTGAGCTACTACGCTACATTTTCAAACCTAGTCTATTTTGAGAACTCACACGACATGGGTTTATCAAATTGGCGTCGTTGCCGGGGAGGATGATTGCCAAGTTTTTAAGTAGTTAAGTGTTCTTGTTAGTTGTCATAGTGTGTCTTCGCTTGGTTATTAGTTTGTTTTTGAGTTTGTCTTAGGTAGTTGTTAATTGTTGGAGTGTTTGATAGTGGTTTAGGTCATTTTTCATGTTCATAGTTGTTTTGTATTCCATTTGCATAAAAAAACAAAAAGAAATTTGCATTTTGTTGCTTTGGTATCATGTTCTTATTGGCCATTGTGTGGTTTACTATGGTTTTGTAGTGCACAACTTTGCATTCTTCCTCCTTGGGAAGCTCTTAGTAACACTACCAGAATGGAAGATTCTCTTTCATAAAGCTTTGAAGCCATACGACATTAATTAGAGCTTTTTCAAGCCCAGTTGGAGTGTTAATAGAGAGGTTCCACTGGTCAAGAATATGATTCATCATTCCACAACTTATATTATGAACCCTATCTCCAACAATCTTTTCTACCCTTCTATAGTCCTTCATTTTCCCTACAACCCTCATATAAACTTCAACATGACTTTTATTCCCCACCATACAACCTAAACTTGACCCCATCTCTTCACCACAAAGGCCACTCTATGAACCATCTCCTCTGCACCATCTTCCCTCTTACTCCCTATACCAATTCTTATTTCAATCTTCATTACAATCATTTCACCCAATACCATGTAAACCTTGCCCGCCACCCTACCTTGAACCTTTACCTCAACTTCATAACCCACAACTTATTAGATTTGATACCTTCTTCTCACCCCACAACATAGATTCCCACTTCATTACTTGGCCCTCAAGTGATGTGAGTCATTTCTTGGCCGAGAGCTACAGGAAGATTTCTTCTCTAGTTACTCGAGTGAACCCTCAAGTAAGCTCTTAAATAACTTTACGTATTACTCGAGTGGTCCCTCGAGTGAGGTTTCAAATAATTCTGCATATTACTCAAGTAAGCCCTTCAAGTGAATTCTCAATTTTGATTCGAAACATGGCAAATTATATATCATCAGAAATCCTGCATCATCTACATTCTAATGCAACAAGAATCACCTCCAAACTCATTTTGTACAAAAATTTATGATCCAAAGAATATCTTCTGCATTTAGACAAAGTCTGAAATCATGTGCATCAACTTTCAGAAAGCATAGATCTTAGAATATAACTTGAAATATGACAAATTATATATCCTTAGAAATCTTTGAGTCTACTTTCATATGGCACTGGCTTCGTCTAAATCCGATATGTATTTTGAGAGTTATGTCCAAAATACCAAACCTTGTTCTGGTAAAATACGCTAATTCATATGTTAACTTCAACAGATCATATCTCTCTCATCAGAACTCCTTTTAATGTGATCTTGGTGTCCATAGTTTGTTTTGGGAGTCTAGTTTCATAAGCTACCATTTTTAGCTCAATCCGACTTGTGGCTAGGGAGATATCATCAAAATACCAAACCTTTGTCATAATAATCGAAAGTAGAGTATCATTACTCAAGTGGTCACTCGAGTAATTTGCAAGTAACTATGCAGATTACTCAAGTAGCCACTCGAGTAATCACCTCCAAAATAAGGCAGTGCCATATTACTCGAGTGATTACTCAAGTAATCATCCTCGGAGGTACCCTAACTTTAGTATACATCATTTTAGCTTCGTATTAACCCATTCCAACTTCCGGTATCACTTCTAAGAGCTTGAATCTTGATATTCTCATTTAATCTTACAAGTTCTTCTTTCTTCAATCTTTCTTCTTCTTTTTTCAATCTCTTTCTTCTTGTTTTACCACTTGATGATCATTCTCCACATATGAGGCATTATAACATCAACCCACTATTGGGTTTATGACTAATCTGCAAGATATACAACATTAAATATAGTAATTAGTCAATGTAGAAGATAAGTATATTATACAAACTTTTTGCTCATATTTGACATCTGTTAGATCTCTCTTGTTTTGATGATGACAAAGGATGGTATGAAAAAGATTTGATAAATAAATAAGTTTGAACAAAGTAATAACATGGCAAATCATCACTTGAAGTAAGCATTGGAGTAATGAAGAAAGGCAAAGAGAAAAAGCTGAGAAACTTCATTACTGGCAAGTTTTCTAAAGGGTTACTCGAGTAATGGGCAGAAACTTGAAGTAAATAGAGTCAACCTTCAAGTAACCTGCCAACATTACTCGAGTAAGCACTCGAGTAATAAGGTAAATGACTTTTAATTGCTCTCAGCCTACCAACGTTACTTGAGTAACCAGGTAAATCACTTGGAATTGCTCTTGGCCTGCCAATGTTACTCGAGTAAGTACTCGAGTAACCATGTAAAAGACTTCCAGCTACTCTCGGCCTGCCAACGATACTCGAGTATGTACTCGAGTCCCCTGCTTCAAGAAAAATGTTGCTCTTGGTATTTTCTATCCTGCCAATGTTACTCGAGGAGCTACTCGAGTAACCTACTGTGGTAAGCAAAACCTGAAGGTAATACTCAAATAACATGATATGGTTTTATCATACTTCACTCGAGGCACTACTAAAGTATGGAGGTATTCAATCACTCATTTAAACTGGATTACTCGAGTTAGTAATTGAGTAATATGTAGAGTTATTTACACAGAACTTGAAGTTCCTACCCGAGTAAGCTATGCAAAAAATTGATGTCTACTCAAGTAAGTGCTCGAGTAACAAGGTAAGAAAACTTGAAGTGCTCTCGGCCTTGTAATCCTGCCAATATTACTGGAGTGAGGCATCGAGTAACCTAAAGTTTATTTGAGAGATTACTCGAGTTGCTACTCGAGTGACTAATGAAGTAAAGTGTACCATACTCGAGTAAGTACCGAAGTAAACAGGTATTTCCAAAGGTTTGTAAATTTGTTTACTCCATGCACTACCCGAGTAATGTAATGTTCCTTTATTAGCTTGTAGTTTATTATTACTCTCACGATGATACTCGAGTAAGTACTCGAGTAAACTTAATGAATACTCGAGTAACTACTCAAGTATGCAAGTTCAGAATTTGAGAATTCATTCCAACGTTCTTTAATTTGGTTCCTATGTGATTAACCCTTCATTGTATTAGTATTCTTAGTGTATCCATAGATAAATAATGAAGAGATCTTACCAAATAAGGAAAGTCAAATGCAACGTTCAAACACTACCTACCGCCACCTACCGCAAACGAACATTTTTCAAATACTGGAAAAGTCAACAGTGGCTGCGCACGCTCTAACGGGCAAGAAGAAAATGGTCCAACAGTTGCTACCAACATATCTATATATATGGGAACATCCAAATAGAGATTATAGCAAGAACACACACACGAACGCATTATCAAGTTCACTACTCTGTTTTACATAATACTTGTAACTCTATGCTTCAGTGATTCTTATTCACTCTGTGAGAGAGATGTTTCATTCAAACTCAATATTTGTTATTGAGGTAACTTAAGGTTATGGAACCTTGTGTTGGGATTGGATTACAACTTGTAAGGGGGAGTGAGTATCCAGGCGAAGGAACTTGCTTGTACTGAGGTGCCAAGAACTCACTGAATCTTGGAAGTTATAGTGAAACTCTCAGAGAAGCTCTAAGGACTAGACGTAGGTCAAAGTGGTTGTGGCCGAACCAGTATAACTCCCGGTGTACACTTCGGTGATATTTCTCCTTACTCTTTACTGCTTTATATTCACCGTCAAGTTTTTATATTTGCAACGAAATTTAGTATCATCCAATTCACCCCCCTCTTGGGTGAAACGCTTGCTCTAACAATATCATCATAACTAATCAGATCTAACATTCTCCCCCTTTTTGATGATGTCAAAACCTTTAAGAAAAATATGTGTGAATATAACAACAATTTGAATGCAACGAATTTTTCTTGCCTTTTTCTCCCCTTATTTGACATTAGCTAAAAGTTTGAAGTACAAGGAAGAAATACTTATATAGAATTAAATATGAAATTGAATTTAGAAATGTCTTTCTTTCATTCAAAATAAATATCAAGAAAACATTTTTGTCTCCCCCAATTGGAAGATAATTTCATTTATAGTTTGATGCAAATGAAAAATAATTTTCATGAAAAAAAATTTTAAACAATTTAAAGAGGTTTTCCAGAAAACATTCATAATCAAGGCAAATTAAAATCAAAGATATGAAAAGTATTCTCAAAAGATAAAGAGAGGGTTTAGAAATTCTCATTTGGATTTAGCAAGTTGATGATTGATCCATGAAGTCCATTGCCTTCTTTTCTTGTTGTGTAGATCCATGATATTGTGTTCACCATACTTTTGTTGTGCAACTCTAATGAATCAAGTTCATAGGAGAGAACTATATCTGGCTTAGTGGTAGACTCTGAAGTGTGCTCAATAGGAAGCTCAAGAATAGCCTTCTTTAGAATACTACCAAAATCATCCTGATTTGTGCCTTTTATTGCTTTGAGTGTTGTAGCCAGTATTAAATCATCTTTCCTCAAAGTTGATATATTCTCCTTTTAATTTGTTGAGGAACAATCTTGCTTAGATCAAATTCTCCTGCTATAAGTAAAAGCATTCTTGCAAGGAGAATGGTTAGTGCAATCAAGTATTAAATTTATTGCACAAATCAAAGTCATCATTTCCATATGATATGTTAAAAATTAATATCATGAAAGGAAAATATAGAAGCAACTCATCATCAAAACTAATTAAAAGATAGATGAGTATGTTAAAAAGATTTTCTTTCAATAAAGGAGATGAGCTTTCAAGATATAAAACATGTATGAATGTGAAGCTCCCCTTAATGAATGCATGGCTTAAAAGAAAAGCATTATGAGAAATATAGTTGATAATTCTCCTAGATTTGTAAAACCATTGAAAATTTTATAGAGAGGATGAGTATGAAAATATGAAGATTAGGGAGAAATCAAGTTTTGAGAATGATAATGCTAGTCAGGGTTTTAAGCTTGTAACCCTGTATCCCTTGAGTAGTTACTTGAGTAATTTCTCTCAGCCATCACTTGAGTGGTGCAACTCAAAGAATTTTAATTAAGTAATAATACAATACCTCACTCAAGTAATGTCGTAATCACTCAAGTCATAGTCCTTTAAAGTCCATTGATGCATCGTTGGCTAGTCATTGTCTGTTAATGTGTTCAATATGGAGGGATTCTAAAGCATAATCTCTGTGATCACTTAAGAATACCAAGATGAGCTCAGAATAAGGCCTTGAAGTTCTAGTTGATCAAATCACAAAGAGTTCTAATCTTGCTATTCACAGAAGTGATGAACTCAATATTGTTTGTAGCAAGCTCTGTGAGATTGTTGAGCTCCTCTCTCAGATAGCCTGGGACAGATGGACCAAAGAATGAAGGACCAGGGAGATCAGCTCTAGCAAAGTGTTGTCTCTCATTTATTCTTGAAGTCTCAGCTCTCATCCTCTATGCCTCGTGTTAACTTGGAGTGAGATTTAGACTTACTTGGAGTAATTGCGAATTACTTGAAAGTTTACTTGAAGTAATTGCAGATTACTTGGAGTAAGTCCTGTAGAATTATTTATATACCTCTTATTCTCTGACAGACATGATCTTTCCAGTATTCCTCTCTTCCTTGCTTATAATATAGACCATTATGTGGTAATTCTTCTCAATGAAGTGATTAAATTGGCTTTGTTCGCCAGAGCTCTAGTGTATGTATATCAGATAATGCAATGGAGATCACACATAGAGCAAAGATTAAAGTTGAGAACCCTCATTAGCTCTCATGATTTGATGATTCCGTACTTCTTAAGCTCGTTGTACTCCTTGAGAGGTCTAGTAGGAGAGTATTGAAGCCTAAGCACTTATTGATCTTTGAAGTTAAGATGGTGATACTCTAATCTCTGACTGTTGTCTACAATGTTTCCTTAATTATTGTGCCTTCTTCAAAGCATAACTTAGTAGGATCCATATCGTGGTAGAGATGTCTAACTTCCTTTGGTAGTAGGGAAGATGAAGGAATAACCAAGGCTCATAATTGCGAGACTTGTTCTTGACCTTGAATTGAACACAGTCGAGGCTACTAAGAAATCTTCCTCCTCTTTTTCTTTCTCTAACTACACCACTAGCTAGTTACTTGCTAGTAATGCGGTGTCACTTGAGTGATACCACAGATTTTGCTTCTGCTCATATTGCAACACTGCCAGTCACACCTCCTCTGTCAGCCTCTGATCTTTGTATCTAAAAATAGAGCATTTTGATCAATTCCTTCAAAAGTATAAATATATGCTCTTTGGTACCCAACTTTTTCTTGGGTCCATACGGTATCAGACATTATAACTCTTATGCTCTTAGTACAATTGAATCATACGATATTTGAGCAAAGAGTATAATAATCAACAAAGACCAAAATATAATTTTACCCAATTAAATAAATTCAAGCATTTGAATAATAAAGGGTAAAGAAAAAGTAATACCAAGAATGATGATTTCAAAGATCAATGACAATTTGTAAATACACTTTAAAAGATATGTCATTGATAAGATTTTCATGCAAGGCATGTAAGTGAGATCAAAAGAAAGTAGTAGATATATCCATAAAAGTTTTCATCAAGTTTTTCAAGAATGATAATGAAATATGCAAATTGATTCAAATCTCATATTTAATTTCAAATCATGACAATGCATTGTAAAACTGAGATTTTGAATATATGCAAAACTCATATTTGAAATATGTTTATAATCAATGTTCATGTTGAAAATGGTGGAAGTCAACATATACCAGAAAGCTTCCTTTTTAGAGAAAACTAAGATAACATGTTAGACATTGGAGTTTAACATGTTTGAGAATTTCCCCAAGAGCAAAAGTCATATTGAAAATGAATTAGCCAAAAAGGCTGAGTTTCAAGGATGTATATAAACACAATGACTTTGCTATTGACCAAGAGATAAACTTAACTCCTAGAGATTTGTCTTGAAGAATAGGGATATTCAACTCAAGAATTTGAATAGAAGGCTCTAGTAACTCAAAAAATGGATGAAGACAAATGGTAATGCATTTGAGCAACAAGATGAGTATAAGAATTTATGGATGATAAAGCACATACTCATTGATCTAAATGACTAGAGTTCTAGAATATAATCCTAGTAAGTTGTTCCACTATAATAGTTAATGCATTAAGATTTAATGCACTAATATGAACATTAATAATGCTTGGAATAACATGGCCAACCAATGATTTACGCATTAGGCATAAAGCTTTCACATATTGGATTCTTTTCTAGGAAATACACTTGAAACTTTGTTAGACATAAGGTCTAACTTGTTAGAAAATAATGGTTGAGGAGTTCAAGAATTGGATAACACATTTAAGATCAATGATCAATATGTCAATGATGGGGAAATACTCTTATGGATGAATTTGAAGCATTTCTGATTTTCAGTATACATAAATATTAACTTCCAATTTTGAAACCGATTTAAATGCAAACAAGTTATGAATAATTTTCAAATAATGTGTATGCATTTTTTTAAACAAAATGAATTTGGAATCTAAGTACATTTTTGAAATGTACATTTTGAAACTTAAATACATAGAAAGATTATGCACAATTTCACTTTCAGTCTATTTAGCAATATAAAAACAATTTAAAACCCATAAATGATTGATTGCTAATGGTATGCAATAATGAGCAAGTTATTCATTACCCAAATAAATAATTTATATAAGCATAATATCGGGTAAGAATAAAGAAGACAGTACCGTGCTCAAGTAATCTCGTAATTACTTGAGAAATCATCCTTCCAGTTGGTGTTATCACTTGAACATTCAATGCCAGTTGTCACGCAGTGATGATGATCACTTGATTGGTTACTTGAGTGATACTTCACTGTGCATCTTTTCTTCCTTCATTATTGGCTAGGCACTTGCAGTGTTGCCTCAAGTAATGCCTCCTTTTGTTTGCACATTCTAAAATGCAGCTTCAATATCCAATTTCCCCAAGAATTGAATTAAATTGTATGTATTCATAATCTTGAGATTAAGCTCTTCCTTTCTTCTTCCTACAAAATCATATAGATCTGTTTCTTCCTTTGGTATCCAGTTTTACTTGGATCCACTCATGGTTACCTTGTAGGAATCACAATTCACACGCTCTAAGAATATAATTAATTCGAGACAATTGAGCATATTGAATTAAACATGTCTTTATGCATAAGAGAAATATTTTCTTTTAAAATCATTATACATGCATAAAGAATTAACCTATTGAGCATTGCAATCCCTTTATAAATAAATCTATTAAGTGGCTTTTTAAGGGATGCGAAATCATAATTTCAAAATCATTTGCAATGCTTATTCCTAAGGTTTAAAAATATAAAACCTCAATAAATATTATAGACAATAGCATAGGAGGGTTTATCATTGTATACCTTTGCCTTAGATAGGAGGATTGCTTTTGCTTACCCATTGCATCTTTCTGTGATGTTGATACTTTGAATATCTTGCTTTGGGTGCTGGCAACCTTCTCTCAAAATATATAGACTCCAGGAGTCTTTTATTTGATGCTTGAGAGATCCTCCTTTTCTTGTTCTCCTCAAGATAGTTGAACGGTATTCTATGGTAGTTTATTCTTGAGGTGGAACGTACTCCTTTTCTCCATTGCCTTTCTTTGTGGTTAAACTTTATAGTTCCAGCAATGGTAATCCAAGAGTTCTCCTAATTGATGTGAATCTCCATTTAGATGCATTATGAACTCTTGGAATCTTCTTCATTTTCTTAGTTCCCTTTTGTCCATTCTTTTTAGAATCAATCTGCACACATAAAACACCAGATGGACATTTGGGTACCCACTTTTCTTTGGGTCCTTGAATGTTAGCATTTGAACTCACTTGCATTTTAGGAATCCAAACAAATTTATTTCTCACATTAGAATTTCTCCTAATATAGCATATGTGAGAGATATGACCTGATCTACCACAATAGTTGCAAATAATATGATGATATGCATTATGAGATTTTATGCAGGTATTATATCGGTCAAGAGAGTAAAAACCTAAATAAATTTCATTTGAACATTCTTTCTTGCCAATAAACTTTCCAGCATGATTGAAAATATTTTTGGTTTTTAGAATAGAATCAATATTTGGTTGAGAAACAATTTTATGCAAACTTTGAAAATCAGTTTTCAAAATAACTCCAAAAGAATTGGAATTGTTTACCATATGTGCATCTTGAGCTCTAGAGCATGATCCATCAAATTCATCGTTAAGGAGCTCTTCTTGGGAATCATCTTCCTCTTGTTCTTCTATGCTGACAGGATCATGGAAGTGTTTTATGATTTCTCCTTTTTCATCATTAACTTCCAATTGTTCATGCACCCTAGATATGCAACTTATAGTTTTACATGAACTATCAACGCTTTCAACTTCAACACAATTGTTAGAAGTATAAATACAATCAAGAGTATCCTAAATATCTCTAGCAGTAGAGAAAAATCTAATTTTCTCAAAATCATTTTCGGTTAAAGCACTATGCAAAATTTTCATTGCTCTAATGTTCAACGAAAACATTTTCTTTTCTCTTTCTGTCCAATTCTTTCTCGGTTTGAAATCAAAGACATTTGTAAAAATAGTCCACATATCAAAATTAGATGCTTTTATAAAACTAGTCATTCTAGCTTTCTAAAACCAAAAATCAATATCTTTTAACATAGGTGGAATTGTATAGTCAAAACTTTCAGAAAGCATATAACACCCAAAATCATTCATTATAAGCTCTTGAGATGGTTAAGTCCATTAAACAAGAGTCCAGCTCTAATACCGAATGTTAAAACCGGCTGACCCCAAGAGGGGGTGAATTGGGTGTAAGATAAAAATCTTAGAAACTTTGAAAATCTTTGTGCATCTTAGAGGAAGCAATAAATATGAAAGTAATAAATCATAAATCAACAGTTAATATATGCTAGAAATATAAGAGTTTAAGGAAGAGAGTGTGCAAACTGTGATTTATTGTGGTTCAATCCAATCTATGATGGCCTACGTCCAGTCCCCAGGCTCCTCCTGAGATTTTCAAATCCATTATCTTCTTGTTTAATCCAAGCACAAGAAAAGCCTTTACTACCCACAAGTTTAGGCGGGCAATTGTGAACCCTTTTACAAATCTCTCACTGAGTTACTCCCCCTTACACACCGTAAGGTTACAACCGAGTTACTCTCCCTTACACACCCCGTATGGATACAACTTTAATGATGAAATATTACAGTTAATCTTCTCTCTTAGAAGTGAATAGATGAATACTGAAGCACAATAAAAATAATCTCTTTCTCAAATATACATGATATAGAAAATGGATAAGAACAGAGAGTAGTTGGGTTGGAGTAGATAATTCATGATCTTTGCATGTTTGTTCTTCGTTGAATGTTCCCTTATTTATAGATGAGTTGAGATAGTCATTGGAAGCATTTCAACCTGTTCATTAGAGTGGCGTAGCTTCATTTGACTATTCTTCGATTTTGAAAACTAGCCGTTATGGTTGGTGAATGCTCCGCTTCCATAAAGTCAACTTTTGTCTCTTCACATCATCTCTTCATTATATTCCTGGGAAAATACGTTAAACACTAATACAATGAAGTGTAAGAATAATTGGAGGCAAGAAGAATGAGTTTCATAATTAATCCCATGATTTTCGAAAACTTCAGTATGTTGTTCTGTTCTCCTGGGAAGCATTACTCGAGTGGTCACTCGAGTAAGCCTAGGTCATTGATCGAGTAATCCCATTGAAAATCTGGCCAAGAGCATTTCCAACTTCATTACTCGAGTGATCCCTTGAGTAATGTTTCTTTTTATTTTCTGGTTACTTGAGTAGTCCCTCGAGTGATGTGAGTCATTTCTTGGCCGAGAGCTACAAGAAGATTTCTTCTCTGGTTACTCGATTGATCCCTCTAGTAAGCTCTTAAATAACTTTACAGACTACTCGAGTGGTCCCTCGATTGATATCATTCAAATCTTGGCTGAGAGCATTTCCAACTGCATTACTCGAGTGATCCCTCGAGTGAGGTTTCAAATAATTCTACATATTACTCAAGTAAGCCCTTTAAGTGAATTCTTGATTTTGATTTGAAACATGGAAAATTATAAACCATCGGAAATCCCTCATCATCTACATTCCAATGCAACAAGAATCACCTCCAAAATCATTTTGTACAGAAAGTTATAATCCAATGAATATCTTCTGTATTTATACAAAGTCTGAAATCACACCAATCAACTTCCAGAAGGCATAGATCTTACAATATAACTTGAAATGTGACATATTATTATCCTCAAAAATAAATTTGAGTCTACTTTCATATGGCATCGGTTTCATCTCAATTCGATATGTATTTTGAGAGTTATGGCCAAAATACCGAACCTTGTTCTGGTAAAAGATGTTGATTCATGTGTCAACTTCAACATATCATATCTCTCTCATCTGAACTCATTTTAATGTGATCTTGGTGTTCATAGTTTGTGTTGGGCGTTTAGTTTCATATACCACTAGTTTAAGCTCAATCCGACGTGTGGTTAGAGAGATATCATCAAAATACCAAACCTCCATCATTACGAGCGAAAGCAGAGCATCATTACTCGAGTGGTCACTTGAGTAATCTTCAAGTAACTCTACGGATTACTCAAGTAGCCACTTTAGTAATCACCTCCAAAATGAGGCAGTGCTATATTACTCGAGTGATTACTCGAGTAATCATCCTTAGAGGTACCATAACTTCCGTATACATCATTTTCGCTTCGCATTGACCCATTCCAACTTCTGGTATCACTTCTAAGAGCTTGAATCTTGATATTCTTATTTGATCTTACAAGTTCTTCTTTCTTCCATCTTTCTTCTTCTTTCTTCAATCTCTTTCTTCTTGTTTTGCTACTTGATGATCATTCTCCACATATGAGGCATTATAACATCAACCCACCATTGGGTTTATGACTAATCTACAAGATATACAACATTAAATATAGTAGTTAGTCAGTGTAGAAGATAAGTATATTATACAAACTTTTGCCTCATATTTGACATCATCAAAACTAATCATATCTAACACTCTACACCTATTTAGGCCTATACTGTTGAGGAAGAAAATATTGAGCTTCTTTCTGATTTTCCTATCTAGCTATAAGCCATAATGATTATATGGTTGTCTCTTTCCTTACCTTGCTCCTTATCTTATTTGATGATATATGCTATTTAACAAGTGTGGGGGAGGGACTTATTAGTAGTAAAAAGTAGTTTGTTTGTTTTCATTTTCTAAATGAATAAACTCCATTTTGAATCATACTCTTGTACTTAGCCTTATCCTCCACAACGTTTTCTCCATATCCTTGTACCTAATTTCTAAGAACAAATTCCATTTATGTCTTGTCTTTCTCTCTCCTTGTGATGATGATGTGTTGTGCATTAATCTTGAATTAGACTTCACAACATTCACTTCCCCCAAGAGATAAATGCGTCTAGGTTTTTTGTTTTGTAAATTACATTAAGGGCAATGTAAGGATTGAGTGTGGGGGAGTGTGTTTATTCTCATGATGGATTTCACTGTGACATCAAATGCTTTTGTCTACTTCTTTTGTCCTCAATTGTTTTTGGTCTAATTCATTGAAATTTTTTAGGTTATTTGTCAAGATCAAGTATCTTCATTACTCTTAGTTAGATTCATGGTTGAAATTTGCTTTAAATTAGTGAATTGCCACAAAATTCAAGTGTTTTAATGATGCATGGTTTAATTTTGATGAGTTTGTTAGGGAACAAGAAAAGCCTAGTTAGAAGGTGTTTTGGGCCTAATTGTTCATTTCTTTGTGTGATTTATCCACTTAGATTATTGCTCTCTAGAACTTGTTTTGTTTCTTACTTGAAGCTATATTTTGCAATAGTATGGATAGAGATGACATTGGCATTCATTTCTAAACCTTCTAACCTAAACACAAACCAATCATTGTTCTCCTTTGTTTACCCCTGTGAGCCCTTCATTCTCATTTTCATTTTTATTATACAAATGCCATCTTGCACTTTCCATCAAGTTATGTTAGCACTATGATGAGGAAATATAAATATTGCTCTTCTAAATAGGATGATAAGTGCCATGTAATTATTCAAAAAAAAGAAAGAAAAATAGAAAAGAAGGAAAAAAAAGAAAAAGAGAGGATCAAAAGGAAAAAAAATATAAGGCACTACATAAAAGTAAAAAAAATAATATGTATTGATGAGTTGAGATAGAAAATCTTGGCAAAAGAAAGTTACACTATTGTAATTCGTGCTATTGGTTATGCTAATCGAATTTAATGCATGCATGGTAGCTAGTTCTAATTTTCCATCATTTGGCCTATTCAACATTACAACTCTAAAAAGTCCTTTGGATTTATTTATGCCATTGTTGCAAGTAGTGGAGAGCCTAGAAATATTACAAGCCTATGGTAGAGCATGGTCAAAGTATATGTGAGTGAAAAATTACCTTATATGAGAGAAGAGTTCAAACACTTATCCTCGTTAAGGTTTCCAATTAAGCTTATTGTAATTAAACCTTGCATCACTTTAGCTACTTCAAGTTTTTGTATGTTCACTAAATATGGATAGGAGGATACTTTGTTATTTGACTAAGTGTGATTTTTGAAGCTTGATCTTACCTATTCTTTCAACTTTCATTCCTCTTTGCCCAGTGTTGAGTTTAATGTTTTGCTCAGGAGTGCAAAAGCTTAAGTGTAGGGGAATTGATGGAGCTCGATATTTATATATTTTTATTAATTAATCTTAGGCTTTTATAGTACTTAATTTCTGGGCATAATTAAGTGTTAATATGAGATTTTAGTGGAAGGATAATTTAGGAATTAGAGTGATTAAATTGTTATATTTTTAATTCAAAAGTATTATTCCCATTATTCCTTAACTGTGAGCAAAAGATATTACCTTTGTGAATCTAATTTTATAGGTGATGATTTGGCACAACTTTGGTCAAGTAGTTAAGGACAAAGATGTCATTTTAGAGCTTAATGAAGGACAAGAGTGGAAAATCACAAGTGTAGAATTTATTTTCACGTTTTTTTTTTCTAAAAGGAGCTTAAATGAGTAAGGGCATTGTTTGGTGGTTCCAATTTTATGCCTAATGCCAAAACAGATTTTTATCTCTCATCCAAACAAGGCACAACTCACTTTTAACCTAAAGACAATCGAATTGCAAAGAAAAAGATGGGACCAAATTGAAAAAAGGGGAGAGGTGGCTATTAGAATTAAAGAAAGGAGAGCTAAACCAAAGAGAAGATGACATAAAGAGGTGGACCGAATTAGATTTAAGAAGCTACTGGATCAAGTTGGAGAATTGAAACAATAAGGGAGGGTTGAAATAACTGAAGAAGAAGAAGGCTTGATGAAATTGAGATGACTTGGACCGATGTGAGTAATTGAAGGAAAAGAAGTAAGCTATAGTGAAGATGAGTTGGACTGAATTGATGAAGGAGGAGAGGAGTTGCTGAACCAAAAAGGGAATAATTAATGGAAAATGAGGGAGTTGATCGATGAATGAGAATAGCACAGCTGACTAAATTGAAAAAGGCTACTGGACCAAGATGAAGAATAGAAGAAAAGGCCAAATTGAGAATAAGGAGTGGCTCACCAAAATATTAAAAAAGAAGAAAAAAAAGAGGCTATGAAATAAATGAAGGGAGGAGAGACGCAAGTTAAAGGAGCTTAGAGTTTCAACTGCCACTTGGTGAAGGAGAATTGAAAGGAACGTGGAGCAAGCTGTTGTATTTTGCATGGCTGATCTCTTCATCTTTCATTGAGCTTCATGTTCCTCTTCCATGAGTAGCTAAGCTTTGGTGATTTCCTTGAGTTGGGTAATGGTTTGAGCTTCTAAAGTTCAATGGAGTTCCTTAAGCTCTCTTTCTTGTTTATAATTATATGGCTTGGTTAAGTATGTGATTGTGACCTAGATTGTTCTATGCTAAGTGAATAAACTTGGTGGTTGAGCTAGGAGTTGATTAATTAAGCTTTGTATGATTCAAATTATGAGTAGGTTGAGTTATTTATTCCAACTCAGTTGAGTGGATTATAAATGACTAGATTGGATGCTTTGAATTTTTGTAATGGTAATTACAAGTTTGAATTAGAAGTTAATTAATTATCTCCTTGAGTCACAATTAATTGGTGGTATTCATTTAATTGCTTTGATAGAATGAATTAAATGAGTATTGCAGTATGGATCTAGTAGTAGCTTAGATCCATCCTCTTGACTTATATTATTGAATTCTTATCATAGCAAGCAAGGAAGGCTAAAACCTCAACTCAAGGGAATATGGTTTCATCATTCTATTAATTAATTGAGTTTATCTTGTTGTTAGTGTTAGTTTCAATTCTGTTTGCTTCTTTTTCTTCATGCATCCTTTACCACCCTAGGAGAGCCTTCATGAGTAACCTAAGGAACAAAGAACCTAAAAGAATGAGATCTCTAAACCTTAGAAGGTAGGTTTGCAATTTTTAATAATAGTGGGCAATGATATGATTTTAAACTTGGTAAATTCCATACTAAAGCCACCAAGAAGTTCTCCATCCAAGATGTGTTAGAAAGACAACGGTCAATTCTACTTGTAGCTCTACCAACTTCCATGTAAAATAAGAGCCATGAAACTTGACTTGTATCAATCTTTTCTTATCAATCCATTATTCAAAATTCTTATCAGGACTAATCTAGTTCCTAGCTATCAACTGATGTTCTTCTAATGTCTTAACAGCATTGAAGTCACCCCTATACACCAGCTGCTTCTAATGTCTTAACAACATTGAAGTCACCCCTATACACCAGCTGCCAACTCCCTCATCCGCAATACTCCTAAGAATATCCCATAGCTCCCATCTGCACACTGGGTTTGGATGACCATAAACCATGGATAGACATCACTCCATCATTATTCCTACATTAAAAACACCATGCAGAACTTGTACAAGCTTTCCTAAAACATGAAAATCAGCCTACTCCTCCCAAAACTCCCATATACCACCACTAAACCCCACTACCTCCACAACATCATAATTCTTAAAGGCCTATCTTTTTGTTTAAACCCTAGATTTCATACTCTTCTTCTTTATTTCTAATATTCCTAAAATATAAAAGCCATACTTCTTCATCTCAACTACTAACTGTGAGAAAACTTGACCACCCATTCCTCTGGGATTCCATAAACATATCTTTAGATCTATAAAAACCATATATAATGTTAAAATAGGCATAATCTTAACAACGACCATTTAGAACGACATCAAAAAACTCTTTCGTACCTATATGCTCATGATCGACTGATAGTGGATTCGATCTCAGTATGATAATAGACCCCGAGTCATACCAGGATCAATTGAGTTATCTACATCCCCTTCCATTAAGCACATGTTCTTCTACACGTGTATCTTGTTCCTAGTATGCTTCTCTAATACATCCTTAAATACCATTTGTAACTCATTTTGAACCTTTCCTGTAATATCCACACATCCATCCATCTGTCCTTCTCAAGTTAAGGCCCAATTGATCCCTAGCTGCTAGTAGCATACTCATCTCACTCTTCTAGCTTGACCCAACCTTAGCATCCTGCAACTTTCTCCCATTCTTAACTTTATTTACACCCTTTGTGGGCCCATTAACTTTGTTCGAAATCTTATGCCCAACTTTACTTCCTACTTTGACCAAAATACAATTATCAATCTTTTCCAAATGAGGCTTGAAATTATTATTAGAAATATCTCCCAAGGGTTTTCTCAGTTCCTCTTGATTTACAATAATTGGCACGACTTCATTAACTCCCACATTCAAAACATTAAATTATGAACATATCCCACTCATCATAAGATTTGCCAAAGATAATCTCCCCCTTTAATACCTTTCTATTTTGGACCCCAGGTCGCCCACTCCACTAGGAACATTGAACAACTATCCATGGCTCATAACTAACGGCGGTTGTACTTTGATCTGTACCCTTGGCTTCATTCCTATACCCCAGCCTCCACCTTCTTTACTCCCTGTGCAACCTCCTTTTAAACTCCCTCCTTATATGTTACTACTAGATGTAGCACTATGAACATGTTTAGAATTAAAATTTCAATGATCCAAGTCATCTCCATAGTGTAACAGTGAAATTTAGCAATTAGTGTTAGACATAATTTTGGGAATTATTGTAATATCCTTAATTTTAGGATTAGAAGCTTGAGATTAAGCCTGAATCAAGTGGACTTCTAAGCCTTAATTTAGCAAGAGTCCTAGGAATGGATAATAAACAAAATGCCTTATAGAAACCGTACTTGGAATATAATATGAATTTCGGTGTGAATTAGTTGAACAAAGATAGCTGAGTCCTTAAGGATATGTCAGAATGGCATGAAATCTAACCTTGATCCAAAGGAAAAGGGAAATAATGTCTACAAAGAAGTAACTATTATACCAAAAAGCAAATTAACCCTCCTCTTATAAGTGTTGTCAAGACTATGGTATGAAGGAAGGAACTTTTTGGTATATAATACTTGACCACTAATACTAAAAGCAGATTCTGAAGGCACTGTAGAGACTAGTACAACCAATAAATCATGAGCAATAAGATGTAGAACTTTATATGTCGAAGCATTACCTTTCCACCAAGCAAGAGGGTCAAATTTTGGATCATTGTATCCAACTAACACAAATCAAAGATATTCATCAACCTCAGAGAGTTGCTTAGGCTTCTAACACAGTGTGTTTGTAGTGGCTAAAAACTATTGGAAGATAGGATCAATGGTGGACAAGGATACCTGTTCAATTTCAACCTCAGGAAATAACGCATTATTCCTTTCAACACTAGCATCTACTTGATCTTTTGCTGGCTGAGATCCAAATGCATCATTAGATGTTTGGCCTATTCCAATATTTATTGCATACTCATCATATTGGCGGTGTAAGACATTGATAACTTTCTTTAATATGGCCTCATGCTTTGAGACATTAGGAAAAATCTTTTCAATAAATTCCACATATGTGACTTTGTATCTAGTGTCTAGTATCACAGCTTCAACAAATAATGGATTCAGTCTTTCTATATCCCCCCAGTACTTATCATATTTTGATTGCATCCTAATGGTCATGTCAGTCAACAGATAGTATGAGTTACTTTCACTAGCATGAACGCTTGTTTGGATTGCAACTATATGTTGAAAGCATGTATTTGTAGTCATATAGTTGGAGTTAGAAAATTTTAAGGTCATTAAGTAGAACAACTTCAAGAAAGTAAGAAACACTTTTGCAACACCTCAATCATAAGCACTAGGAGGTTGAGCTACATCATCATCATCATAATACTCATTATCATCTTTGTCATCATCTGGGGCTTGGCTTAAATCAACTCTAACCTTCTTTTTAAAGTAGTTCTTGTAATCTACATCATCTTCTCCCATTTTATTAAAACCTCTGATAAACTTGACAGCACTCTCCAATATAAGAAAAGTTGAATTCCACCTAATAACATAAACATAATTTTATTAGTATAAAGGAAATAAATATCATACATGTATAAGTAAAACAAATATAGATTAATATAAATTTAAGTTACCTTATAGGACAATCAAAGCAAAGTAGACTCTTTGATTCAATTCTCTCCTTTACAACAAGCTCCTTGAATATATTCAACCTTGATGGAGAGGATTTGACAAATTTAATAGCATGTCAAATAAGCTCAATCAACCTATTCATTTCTTTCAGTCCTCCAGAAACAATTAGTTTAAATGTGAGTAGCACATCGCAAGTGCATAAACTCATCATCAAGCACTAGACTATCCCAACTCTTCAAGTGTTTCTTCAAATTTGCAGATGTAAAATTATTGGTAGAGGCGTTG
Organism: Inga laurina; assembly: GCA_963855925.1. NCBI lineage: Eukaryota > Viridiplantae > Streptophyta > Magnoliopsida > Fabales > Fabaceae > Inga > Inga laurina. The sequence continues at coordinate 27,933,331 of OY979706.1, read as the reverse complement.
TCAACTGTAATTGTAAAGACTTTGTCAATACCCCAATTGCATAATCTTGAGAACAATAGTTGCATTTTGCCCGATGTTTCCCGTTTGCCTTAGCTAGGGGCATCCTAGTGAAATACTTCCATACTTCATATGTTTGCTTCCTTTTTCTTGGTTGCACAGGTTTAGGTGCTTCTCCCTTATTAACTATGGTATCGTCTACTTGATTTGTGGCAGGTTGATTAACTTCAGTTATATCCGTAGAATCCATAGTAGTTGTAGTTTTTAGGTAGCTCAATTAACTGCAAATAGCCACACAAATGAAAATTAAAAATAACATTAATATATGTATCAAATCATATACCTATAGTTGCTGGCTCTAGCAAGTAGCAGTAAGTATATGTTCTAAGTTCTAACTTAGGAGACTAAAATTAGTCAAGTAAATTAGATAGAGAATATGGAGAAAATAATTAAAGTCAAGAAATTTGAAGGAATATAATCCATATAGAAATAATAATAATAATGATGATGATGAAGCTTACTGGACTATTCACTCATAGGCAATATTCAAACATGTTCTTCGTTATTCTTAAGGTGGGTTTAATAATATTTAAATTTTATTAGGATTCAAACACATAATATTAAATTATTAAGGAAGTTATTATTAGTCCAAGAACTACTATACTCTAATATTTAGGAGATACTATTATATGATCGGGATTAATGAAATGAAACAAATTATACTGCTATAAATATATGAATCTCTAGGAGCTATAAGTCAAGAGAAAAACCAAGAAAATCTCTAAAAGTGGTCCTAAAATATGATCAGTACTCAGTACTATGAAATAATATAGGGATTCACAAACAATATATACACATATCTATGGTATACATAGCACATGTCAGATTCTTGGTTATTTAGCTATATACACACAAACTATTCTTTGTTCTCTTGGTCAATGTTCACCATAATTGTCTTCATTTTTTAAATAGGAATGAAAACTCGATCTTCTCAAACACACGTTGACATGCAAATCCTACTTTTCTACTCTCAAAAATAGTGTGCCATTATTCATTGAATCTGCTCTCTCTCTCTCTTTCTCTCTTGCATGTATAGCCATAGGAAATAAACAAAGGAAAGAAAGAAGAACAATGAAAACTCTATTTTCATATACACATGCAAAGATTACTTTTATACTTTCATAAATAGTGTCCCACTATCCATTCAACTGCATATTCTTTATCTTTCTCTCTCATGTATAGCCATAGGAAATACAAAAAAGGAAAGAAACAGAACACAATGTTGCTGTTACATAAATAGGAAAAATATAATATCTCATGTTCTCAACTTAAGTCAATGAAATACTCAAGAAAAAGAGGAAGAAGAACGAACTAATGATAATGGCCAATGCTCTATCACTTTTTTTCCCAAGTTTAAAGTTTTGAACTCGTGTTACTTTCTCAAGAATGGAGTTTGAACTAGTGATAGCAATATTAGAGTTGACGTTCGGTTGCTAGGTTTAGACATTTAGTAGTAGGCAATCACAGGGAGAGGATGAGGCCGAGGGTTGAGGGTGAGACTGTGAGAACATGACTGACTTAGGTAAGATACTGAGATGAGTAATATTAAGTTAAATAATAAATTAAAAAAATAGGGGGGGTATGGTCAACCCAAAGAGGTGCCCATAGCCCACCCATTTAATGGTTAAATGGGGGGGCAGATTGCCTACCTGTTACGGTCCTATTTTGGGGGCCCAAAATAGGTAAATTTATCATGGGTGTGGGCAGGCTTACTTAGTTGAGGCTTGCTTGCTCAGCCCTAATTATGACATAGGGTATTCCTACACAATTTCACATGTAGAATCCATTTTTGACATGATAATTTATGATTAAATTATAGACATACCCCTTGCAACCATAAACTAAGGGTTTTAGGGGTAAAATCATCATTTCACACCCTAAAGCCTTTACACTTCATAAATCACTTGTTTAATCACTTAAGTATCTCTTCAACAAGATTAATAAGAATTTGGGCCATACCTCCCCTTATGGTTTGAGCATCACAAATTACAAAATCAACCAAAACAAGCCGCCAACAACCACAACAACTTTCATGCTACCTAGAATCATCAAGAAAACAAGGTTGTTTGAGTTTACCTCTTGTTTCTCTCTCTAAGCTTTCGAACTGTGACCTCTCTCTCTTCTCTCTATTGAGTGTGTGCTTGCTACACATGTGTTTCAAGAAGGCATAAATATTAGGAGGTGTTTCCATGAATTAGAAGGCAAGAACAAGTGAAAACCATAACCTAACTCACCTTGATCTTGCTTCTTGAATCTTGCTCTTTCTCTTATGTTCTTGTGTTTCAAGACTCTCTCTCTCTCTCTCTTGTTTTCCTTGCTTGGCCGAAAATGACCTCTTGAAAGTAGATAAGAGCTTTAAAATTATCATTTCTGCACCTCCTTAAAATAATAATATTTTATTGCTAATTCATCATGTGATATTTGATTAATTGCTTCATCTTTTCGAACTTGTCTTTAATGGTTTGCAAAGGTGACCATTTATGTCCAAATATTTATTTTTCCTCCCTTTTCTTTTTGTTAGACAAAATATGGCCCTTGTGGAGAAAAAATGGCTTCTTGAATAAGCTAATTTTCACCTCCTTAAATAATATGTATTTATTGTAATTAGCATGTGATTTTTGACCTAAGTCATCATATTTTGATCTTGGCCAAAAATGCTTTCACAAGTGACAAATTATGGCCAAATAAATATTTTTCCCTTGCTTTTATTCATGTTGACTGAAATTTATTCCCAAAAAAAAAAGGAAAAATAAAAGCTTGCTGCATTATGGCCAAATGACTATTTTACCCTTACCTTTTTACCAATTTTTGTATTTAATCGGGCCTTCTTCCTTTTCTTCTTGTTTGGCAGAAAATTCCCAATATATTAGGCCCAAAAATTGTTCTTTTCTATTCTCCAATGTGGACTCCAACAATAGGCTTTTACAAAGACAAAAATTGAATTTTATGTCTTATATTGGCCCAAAATTTGTATGGTAACCTCTTATATTATTTTGTTAGTCCAAGTGCACCATAATTCACCATTTTATTCCCTCTATTGTACCAAGTATATAACGGATTTTGGTGACTGAAATTTGGAATGTTACATTTCTCCTCTTATCAATAAAATTTCACCCTCGACATTTCAAATATCATATAAAATTGATTATCCTAGGGGGATCCCATCTTAATATACAATTTATCCCTATCTTATGCATACTGATAAAGCATCCATCACCAATTATCTTATAGGTATTTATGTGTTCAATGACTATCAACACTCACACATTCAACTTGTTTTGTACTCAAAGTCATATAGGCCATTACTACACTGATTGTCCATATGGTCTTACTGCCTATACAATAAGTATTCAGAATATTCATGTTGTAAACACACCTGTCTGTCGGTGTTCAGGATTAACTATCTATTTATCCCTACTGGCCACACTGTGCACACTGTTTAATAAATCACAAAGTGTTTATTAGGCTTACTGCTAAGGATATTGCCCCATGCAAACATGCACATCATGTCTTACTGCTTATGTCACTATTCGGCATAACTTTGATTGCATAGCAATCTATTGGCCTAAAGACGCACTAGTCCAACAGTCTTATGATCTTAAGACACATAGTCCAACATCCATACTGAATGCATATAAGTAATTATAGCCTCAGGAAACTCAGTCCATTAGTACTCTAGGCCTCGTTGCCTTATCGGGACACTACTTGGTGTATTAGCCTTACGTTATGTCATTATACTCTCACAGTATTGAATATTCTGGTCTTACAGGCCTGTACAAACATGTATACTGGGACTTATTGCTAATATGTATGTCTGTACACATGACTACCTGTAACTATATGCACTATCTATTTAGGATCCAATGACTATTTTATCCTTACTTGCTATATTGTTATGGAGCAGATAACAATCTTTCCGTACTTATCTCATGTTCTCAAATCAAATTCAACAGTTGCTAGCTTTACAACATGAGTGGGTTACTTGATTTTGTAAGGCTATACTATTGAGAGGTATTCACCATCATTATCCCTACTATACCAGGGCTAATCCAAATTTCTATTTACATGTGTCACTATAGACCACATAGTTTTTGTTATTGTTGATCGCACAGGGCATGCCGTTGTAAACCACATAGGTTTATGTTACTGCAGACCACACCAGTCATGTCCCTGTAAAGCACATAAGTTAATGTTATTGTAGAACATGCCACCTTAGCAACATGTTTTACGCACCGCCTTTCGGCCTTAGGGCTACTTGTGGTTTTCACTGGTGTAACCAGGACTAATGTACATGAATTCTTGACCTTGTCGGGGTTGTACCTCAATTATAGGGCTGCTTAACATGCTCTAATATGGTTGGCTTACTACTGTACACCACATAGGTTAAATCACTATAGACCATACATGTCATATAACTATGGACCACATAGATCATGTTAATATACACCATACATATTGGATTACTGTTGACCATAAAGGTCATATTAGGATTTGGGACAATTAAAACTGGTGCAAATATCAACCTCTCCTACAACTCTCAAAAATTACACACAGATTCACTATGCTTCTGCTGAGCCACTCTTGATGTTTTATTCCCTTATATGACCTTTAATAATATCAAGATGATTTGATAGGAGTCCCATAAGAACCTCCTATAACACCCAACTAAACCTAGGAAACTTGTTACCTCTATGACAATTCCTAGCCTGTTTCAACTCAATGTATTTTCCACTCTATTAGGATATGATAGATCCTATTTTATGAGACAACATGTCTTAGTACCACTCCTATGTGCTTCTCATGTTCTTCTGTACTCCTCGAGTAGATCAGAATATCGACACAAAGTCTATCGTAAGCTGTGAATATATAACTAGTCCTCTGTTAGCTGGGGATCTTTCCTCAAAAAATAGGGGTTGCTATTGACTAAACTATGTTACTCATGTATGTAAACTGTCTCCCTCAGAACTAGGTCAAAGCAGAGGCTCCCTTTCGAGTTCCACAGACTATATGAGTTCATTTTCTTGTTCACCAGGATTTATCCCTTTCTGTGTACTATTTCTGCTGCACTTCTCATAGCTCATCCCTAATATTGTATATCATTGTTTGTTGTTCTGTCAACAAGCCCAATATTTGCTATATTAGGTTAGGTTTAGCTTATTGACCCTACCCAGAACCTTTACCTCATCACCTTACTATCTTTGTATTCCATTATATGAAGACAAGGAAGAGGTAAATTTCACATAGTCATAAGGGCATATCTATCATTTCACAAAGTGTTGGGTACATAGGTACTATAGAAATAACATATAATAAATGTTTACAGTAGTCAGAGAAAGCCTTTAACAATATACAACCTCTAAACTATTATACAAAATGTTCTTATTCTCTTTTATGACTAACATGATATGTCTATGTGACTTCCCAAGGGGTCACCCATCCTAAGATTTCCCTGGGTCGAGCACGGTTAACCTTAGTGTATCCATGTAAAAATGTTGATACCGGCTCCAACTACTCCTAAGCTCCAGATCTTATGATTGCCCTTGTTCCAAAGAGTCATGGCGATTGTCTTTGGCTGACTAAATAATATGTATATATTGTATATTAGTAATGAAACATTTACCTATGATATATATGCTTTACAAAGTCCACAAATTATCATTTAGACCCCCTCTGTAATCTCATTCTTCTTCTAAAATATTGTATATGGAAAGAAGTGTAATATCATGTGGATCCGAATATCATCTGAAATCTCTAAATCAAGATATTCCTAACCACACTATATTAGGGTCAGATTATTTGAGTATATTGTATACTAGATTATAGGGGTGTCATGCTCTCAGACAGCCTACAAATATATATATCTTCAGACATACTCCCCCATAACTCCTGATTCGGTCATAGATTATCTAACATGTGTATCGTTCCAGCTTTGTAACTAGTAACGAAATCCGGATTTGACTCAATCTCATCTTTTAGTAGCTGATTAGTGTCCCCTATGATAAGCTGACTGATGATTCTGTTCTAGGATAAGGCCACTACCAATGCTCAGGCCTTACTCAAACTCGTTTCCTTGATGTTTGTGGCATTATTTGCTCATAAACATGTAATTATATGTTGTTTTGGAAGGCATATAAGCTAAGTTTGGTCATTAAATTGTGAATTGTTATGTGGAACCCTAATTTTTGGTCTGAATAAGGCATCAAGAAGGAATAGGAATTTGATCAATTTGATGTTACCATTGAGTTCTACATAAAAAAATTGAGTAGGGATAGCTTGTGGATGTGATTTTGGATGAATAGGATAGAAAATGTAAAAGTTGGAAATCAATGTGCCTAAGGTTAGCCACTACCAGTTTCAAGACAAATTGTGTGTGACTTGTTTTTTACTGATCCAATGATATCCAATAGTTTTTATATTTTTCAAAATTAAAGTGCACATTATAAGCTTTAATTTGATATATAATATATGACATTTGGGTCAGTACATTTGGTGTTATAATTTGTCAAAGTTAGGTATTGAATCTGGAATAATTTCTGTGGCAGTGAGAATTGATTCAAGATTCTAGAATAGTGTCCGTATAATTGGCAGAGAGAAATATTTTTCCATCAAAATAGACTTAAAGAGGACCACATAGGATTTTGAATCACCTTAATTGGATTGATTAAGTTATGACTTTTCAAAGATAAGTAGAAAATCTAGCAATGTAGGTTGCTATGTGAAAATATAATAATGGCTGGAATAGTAAATAGATATGGCTAGCAAGGATAGACATAAGTGTTAGCACTTGGATTGAATGGTAATAAGCGTGAAATCCAAGGGTAGAGATATGGTCAAACACTTGGGCAAATTGTAGTAAGATGGATGACCAAGGGTAAAGTATATTACAGCAAATGGTAATAAAAGTTAACTTCAAGGGTCAAGATGAGCACATGATGTTAGTGTAGGCAAATTAACCACTTATTTTGCATAATGCACTAACATTAAACATAACCAACCCTAGTATTTTGAGATAATAAAGAACTTGGATAAGTAATAACAGTCCGTCTGTAAATATTAATTTATAGGATTTCATATCTGCCCAGGACACCTAAGAGACTTGGAATAAGATCAAAAGTTGGAAAGGTTTCAAGGTAGTGACTTTTTCTCTTATATCATATATAATGCTTTATATGTATGTTCATATCATCAAGTGTTATGCATGTTAAAAATGTCAAGAATGTTATGATGGTTAAGAACAATGTTATGTGATGATTGTTTTACATGCTCTGTGAATTTATATATCATATAAGTGCATTATTACTACTGAGATTCTTTTGAATCTCACCCTTTCTAATAACCAACCTAAAACAAGGGCAATCAACTTGAGGGGCATGAAGATAGTCATGAATGAGTATAGGATTGTGGTCAAGATTGAAAGTCCTGTTGGATTCTATGTAAGTTGTTTATGACTTAAGAACATAACCACAATATTAATAGTAGCAGTAGCAGAAATAGCCATATAATCACATGGTAAACCATTATGTATGCTATTACGATAAAGGAACTAGTTAGGGCATCTATACACTAAAAATGCCTATAACTAAATGATGACATAAAGAGCAATAAGTGGAAAGATGCTTGAATACTTTGATAACAGGAATTAAGAACAAATGAGTTATGATGGAATTATGGACCTTTATGAATTCAGTCCTGAAAAATTTTAAATTCATCAGAAAAACCCATTCAATTATAGGTTCAAACCCTGATTTGAAGCTTAGATTTATAACTGTTTTCTAAAGTATATTTCTTCTAGGACTGAATTCCTTGATTAACGGTTCAACTCGCTATACATTTAAACTCATAAGATGACTATGAAGGTAAATGTGTTACAATTAGGGGCATATCATTCTCCCAAGAATTTAAAGAACTCTTAAATAAGACAAAGGAGAAAAAATAGGGCTTAGTGTATGTAAGTAATTGGATAAGAAAAATATCTATACAAGTATAAACACACACACATATGGTGTCACCTTCAGCTAACACGTGCACACATATTAGCATTTTACTATTAGGTTGGAGCTATAACAAGTTGTTAATTAGCACCCTTCTTTAACACATGCATAATTGAAAAAGCAACTTTTCTTTCTTCCATTTGGCCATAAGGTCGTACCCCCTTACACCACACATGTATGCAAGATTAATCAACATACCTCCCCCTCTTTATATCCAAAAAGTCGGCCAAGACAATAAAAAGGGAAGAGAAAGATTGGTCAACATTCAACTCAGTTTATATTTTGACACATGGCCACCCTTCTTGCCATGCACGCATACACACATGTAACCGTTTAACCCTAATACTCCCTTAGTCTAAAAAGTCAACCAAGGAGGAAAAACAGAAGGAAAAAAAGAGGAAAAAAAGAGATAAGGAGCTAAAACTTTGGAGAAACTAGAGAGAGGAAGCGTTCTAAGCCATTTTTATTTCCAAACTCACCTTTCTAGCTCAAAGTGTCTTCATCAATCTTATTCCTCTCATCAAGGGCAACATTTCTATGGTTTTAGATCCTTAGGAAGAGGTGTTTGGTGCTGTCTAAGAGGTGTGGAAGTTGGAAAAGGCAAGTTAAGGTTATAGCAAAGGAAAGAGGTAAGCATAAGCTTTGTTTTGAACAAAGTATCTTGAAATTTGGTTAAGTTTTCAGGATATTAGTATGCTGCCCTATTTTTGTCAAGAAGGAGCCTTAGGGTTTTAGTGATATTGTGACAATAGAAATGATGACAAAAGAAGTTTAAGCATGATAGGAAGGAAGATTAGCAAGTTTTGTGAATAAAAGTTGCAAAATAACTTTGTTTTTCCCCATGTTGGATTTCAGCCAGGTTAGGGCAAGGGGAAGGAATGAGGTTTTGCTAATGTAGGAAAAAGGTAAGGAAGTAACCTTGGAAGCATTAGAATTGGAAATGGAATTTTTATCTAAAAACCCTTAAGTTTTGGCCTTTGTTAGTTCAAAAGGAAGGAGTTGGTTTTTGCCAAATTTGAGGTTAGAAATGGATTATAAATGCAAAATTGTGTAGGACTAGCTTGTAGGAATTTAGAAGGGTTGGATTGAGAGCCCAAAAATTGGAGTTAAAGATTGTTAAGGGTTGGTACTGCCAGATTGTTTCCAGGGAGTCAAGTCATTTCAAGTTTGATTTTAATTAGTCAAACCTTTTCCAATGATTGTAAAATTTTACAAGTCAATAGTAGACATCTAAAACTTTAAAATGAGTCATAGAATGCATTATTTGGATGAGTAATTTGTAAAGTTATGAATTTTTAAAATTCAAGTACCAAAATTGGAAAGAATTTGAGGCTACTAAGTTGGTTGTGAATTCTGGAATTTAACAATTCCAATTAACATTGGTAAATATTTTTTTGATGTAAGGAACTTAAAGAGATTCACATAAAAGCTTGAACCACCTCATTAGGAATTTTCAATATTAAGATATGAATTTTCAAAGTTGCCTAAAGAAATCTGGTAGATTGATGTTGGTTTTGGAATTTCTAGTTTTTGAAGAAAATTATGAATAGTAGGAACATGAGGATTATAAACATGATTTAAAGGCCAATGTGACTACCTTGAATGCCTAAAATATAAGGGTAGAAGACATATAACATGCCTTAGATTAGATATTCATTAGATATAGCACAAAAGAGAAGTATTAAAATAACCAACGAAAGTTAAAATAAAGGATAAGAATCTGGAATGGGTCAAGAATAGCCTAATTTTCATTATGTCAGTAGAATTTGAATAGGTAATGACCCATCTATTAATTAATTCTAAATTATAGGAATTGATATTTGCCCAAGCTTAGAGAAAAAATGTATTGGTAAAGATAACTTGCGGGAAAGGCAATTAGGTAGTAACACTTTCTCTCATATAATATGTATTGTTCTGCATATATGTTTTTACCATCGAGTAAATTTGTTTTATGAATATATGGAATTGATATTATACCAGAGTGTCCCGAGGCCATAAGACCTGTTCAGACTAGTGCTCCTAAGGCAGGGAGACCGTTATGCATTCAGAGTTGTGCCGGGCAGTGACCCAATCCATGAGATAGTGCCTAGGCTTTAAGATCTTATATGTAAGCTGGGTTGTATTGGACCGGTGTGTCTCATGATTGATATTTACATTGTATCTTGAATGTTGAATACTGTTTGTGATGATTGTTGTCCGTATGATAGTTTGAATATCATGCTTTATGAACTTGCATATTGTATGATTGACTATTGTTACTACTGAGATTCTCATGAATCTAACCCTTTCCGATATTAAATGACATACAGCTAGGGCAAGTGGCTCCAAGGGCAAAGAGGTAAACACTGATAAGTAGAAGGTGGAGATAAAGGATTTATGTATTTTGTTGGTAATTTGTAAATAAAGTTTGCTATGGCATAGGATATTTTGACAACCATATGTGGATATAGGTTTGTATATAAATGTAAAGACAACCATATTAAAGGTAGTACCTGTAGTAGTAGTAGTAGTAATAGAGGTAGTACAACCTAAGTTGCTTAGGATAGTTTTATTTGATCTATTATACATATCAAAATGGTAATATCCTCTAGCATGATAAATGAACGAGGATTGGGCAATTGTATGATTAGGGCCTATAAGTTAACAACTAGTATACTAGTATTTGAGCTGAGAAGCACTCTAATAATAATCATAATTGAAGTAAAAGGTTTATGAGTCATAATGAAATTGTAAACCACTATATAACTATTTTGAAAGTTTAAAATTTTTTTAGAATAGCGCATTCAATTATAGATTCAAACCCTATGTTGAGGTTGGGATTTTATTACCTTATTGGAAGTGTATTTGTCCCAGGATTGAAACCTGGCTCAGTGGTTTAAATTCATTGTGTGCAAACTCATCTGATAACTTTGGGAAATAAGGGAATCATACTTGGTGGTATCAAAGCAGAGGTTCTGGCAACAGGCTAGTATTCTCTGTTCATTTGAATAATTTGTATATTGATATTCCTTTGTAATACTGTGATTAGGAATTATAGGTAACAGAATAAACCGAGGGAATGGATTACCCCCATCTATTAACCAACCTGCAAAGAGATAGGGTAGAGGTATGTTTCGAGGGAGAGGCAGAGTGACAGTGAGACATACCCAAGGAAAAGTGTTCGAGCCCCAGTGATCATGATTTTGGCAGCTAGTAGTGATTCTTCTATAGGAGAGAATGAGAACATAGGGGTAGAAGAGGTAGCACAAGATTCTGCTACTAACTCTAGGGTTTCTGATACTGAGTTAGAGTATGACCTAGATCCTCACCCTATATTGTGGGAATATATAGAAGATATACCAAAAAGCTAGGACTGACTATGGTATCATGCGTAGACAATCTTCAAATTTCTGGAGGAGGTATCCGTGGTATATTTGGATAAAGATATATACGGGTTGTCGATGCCTAATGAAGTATGGGTTCAAACCACTTTGAGTTTCTTTCCATGCACTACCTTTTGGATAAGGAAGAAGAATGAGATCATGGAACATGGCCCCCATCGTTTAACTATTTTTATGAAGTATATGGAAGCATATGTAAATTACTATATGTGGTGAAAGTTGTACTGTTATAAACTTTCCCTGTAATGATATTGTAATATCTACTAGTTCTAGTGTAATATGAATGTGTAGAATGATATATATATTCATGCTTTATGCTGGTGTTTAAATTAAGGAATATATATATCCGACAAGATATTAACAGTGAATCTTTCTCTTAATAGTAAAAAGAAGTGATAGTTAATTTATGAGGAAGGAAAAGGGCAGGACCAAGTAATAATGGAGAAAGAAACTCACTTGAGCCAATACAACAAAAACTAGGCATGTTGACTAAACAACAGGCCAAGACCACAGGCGCAGGGAGGAGCTAAGAGAAGTATATACTAGGCAAAATGAGGACAAGGGAAAAAGAAATAATGTTGTAGGTAGGAAGATAGGAAATGACAATAACAACAACAGTAGCAGTAAAAACAACAACAAGAGCAACTAGAACAGTTCTAAAGATATCATCATGATCCAGATAGACCAGCCAAAGAAGTTCAAAACTTACAATTCTGGATCACTAGGTTTTGTAAACATTAGGCTCTAGTATTTAAGGGAAGGTTTAACCCTTATGTGGCTGAAGACTAGATTTTCAGACTGGAGAAAATTTTTAGGTTAAAGGAGTGGCCCACAGAAATGAAAGCTCAAATGGCCATTTACAAAATGAAAGGAGATGCGGATAGATGGTGGAGGCATACTGAGCTGATTCTATAGGCCAAGAATATGCATATTACATGGGAATTATTTCAAGACAAGTTGAATAAGTACTTTCCCAAGTCTATTAGAATTGAGAATGAAGTAGAATCTTATCACTCAAACAGCAAGTCATGAAACATTTGATGAGTATCTATCTAAGTTCATCTTCCTATCTCAATATTATTCCTATATAAGGTATAAAGATGATGAGGCTGGAGTTTTGATATGCTGGTGAGAGGGTTACAGCTAGAACTAAAGGAGAAGTTAGTCTCTAAGCTATTCACTGAATTCAATCAGGTTGTGGAGGTATGCCAAATTACTGAAAGTAACACGATGAACTTGTATTCAGCCACACATGTGATAAACCATGGAAGTTTAAGCCATGGGAATTCTTCTCACAAGTAGAAGAGTCAAGGGGGGTCTTTCCCAGAGGGGATACTAGAAAATTCTCTCAGTTAGAAAATCACAGTTTTGAAGGACCTTCAGCGCTACGACCATACCCCTTGCTGTGGCAAATCACATAGTGGTATACCTTGCATGAATGGAAAAATAATTTATTATTTCTATTAGAAGCCAGGTCATTATGCTAGAGATTGTAAACAGTAGCTAGCAAAGACGAGACCTATAAATCAAGGTAGGGTGTTTGCGACACATGATGAGGTGCTGAAATCACTTGACATAATCCAAGGTATAATCCGACTCAATGGTAATAGGGTGTAAGCATTATTTAATTCTAGTGCTAGCCATTCTTGTATTGCATTTGTCTATGCTAGGCGCTTAAGGCCATTCATGAACTACCATATGATTTGGTTGTGTCAACACCTATGGGTGTCAAAACTGTCACAGCAAGTACTTGTTTGAATTGTATGGTGAATGTTGAGGGCCATAATTCCATGGTAGATTTAATCTATCTACTATTCCACAAACTTGAAGTTATACTAACGCTTAACTGGTTGACGGTAAATAATGTGTTGTTAGACTATAGAAACAAGAGGATTGTATATCCTACTTTGCAAAAAGAAAATAATGCAAACAATGACTTGAACTTTCTCTCAGTAGCTCAAGCTAAGAAATATTGGCATAAGGGATGCCAAGGGTATATTGTATTCTTCTTAATACAAGCTAAAGCAAAAATGACACTTAAGGTATACCCATGGCTAATGTATTTCCTTGAAGTTTTTCTAGAAGACATAAGTAGAATACCCCTGGTCAGGGAAGTGGAATTTACAATTGAGATCATGCATGGAGCTGGACCTATATTTAAATCCCCATACAGAGTGGCTCCAAATGAAATGGCAGAGTTAAAAAAGTAGATTAAGGAGCTGCTGGAAAAAGGGTTTATACGACCCAGTGTCTCGCCATAGGGTGCTATGGTGATTTTTGTTAAGAACAAAGATGGAAGCCTGGGGCTATGTATTGATTATAGAAAGTTGAATATATCAAACCCCTTAACATTTTGATATTTGCAGAGTAATAAACATATAGTTCAGTAGATATACAGAAATAACATAAACATACTGATATAATGTGCATGTTTACATTACAAGAAATCCCTATAGGGTTTGAAAAATATATTCAAATCCCCAAAATGTATAGAATAAAATTAATGATAACCAACTACAACTCTAATCTAGACCGGAACCCTCAATCCCTAGTATTTACGTTTTTGCCCTTAAAGCCGCTACCTTCTTCTGGAATATTTTACATTTTGGGAAAAGGGTGAGATTTACATGAATCTTAGTAACAACATGCAATCAATCATATAAAATGCGATAAATAAATATGCTATGGACCTAGTGTTGGTAAAACGGGCCAGCCTACGGGTTGTGGGCTAGCCCATCGTGGGCTGCGGGTTGCACCCTTTAGTGAGCTAGCATGTGCCCGGCTCTGTTTCTTTTTACATTTTTCACTCTTTTTTATTTTAAATTCTCACTCCCTTTCTCTTTCACCCACTCACATCACACTTCTTTCTTTTATATATTTCTGTTATGAAGTCAATTTCATTCTTACTTTCCTTTGTTTTCATCTACTCACATAACAAAAACAAATAAACACATTTCTTTTAATTTTAATAATAGTAGAATAAATAAATATAATATGAAAATAAAAGTTTCAAAAAAAAAATATAAAGAATTAATTAAACAAGACATCAAATGAATGGTAATAAGGGTATTTGAATTTATTTTATTAAAAGAAACAAAAAAAATTAAAAACTAAAAAAAAATGGGCCAGCCCGCAGGGGGCGGGCTAGTTTAGCCCGTTTCCTAGCTGGTTGGCAAAATGCCAGCCTGAAAATGGCAGGCTGGACGAGCCCAACCCGTTTTACCAGCTCTATATGCACCACATAATGTAAATGAAAATTCTATTGTATTTGGTGTGTGCACATAAATCAAGGCCAAACCTATACATGTCCGTGTACTTCAGCTGGTTCCCAGACTACAACTAGGTATTTGCCCTAAGCACTATTCATATGACTATGCCCCAGGCACTATTCATATCACTGTAACCCATGCACCATGTTCAATTACATAATATGGAATACATAAAGCATACAAATAATCATATAGTTTATGAAAGATAGAGTTACTACCTTAAGTCCCTTTTCTACTTGCTAACAATTCTTTAACCCTGATTCATCTCAGGCAAACTGTCTGGTCCTAAAAATCTAAGTTTACAAGAATTTAGTTATTACTCATTCATGTACCATTTCAAACTCATGTAGTGGGTTATCTTAGCTTAAAACTGCAAAATGACCATAATACACTTGGGGACCAAGTCTAAATCCCTTTATACCCGATCCAATTATAATATTTCAAAAATTTTGACTCAGGCTATTCCTACACAATTTTATGGGTATAATCCATTTTTTACCTCAGATTTTCCAAATTCACTACCAAAGGACAAAAATGCGTTGGTAGCCCCTAACTTAGTGTTTTAAGGGTAAAATTGTCATTTCACACCCTAATGCCTTCACACTTCACAATTCATATATACCCTACAAAATTTCCATTATAAAAACAACGGAATCATCTAAAATAGAAATTTCCAGCTCTAACCCCTAGTTCCAGGTCTGGCTGAAACATTAAGGAAAAATGGGAAAAATAGGATTTTATGATTCCATTTAACCAAACTCTTTCTTTTCACTCCTAATTACTTGTTTAACTCCTTAAACACCTATTGAACATAATTAATGAGAAATTAGTCAGCATATCCCCTTAGGGTTATCACCCCAATTTAAAAAACCAAGCAAAACAAGCCAACCAATCAACCAACAACTATCATAAATCAACAAGAGAATTAATGTTTCACGCTTACCCTTTGATTTCTCTTCCTCTCTCTATAAAACCATCCCTTTTCCTCTCTCTTCTTCTTGATTCTTCCTTGCTCTAAGTGTATTTCAAGATGGCATAGAGATTAGAGAAGGTTTACCATGAGTTTGGAATCATAACACCTGAATTCACAACCTATTTACCTTGATTTGTCTTCTTGAACCCTTGATCCTTCTCTCTTGCTCTTGCTTCTTCAAACAACTCTCACTCTCTTGTTCTCTAACTTGGATGAACATGAGCTCTTAAAGGAAAGAGACAAACTCTTGAAAAATATCCTAATTCACCTCCTTAGGTAATTATTATTTTATTGCAATTTACCATATGTTTTAACTTTTACATTTCCTTGCTTTATCTTGTTATTTTTGGCCATTAACATTTTCTCTCTCCCTCTCTATTTAGCTTGACCAAAATAATGGCCCTTGGAAGAGGTAAAAAGCTCCTTGAATTATTAATATTTTACCTCCTCAAACATTACAACATTTACCTACAATTTTTGACTTTTCAACCCATTTTTCCTTAGCTACAATTTCTCCATATTTAGTTTAATATGATCCAAGTATTAAATTCTCTTCTTGCTCCTTTTTTTGGGTGTCCAATGTCTTATGTGAAGGGAAAATATTGGCTTTTAATTTTTTATTTAGCCAAATTACTATTTTACCCTTACATTTTTGTATTTAATTTAGGCCTTATTTTCCTTTCATCTTGGCTGAATTTTACACTATATTACGCCAAAGAAATTGTGCTCTTCCATTCATTATTTTGGGCTTGAGGAATAGGCTTTTTGGAAGGCAAAAAAAATTACACTTTACATCTTATATTGGCCCAATTTTCATGTGGCCTTTACTAAGGGTGTTTTTGTCATTCCAAGTGCACCAAAATTTACCATTTTATTCCATTTATTATAATAAATATACATAGGATTTTTTGTGAATGAATTTTTCGATATTATAGCTCTGCCCCCTTAATAAAATTTCATCCCCGAAATTTACGACATGTACATTCACATAAATTATGGGTAACACTTTTGCATGCCTTCCTCTGTTTCCCACATTGCTTCTTGAGGAGATAATCTCTTCCAAACAACCTTTATGAATGGGATACTCCTGTGTCTAAGCTGTTTTTCCTGGTGATCAATGATTCAGTCAGGTGTGACCTCATATGTCAAATCATCATGCACATCCACATCTTCGTATTTAATGATATGTTCTGGGTTGAGTTGATATTTCTTCATTTATGAAATATGGAAGACATCATGTAATCTGCTTAGATTAGGGGTAAAGCTATCTGGTATGCTACTGGCCCAATCTTTGATAAAATTTCAAATGGACTAATGTACCAAGGGCTTAGCTTCTTCACCTTTATTGCCTTACCATTCCCTATGATAGACAAACTTTCATACATATATGATCACCAACTTTAAACTCTAGAGGTTTTTTCCTCATATGAACACAACTCTTCTGTCTGCTTTGAGCAGCTAATAATCTTTGCTTGATCATTTTAATCTTCTTAGTTTTTTAATCAACTATTCTGGCTTAAGTAACTGCCTCTCTGACAGTTTTGTCTAGCATAAGGGCAACTAAGATGTCCTTTCGTACAATACCTCATATGAAGCCATCTAAATGTTCAAGTGATAACTGTTGTTATAGGTGTTAGAACCGGCTACACCCAAGAGGGGGGGTGAATTGGGTGTAAGATAAAAATCTTAAGAACTTTGAAAATCTTTTTGCAACTTAGAGGAAGCAATAAATATGAAAGTAATGAATTATAAATCAACAGTTAATATATGCTGGAATTATAAGAGTTTAAGGAAGAGAGTATACAAACTGTGATTTATCCTGGTTCGGTCCAATCTGCGATGGCCTATGTCCAGTCCCCAGGCTCCTCCTGAGATTTTTAAATCCACTATTTTCTTGTTTAATCGAGGCACAATAAAAGCCTTTAAAACCCACAAGTTTAGCCGGGCACTTGCGAAGCCTTTTTACAAATCTCTTACTGAGTTAGTCCCCCTTACACACCGTAAGGTTAGAATCGAGTTACTCTCCCTTACACACCCCATAAGAGTACAACTTTGATGATGAAAGATTACAATCAATCTTCTCACTCAGAAGTAAATAAGATGAACACTGATGTACAATACAAATAATCTCTCTCTCAAATATATATGATATAGAAAATGGATAAGAATAGAGAGTAGTTGGGTTAGAGTAGATGATTCATGATCTTTGCATGTTTCTCATTGGTGTTTCTCTTCGTTGAATGTTCCCATATTTATAGTTGAGTTAAGATAGCCATTGGAAGCATTTCAACCTTTCCGTTAGAGTCGCATAGCTTCATTTGATATTCTATGATTTTGAAAACTAGCCGTTGTGAATGTTGACGCTCCTCTTTTATTTCCATAAAGTAAACTTTTATCTCTTCGTATCATCTCTTCATTGTATTTCTGGAGAAACACATTAAACATTAATACAATAAAGTGTTAGAATGATTGGAAATAAAAAGAGTAAGTTACACAAAATTTCCATGATTTTCATAATCTTCGGATACGTTGTTGGTCACGTTACTCGAGTGGTTACTCGAGTAAGCCTCTCTTTTCTTCTGGTTACTCATGTGATCCCTCAAGTAATAGTTCAAATAACTTTGTAGATTACTCGAGTGCTCCCTAGAGTAATGTTGTCCAAATCTTGGCTGAGAGTAATTCCAACTTTATTACTCGAGTGATCCCTCGAGTAATTCCTTTCAAAATATGGCCGAGAGCATTTCCATCTTCATTACTCAAGTGATCCCTCGAGTAAGCTCTCAAATAAGTTTGCAGATTACTCAAGTGCTCCATCGAGTAAAGCCTTTTCACATCTGATTACTCGAGTAGTGCCTCAAGTAAAGTCTATCATTTCTTGGTCAAGAGCTACTGGATGATTTCTTCTCAGGTTACTCGAGTGATCCCTCGAGTAAGCACTTAAATAACTTTGCAAATTACTTAAGTGGTCCCTCGAGTGAGGTTTCAAATAATTCTGCATATTACTCGAGTAAGCCCTTTAAGTGAATTCTTGATTTTGATTCGAAACATGGAAAATTATATATCATTGGAAAGCCCTCTTCATCTACATTCCAATGCAATAAGAATCACCTCCAAACTCATTTTTTATAGAAAGTTATGATCACAAGAATATCTTCTGCATTTAGGCAAAGTCTGAAATCACAAGCATCAACTTCCAGAAGGCATAGCTCTTAGTATATAACTTGAAATATATCAAATTATATGTCCATAAAAAGCTCTTTAAGTCTAATTTCATATGGCACCATTTTTGTCTCAATCCAATATGTATTTTTAGAGTTATGTTCAAAATACCAAACCTTGTGCTGGTAGAAGAAGCTGATTCATGTGTCAACTTCAACAGATCATATCTCTATCATCTGAACACTTTTGAATGTGATCTGGGTGTCCATGGTTCGTGTTGGGAGTCTAGTTTCATATGCCACTAGTTTCAGTTCAATTTGACCTATGATTAGAGAGATATACCCAAAATACCAAACCTCTATCATGACGCACAAAAACAGAGTACCATTACTCGAGTTGTCACTCTAGTAATCTTCAAATAACTTTGCAGATTATTCAAGTAGCCTCTCGAGTAATCACCAGGCAATGCCATATTACTCAAGTGATTACTCGAGTAATCATCTATGGAGGTGCCATAACTTCTGTATATGTCATTTTAACTTCGTATTAACCCATTCTAACCTTCGGTATCACTTCTAAGAGCTTGAATATTGATATTCTCATTTGATCTTACAAGTTCTTCTTTCTTCAATCTTTCTTCTTCTTTCTTTAATCTCTTTCTTCTTGTTTTTCCTCTTGATGATCATTCTTCGTCACCCAACTAGATATCTTCTTAAATTGATGATCATTCTTCATAACCCAATTAGATGTCTTCTTGAATATCTTCAATCTTCTTCAATCTTTGCTTGATATTCCCATTAGTTCTTGCAATGCCTTCTTTCTTCAATCCCTTGCCTTTTGATTTTCTTCTTGATGATCATTCTCCACATATAAAGCATTATAACATCAACCCACCATCGGGTTTATGACTAATCTACAAGATATACAACATTAAATATAATAGTTAGCCAATATAGAGAATAAGTATATCATACAAACTTTTTGCTCATATTTGACATCATCAAAACTATTCATATATTCATGTTTAACAATAGGGGAACTCTGTGTTAGGATCGGCAAGCACGGCAGAATAATTTTAAAATTTTACCAATCCTAATCGAGGATCTATCAACGGCGTTTAAACCAAGTTGGAAGGATTTATACCTTCTATGATTCATGGTTTTCACGATCTCTAGGAGCCAACATGTCAGGTCCGCTCCCTCTACCGGTATCCACACGAATACTCTCCAACTGAGACTGCATGCTAGCGCCTTTAATGTCTCCTAGGGTTTCCCTTACGGCTCTCAATTCTCATGTCCATATGAATTTATCTGCTCTATCAAGTTTATAACATATAAGGGCTTTTTTCAAATTTCAAAATTAATCATCATGAATTTCAAAATTAATTAACTATTAATTATCTTGATGAGTTAATAAATTCAGTTTAAATTAAATCTGTCCAACAGTTTTAATTTAACCTATTTATTTAATCCAAATAAAGAGTCATTAGATTTAATTTATCTTCATAAATTAAATCTGATAAACTATATCTCTATCATGATAGTTATTAAATTTAATATATCTTAATAAATTAAATTTAAAACTAACACAATATAATAATATCATATAATATAAATACACACACACACACACATATATATATATAAGATATATATATTTCAAAAATATATATCTATATAATATTATTAATGAATTTTATATTATATATATATAAATATAAAATTCGTCCACCTTAAATTAAACATTATCTCGTGTTGGGTTATTCTTGTGTGCGACCCTGTAGGCCCATATGAAGTTGGCAGTGGGCCAATAACTATACTAACCTAAAAGTCGCAAGCGGCCTCTAGCAAGACATTATGACTACCCAATTCATATGGGGATCGTTATCACGATGCAACCTGGCATACAACCATGTCACATCCCTTTTGTCACACGATATATCGATTAAGGGTAAGGCATGGATAATGTCATCCTCTTGTTCCTAACCATTACCTT
This sequence comes from Inga laurina, assembly GCA_963855925.1. Classification (NCBI taxonomy): domain Eukaryota; kingdom Viridiplantae; phylum Streptophyta; class Magnoliopsida; order Fabales; family Fabaceae; genus Inga; species Inga laurina. Next base: position 27,912,507 of record OY979706.1, on the reverse strand, counting down.
CTCGATTTCTGAGTAGCCTGATAATAGAGACGGAAACTCCTTTCATCACAGTATGACCATATATTTCTCAGACTCACTCATCGAGGGGCCCAGTAATATCTCTCTACTAATATAAGGGATGAATTCCATCTTGATCATTCATATTCCTCTGCATGAAAAACCACCAAGCCCGATCGTAGCCTTTATCATCACTCGGTCAAAATAGACTTTTGACTAGTTCAAAGCTTAGCAACTCTCATGTAGGAATCCATGATGACCTCCGGTCTAAGGGCATTGTGACGTGGTTATACATGAGAAAATCTTATGACTTGATCCATGTAGCTTTCTCATAGTGGGTTAGTCTAGCACCTTGTACTCTTACAAGTGCCTAAGACTTTGATTCGTATCTTCATATCTTATCAAAGTCATACTGATCTTGTTTTATATCTGCTCCTGCATGGATGACCGACCAGGGACATTTTAGGACAATCTTTATAAATTATCCAAGGATACAATTATCACATTTAACATGCAAATAATATGATAACAGAATGGAGAAATTTTATTAAAATAATAATGTTCAGAGTACAATGAATGGCCCTTAGGGCACAATTTCCAACATCATCCCACTTGCCCTAAGTGCAATCATTAATTTGCCTAATTCCCATTGCCCTAACATGACGCTCATGCTTTGCCTGTGCAAGTGGCTTAGTAAGAGGATCAGTAACATTATCTTCTCTTGTTACTTTACATATCTTTATATCACCTCTGTCATTGATTTCCTTAATAAGATGAAATCGCCTGAGTAGATGCTTGGTTCTTTGATGTGACCTAGGCTCCTTAGCTTGTGCAATAGCACCGCTATTATCACAGAACAAATCTATTGGATTTGAGATGGTAGGCACCACCCCTAGTTTAGTAATGAACTTTTTGATCCAAATGGCTTCTTTAGCTGCATCGGATGCTGCTATATGAAAGAGGAAAGCTTCACCCAAGAGGGGGTGAATTTGGTGATGTGATATATTTTTCGCTTGATGTGCTGATAAGAAAATAGTAGTAGACAGAGTAGAGTTGAGAAGATTGGAACACAGAGAGTTATACTGGTTTGGCCTAAAAACCAGGCCTACGTCCAGTCCTCAGAGATCAAGACCTACTAAGATTTTCACTAATCTTCCAAGATTCAATGGGCTCTCAGAATACCACAAAACAACAATTGTCCTGAATGGACTACGAGCAGAAATATTCTCACACTAAGAAATTTCTCTCCCCCTTACGACAAGTCTTATGTGCAGAAAAATAACCTATGACCTTTCCCACTTGCTTACATATACAAGTCTTATGAGCAGCAACGTTCTCTCCTGCTTACACCACTGTAAGTCTTACGAGCAACAACGTTCTCTACTGCTTGTATCTTATAAGTCTTATGAGTGGAAGGTTTAACTAGGAATTCTCTCAACTACTTCTCTCATAAGGATATCTACCTTCTCAAGGTCCCAATACCTTGAGATCAAATGAAAATATAATTTGAAATGTATATAGACTCTCTTACAGAGCAAGTATGATAAGCACTGATGATCAATATGAATACAGAGAAGATATGAATAACAGAGACTCGTGAATTTGATTGTGAATTCTTGTGCTTCGTTATTTTTTCGATCTTTCTGGAACTCTGTATTTATAGATGTTCAGTTTTTGCCCGTTTGAATAACGATCATTGTGGAGCGGGGCATGTTACTGTGGAACGACATGCGTACATTTGAAAACTTTGAATGTAGTAGGTGTGTGCTTGTCGTGATATTGTCTGCCGTTGTTTGACTTCCTTCATATCTGTTTATTTCAACATTCATCCTCCTGTATCACACTTATAAAACATTCAAAATGATGTTAAATAATAATAATAAGTGATAAGATAAATAAGTAACATTAAAACATATTCGGATTGAACGCTGTGAGACTTGGTGCATTTGGTGTTCTGGCAGAGTATCACTCGAGCATGGATGGGCTCACTCGAGTGAACTCGCTAGTTTTCTCCTTGTTCTTCAGTTTTGTACTTGCACTCACATAGGATTTTAGAGAGATAATTTTCTCACTCGCGAGTGATGTGGGGCCTCACTCGGGCACAACTCCTTCTGCTCGAGTGGCCTTGCATTTTACACTAGGAGACTCTTCTCTGGACAGTACTCGCATACCATTTTAGCAAGAGTTAGATTTTGCACTCGCAGGTGATGTGGGCCCTCACTCGAGCACACACACTCCTGCTCGAGTGAGAAGGATATTCTCATGTAATATACTCCTATGATCAGCACTTGCATCAGAAATTGAGAGAGTTAGATTTCTCACTCGCGAGTGCTGATGTGTCACTCGGGCATATAAAGCCTCACTCGAGCATACTTGTGCTTCTCTGACCTTTATGACTCTCGGCCAAGCACTTGCAGTCCCTCACTCGCTAATGCTCAAGTACAAGGCAGCTTCATGCTCGAGTATTGATCTTACTGCTTGAGTACATCAAAGAAAGATAACAGGAATTGCTCTCGGCCAAGCACTCGTAGTCCCTTACTCGCATGTGCTCGAGTGAGAAAGACTCTTCTACTCGAGTGTTATCTCTAGTGCTCGAGTGAATCAGTAAAAATGATAGTAGAATGCTCTCGGGCAAACACTTTCTGTCTATCACTCGCATCTGCTTGAGCATAAAAGAGTTCTATGCTCGAGTGCTAGTCTTATGCTCAAGTACATCAGTTAAATTTGACAGCAGGCACCACAGAACTTTGCCATATGCATTTGGTAACTTTGTAAACATTCCTTAGACTTATAAAACTATGATTTGCACAGAATTGTCTTTTGTTATCATCAAAACTTGGGATCTAACACTATATACATAGCTTCTGTTGCAGAATCTGCTATAGTGCTCTGCTTGGAGCTATTCCAGCTTACTGGTCCACCATTCAGGAGGAATACATATCCAGATTGTGATTTAAGGTCACCTTGGTCAGTTTGGAAACTTCATCTGTGTGACCGGTTACGCAGAGCTCATCATCCAATCCACCATAGACCAAAAATAAGTCCTTAGTCCTTCTTAAGTACTTTAGGATATTCTTGACGGCAGTCCAATGACCCTCACCAGGATCTTGTTGGTATCTGCTAGTTATACTTAAGGCAAATGAGACATCCGGTTGAGTACATAACATGGGATACGTGATGGATCCAATGGTCGAGGCATATGGAACCTTACTCATACGATCTCATTGATCAGGTGTACTAGGACACAGATCCTTCCTAAGATGGATGCCATGAGACATGGGCATGTAACCCCTTTTTGAATCCTGCATACTGAACCTATGCAGTATCTTGTCTATGTATGTGCTCTGACTTAGGCCTATTAGTCTTTTGGATCTATCCCTATAGATCCTAATCCCTATGATATAGGTGGCTTCACCTAAGTCTTTCATTGAAAAGTACTTTCCTAACCAAGACTTGACACTCTGCAAGGTAGGAATATCATTCCCAATGAGTAGGATGTCATCTACATAAAGCACTAGAAATACAACTATGCTCCCACTAACCTTCTTGTAAACACAAGGTTCATCAATGTTTTGAATGAATCCAAACTTTTTGACTACTTTATCAAAATGATGATTCCAGCTCCGAGATGCTTGCTTCAATCCATAAATGGATCTTTGATGTTTGCAAATTTTACCAGAGTCCTCTGGACGCACAAAATCTTTAGGTTCTGTCATGTACACATCCTCAAGCAGCTTTCTATTAAGGAAAGCTGTTTTGACATCCATCTGCCATATTTCATAGTCATAATATGCTGCAATGGCAAGAAGGATTCTAATTGATTTGGCCATTGCAACTAGGGAAAAGTTTTCATCATAGTTTACACCATGAGTTTGAGTGAATCATTTTGCAACCAGTCGTGCCTTGAAGACATTTATATTGCTATCCATGTCAGTTTTCTTCTTGAAAACCCATTTGCACCTAATAGTTTTTACACCTTCAGGTGGATCTACTAAGGTCTATACCTGATTGTCGTACATGGATTGCATTTTAGACTTCATGGCATTTAGCCATTTCTCAGAGTTTGGTCCCACTGTGGCTTCTCGATAGGTGGTGGGCTCATTTTGCTTAATGAGCAACACATCACTGCCTTCAGTAATCAGAAATCCATATCTCTGAGGTTGATGCCATGTCCTATCAGATCTTCGTGGACCTTGTGTTACTTGAGGAGGCTCATCAACTTATTGTGAGTCTTCTCTAATTTCCATCTGTGGTTCTGTACTATCTTGTGGCTCTTGGATTTCTTCGAGATGTACGTCGCTCCCATGGTTGTTTTAGAGACAAACTCTCTTTCTAGAAACTTACCATTTCGAATAACAAACACTTTGTTATCGGTGGGATTGTAGACATAGTATCCTTTCATTTCCTTAGGATACCCCACGAAAAGGCACTTTGTGGATCTGGGTGCTAATTTATCAGAGGCTTGTTGCTTAGCATATACATCACATCCCCAGATCTTGAGAAAAGATAAACTTGGTTTCTTTCCAGTCCATATCTCATATGGTGTCTTTTCAATTGCCTTAGATGGAACACGATTTAGTGTGAACGCAGCTGTCTCTAGGGCATGTCCCCAAAAGGATGGTAGAAGATCGATTTGACTCATCATAGATCGAACCATATCTAATAGTGTTCGATTCCTCCGTTCAGAAATGCTATTCCATTGTGGTGTTCCTGGAGGAGTCAATTGTGAGATTATCCCACAACTCCTAAGATGGTCAATAAATTCTTAGCTCAAATATTCACCACCTCGATCAGATCGAAGTGCTTTAATTGTTTTACCAAGTTGGTTTTGTACTTCATTTTGGAATATTTTGAACATTTCAAAAGATTCAGATTTATGTTTCATTAGATAGATATAGCCATATCTACTAAAGTCATCTATAAATGTAATGAAGTAGGCATAACCTCCTCTGGAAGCTATATTTAACGGTCCACATACATATCTGTATGTATGAGGCCCAATAATTCAGTGGCCCTCTCACTGTGCCCAGTAAAAGGTGCCTTAGTCATCTTTCCTAATAAGCAAGATTTGCATGTATCATATGATTCAAAATCAAATGAGTTTAGAAATCCATCTTGATGGAGTTTAGAAATGCGTTTCTCATTTATGTGGCCTAAACGACAATGCCATAGGTAGGTCGGATTCAAATCATTTGATTTTATCCTTAGTAGTTACGTTATAGATATTCCCATTAGTAAGATGTTCCAAATTTAATATATAATTACCAACATGCAAATCACCATCAGTATAGAAAATGTCATTACGATAAATAGAACATTTACCATTCGTAGTAATGGAAGTATAACCTTCCTTATCCAAATAAGAAAGAGAAACAATGTTACTACTCAAAGCAGGAACATAATAGCAATTGTTCAAAACTAACAAAAGCCCACTGGGTAGAACTAATTCATAAGTGCCTACGGCTAAAGCAGCAACTCTTGCTCTGTTTCCAACTCGTAGGTCCACCTCGCCCTTCTTCAGCTTTCTACTGTCCTTTAGACCCTACACATTTGTACAAATGTGAGAACTACATGCAGTATCTAATACCCATATAGAGGAAGTAGAAAAATGAATGTCTATAACATAAATACCTGAAGCGATAGCCTCGCTATCCTTCTTGTTCTTTTTTAGATCTTCCAGGTAGAGTTTGCAATTCCTTTTCCAATGAACGGGTTCATTGCAGAAGTAGCAGACTCCTTCCTTTGGAGGCTTTGCCTTCTTGGGTGCAGGCTTGGTTTCGGGCTTGTTTGACTCTTTGGTCTTACCACCTGAGCCATTACCCTTCCATTTGCCCTTCCCTTTCTTTTTCATACCCTTTCCTTTTGGAACCATCAAAACTGTGCTAGGCTTTTTCTTAATGCTTTGCTCAGTAGTTTTGAGCATCCCATGCAGCTCAGAAATTGATTTGTCCATGTTGTTCATGTTGTAGTTCATAACAAACTGGTCATAACTCTCTGAGAGTGAGTTGAGGATCAAATCCGTAGCTCACTCCTAGCTCATGGGAAATCCAAGCCTCTCAAGGTGATTAATATAGCCTTTCATCTTTAACACATGAGTACTAAATGACGCACCTTTAGCCATTTTACAGGAATGTAATGCCTTTGTGGTCTCATACCTTTCTTGCCTTGCCTGTTGCTGGAACATTTCCTTGAGATGTACAATCATCTCATGAGCCTCCATTAGTTCCAAATCTCTTTCAAGCTCTGGAACCATAGTGGCAAGCATCAGGCAACCTACATCTAGAGTCATCCTTATGCTTTGTGTAAGCATCTCTCTGAGCTCTTGGAGCATTGGCTGCAGGCTCCTCAGGAATGGGTTGATCTAAGACATAAGCCTTTCTTTCCAGCTTGAGAACAATTCTCAAGTTCCTGAACCAGTCAAGAAAGTTTGTCCCATTGAGTTTGTCCTTCTCAAGGATCTATCACAACAATAGTATAGCAGTATTACTAGTCGACATAATTCTACAATTAAAATATGCAAAGTTAGTTAGTAATCTCCCACTAAATTAACAACCCTCGATATAATAATTAGTGGGATAAGATCTATATTTGGCTTAACCTTAAGTCCGCTTTGGCAAGACGCTTAAATTCAAATTATTTAGGTAGGTAACCTAATTACCAATTACATCACATGTAACTCTTAGATCTTTATGGGATTTAATCATCATATGATCCAACATGTTTAACCCCATATAATGCCTTGAGTTCAAAACCGTTCTGTTAATCTCAATTAAGTCAAAACAATAATGAATATTATGAGTAGCACCATTACTCAAGCTTGTCTCATCAAGATAACTCAAGTGCATCCACTTTGGTGGTTTCCACAATTGAGCGATCTAGGTTTTGACAAGTATTCATTAATTGACGGCATTATGACTTAAGATTTGATTCAGAGGGCTTAATTAATTAGTTTTTTTATATGGATGCAATCGTGGTCGTATCCATACAGATAAATACATATAAACGTAAAAGTAATCATGCAATAATCTTATCAAAAGCATAATTTAAACGTGACACAACATGGCTTACCTAACCTAAAATCCTCCCAAGCCAATGAGAGGACTTCTCTAAATAAAAAAAGAAATACATTGAGAGAAACCTCATTTAAACATTCGAGGGGAGTGAGATGAGAAGAGAATGTACATCGAGAGTATTTAGAGAAAGGCATGGCACGCGGGCCGTATTTAAATATTACAACCCTTTGTAAAATTCTAAAGCCATGTTGTTCACCATACCCAAACAAGTATAAATAATAAACCACAACAAGAATTCAAACAATATGAAAAGCAATAAATGTCGTGATCAGATTATATTGCGCTACGTAGAGGTGGTCACGGCGGTCCCGCTAGCCGATTAGCGGGCGGGGTCAAGGGATTTCGGCCCACATTCCTTTTAAAAGAAATATTTGAAAATTTTAAAATTTTAGACGCAATTTTTTCAAAAAACAATTCGTTTAGTCCAATTCTTAAGGGATTTCGGCCCAATTTCAAAAACAACGGCGCAGAATGCTTCTGATCTGGATTGTCTACCCCAAAGTTTCGAATCCCTAAATCCGATTAGAGACCCTAACGTATCTGTACGCCATGTTCTTCACCTATTCGAAACCTAAACGATGAATTCTACTTCGAATCAAATCTAGAATAGAAATCGCGATGCCAGTGGCGAAATTGAAACTTAAACATATCGCATATAATCGAAACAAATTCACCAAATCGCATAAACATACATCACTTATCTGAAAAATGCACATAACATTGAACATATTCCTTTTTTGATTTAACATATTCGGACGTTTTCTTATGAATACACATATATATCACATGTATAAGAACATAAACTCAGTTTAAACGCACAATTGATTTGGCTCTGATGCCACTGTTAGGATTGGCAGGCATAGCGGAAGAATTTTAAAATGTTATCAATCCTAATCAAGGATCTTCAATGGCGTTTAAACCAAGTTGGAAGGATTCATACCTTTTATGATTCATGGTTTTCACGATCTCTAGGAGCTAACACGTCAGGTCCGCTCCCTCTACCGGTATCCACACGAATGCTCTCCAATCGAGACTGCGTGCTAGCGCCTCTAATGTCTCCTAGGGTTTCCCTTGCGGCTCTCAATTCTCATGTCCATATGAATATATCTGCTCTATCAAGTTTATAACCTATGAGGGCTATTTTCAAATTTCAAAATTAATCATCATTAGTTTCAAAATTAATTAACTATTAATTATCTTGATGAGCTAATAAATTCAGTTTAAATTAAATCTGTCCAACAGTTTTAATTTAACCTATTTATTTAATCCAAATAAAGACCCATTAGATTTAATTAATCTTCATAAATTAAATCTGAGATACTATATCTCTATCATGTTAGTTATTGAATTTAATATATCTTAATAAATTAAATTTAAAACTAACACAATATAATAATATCATATAATATATATACACACATATATATATAAGATATATATGTTTTGAAAAAATATATCTATATAATATTATTAATGAATTTTATGTTATATATATTTATAAATATAAAATTCATCCACCTTAAATTAAACATTATCTCGTATTGGGCTATTATTGTGTGCAACCCGATAGGCCCAGATGAAGTTGGCAGTAGGCCAATAACTATACTAACCCAAAAGTCGCAAGTGGCTTCTACCAAGACATTACGACTACCCAATTCATATGGGGATTGTTATCATGATGCAACCTGTCATACAACCATGTCACGTCCCTTTTGTCACATGATATATCGATCAAGGATAAGACATGGATAATGTCATCCTCTTGTTCCTGACAATTACTTTCTTGATTCCTGAGTAGCTTGATAATAGAGACGGAAACTCCTTTCATCATATTATGGCCATACATTTCTCAGACTCACTCATCGAGGGACCCAGTAATATCTCTCTATTAATGTGAGGGACAAATTCCATCTTGATCATTCATATTCCTCTGCATGATAAACCTCCAAGCCCGATCGTAGCCTTTATCATCACCCGGTCAAATAGACTCTTGACTAGTTCAAAGCTTAGCAACTCTCATGTAGGAATCCATGATGACCTCGGGTCTAAGGGCATTGTGACGTGGTTATACATGAGAAAAGCTTATGCTTGATCCATGTAGCTTTCTCATAGTGGGTCGGTCCAGCACCTTGTACTCTTACAAGTGCCTAAGACTTTGATTCGTATCTCCATATTTTATCAAAGTCATACTGATCTTGTTTCATCTCTGCTCCCGCATAGATGATCGACTAGGGACATTTTAGGACAATCTTATGATTTATCCAAGGATACAATTATCATAGTTAACATGCAAATAATATCATAACAGAATGAAGAAATTTCATTAAAATAATAATGTTCAAAGTATAATGATTGGCCCTTAGGGCACAATTTCCAACACTCTACAAGTAGAAGGAATTGATGCCAACTGCCTTTGAAATCTAATGCACATGCCCTCAGCATATCCTTTAGCATCTATATTGTTCTTTTTGTCTAACCATCTATCTATGGATGATTGGCCATGCTGAATCTAAGCTTGGTACCCAAAGCCTCATGTAATGCCTTCCAGAAGTTAGAAGTGAAGTGAGGATCTCTGTTAGAAATGATGTTCTTTGATGTACTATCTAATCGCACAATCTCCTTGATATAAATCTTTGCCAACTTATTAGGAGAATAATGAATGCTGATTTGTAGGAAATAGGCTACTTTTGTGAACAGATCAACGATTAGCCATATTGCATCGTGATTTTAGATCTTAGGTAACCATGTCCCATAATCCATTGTAATGCTCTCCCATTTCTGCTCAGGAATTTTATGATTATGTCAAAGTTCGGATGGTCGCTGATGCTTGATAATTACCTTCGACAAGTAAGACAAGGAGCCACGAACTTTGTTACGTCTTTTTTTAACCCTGGCCACCAATATATGGACTTCAAGTCATGATACATTTTTGTCGCTCTAGCTGTAAAGTATATTTACTTTTGTGTGATTCATCTAGGATTTGCCATTACAGCTCTATTTGCGGTGGAACATATATGCTCCTTCTGTATCTGACTAGCCCGCTCGGTGACAAGTCATATTCCTAAATTCTCCCATTTCAATCATGTCCTGGACAGACTGGGCTTTTCTATCCTATATATGAGCTTCTTCTATTATTGCTTTCTGATCATTTTCTGTCTAACTGACATTGTTTACACAAATCAAAATCTAATTAGACAGATTGAGATCTCTAAAATCTTCAATCAATTTCTGCTCATAAATCATTAGGGCTACAACCTATATTGTTTTATGGCTCATATGTCTACAACAACATGAGCCTTTCTTTGATGGTATTTGATCTCTAGGTTGTAATTTTTAAGCACCTCTATTCATCTGCGATGTCTCATGTTCAATTTTTTTATCATACAAATATTTTAAGCTATTGTGGTCGCAGTACAACTCTATAGTTTCATCATAGAGATAGTGTCTCTAGATTTTCAATGCAAATACAATTGCTGCTAACTCAAGATCATGAGTGGGATAGTTCTATTCATGAGGCTTCAGCTGACGAGATGCATATGCCACTACTCAGCCCTGTTGCAATAGAACACATTCCAATCTATGCCCACTGGCATCTGTGTAGACCACAAAGGTCAACTATAAATATGGGATGTTAACACTAGTGCTGTTGTTAATCTTTGTTTCAGCTCTATAAAGCTCCTCTTACAATTATCATCCTACACATAAGGGTGAGTTTTTCGTGTTAACTTTGTCAACGTTAAAGCTATTCTGGAGAAATTCTGTATACATCGCCTGTAATAACTAGTAAGACCCAGAAAACTGCGTATCTTAAAAACAGTCTCTGGCCACTTCTAGTTTAGTACTGGGTTCACTTTGCTAGGATGCACCGAGATCTCTTATTATGAGACTACATGGCCCAAAAATTTACACTTGCTCAGCTTGGCATAGAGTTACTTTTCTCTCAATGTGTTAAACACTATTCTCAAATATTTTTCATGTTCTATTATGCTCATTGAGTATACCAAATTATGATCAATAAAAACAACTATGAATTGGTCCAGATACGGACAGAAAATTCGATCATGTAGTCCATGAACACGTCAGGTGCATTGGTCAGCCTAAATGACATTACAAGAAATTTGTCATAGCTATATCTAGTTATGAAAGCAAATTTTAGTACATCTTCTGCTTTTACCCTTAGCTACTAATATCCTGACCTCAAGTCAATCTTTGAAAATACATAGGAACCAGATAAATGATTGAGTAAGTCATCAATTCTAGGAAGTGGGTGTTTATTCTTGAGAGTTACCTTGTTTAGCTCCCTATAATCAATATAGAGTCATAAGCTTTCGTCTTTCTTTTTGACAAAGAGTACTAGACCTCCCCAAGTTGTGACTGTTGGAATTGGCTAGCATAGCAGATGAATTTTAAATTTGACCAATCATAATTGTGGATCTATCAACTGTGATTAAACCGAGTTAGAAGCAATCGTACCTTTTTCAATTTAGGGTTTTCAATCTCTAGGAGCCAACACCTCAGATCGGCTCTATCTACTGGTATCTATACAAATGCATGTCCAATATTGACTGCATGTTGGAGCCTCTAATGTCTCCTAGGGCTTTTCTTGCGGCTCTTAATTCTCATTCGTGTATCAACTTTTCTCTTCTATCAATTTTATAACCCATGAGGGCTATATTCAAATTTCAAAATTAATCTTGATTAATTTCGAAAATAAATAACCCATAATTATCTTGATGAGCTAATTAAATAAATTCGGTTTAATTAAATCTGTCAACAGTTTTAATTTAACCTATTTATTTAATCTGAATAAAGAGCCAACAGATTTAATTTATCTTCACAAATTAAATATGAGATACTATATCTCTATAATATTAGTTATTAAATTTAATTTATCTTAATAAAATTAAATTTAAACTATTATAATAATATTATCATAGACACACACACATATATATGTATTTCAAAAATACACACACACACATATAATATTATTAATTTTATTTTTCATGAATTTTATATAATATATATAAATATAAAATTCATCCACCTTAGATTAAACATTGTCTCGTGTTAGGCCATTCTTGTGTGCGATCTGTAGGCCCATATGAAGTTGACAATAGGCTAATAACTGTATTAACCCACAAGCCAAAAATAGCCTCTAGCAAGACATTACGACTATCCAATTCAAATAAGGATCGTTAACATGACGCAACCTGTCATGCAACTATGTCACGTCCCTTTTGTCACACAATATTTTGGTCAAGGAAGAGGCATGGATAATGTCATCCTCCTGTTCTTGACCATTACGTTCCCGATTCCTTAGTAGTTTGACAATAGAAATGGAAACTCCTTTCTATCGTAGTATGGCTATACTTTTCTTAGAATCACTCATTGAGGGGCCCAAAAATATCTCTCTACTAGTATGAGGGATAAATTCCATCTTGATCATTCATATTCCTCTACATGAAAAATCACCAAGCCTGATTGTAGCCTTTACCATCACCCGGTCAAAAGTGGCTTTTGACTAGTTCAAAGCTCATCAATCCTCATATAGGAATCCATGATGACCTCAGGCTAAAGGGCATTGTGACGTGGTTATACATGAAATAAGCTTATGACTTGATCCATGTAGCTTTCTCATAGTAGGTTGGTCCAGCACCTTGTACGCTTATAAGTGCCTAAGACTTTGATTTGTATCTCCATATCTTATCAAAGTCATATTGGTCTTGTTTCATCTCTGCTCCTGCATAGATGATCGACCAGGGACATTTTGGACAATCTTTATGATTTATCCAAGGATACAGTGAACATGCGAATAATATGATCTAATGGAGAAAATTCATTAAATTAATAATGTTCAAAGTACAATGATTGGCCTCTAAGGCACAATTTCAAACAGAGACACTGGTCAAATGAACCCTTTCTCAATAGCTCATCAATCTACTTTTTTAACTTTGCCATTTCTATCAAAGCCATTCTGTATGGGGCTTTGGAAATAGGTTCTGCTCCACGACTAAGGTCAACTGTAAACTCCACTTCCTTGTGTATAGGTAACCGTTGATATCTTCTGGAAACACTTCTAGAAACTCATTCACTATAGGGATACTTTCAAATGATGTTCTAGCTTTTGACTATATGAAAAAGAATACCATGTACCCCTAACAACCTTTGTGCTGACATCTCTCAGCCTCAGCTACTGAAAGAAAATTAAGGTTGATTTCTATGCTGACATATGGTTGCAGATTAGGATAAATAACGCTTTTGCTTCTGTAATCTAGCAATACATTGTTGGTTGCCAACTAGTCAATATCGAGGATTACTTAGAAGCCTTACAATAGTAGACAAATCAGATCCACTGTTGATTCACGTCCCTCGGCATTTATTATACAATTTAAGCACATGTCGGCTTTGACCATTTTGACACCCTGGGTGTAAACACAATCAAATCATATGAAAACTAGTACATACTCAGGCCTAGCCATCTTACACATTTATATGCAATAAACGAATGACTTGCAACTAAATCATATAATGCATGCACTAAATTACCATTAAGAGAAACCATACCTTGGATAAATTCAGGCGATTTTCTGGTCTCCTCCTGAGTTATAATGTAGACCCTACCCTAAACTCTTAGTCTAGGCTCCGATGTCTATTGCTGCTGCTATGGGCAATCTCTAGCAAAATACCCTGGTCGATGGCATAGGAAGTAGATTATTTGCCTGGCTAGAGCAGCCTTGCTTATGCAAGAGCACCACTACAGGTTTTGCTAAGATGATATAGCTTCTGACAATGCCAACATGTTCTGCTCTATGGGGAGCTCTAATTATCTTGTTTCCTACCTGATATGGCTTTTTCTTGTTCCCTCTAGGTGGTCCACTCTGATCTTTGCATTTTTGACATGAAGTCCTACTTCCAGATATACCCTTATTGTTATTGTTTCTATCAGAGTACAAACTCAACAAGTCATTCTCTATAATTCGGTACTCCTCCACCGACTTGTTGAACTCTATATAGTGTTTAGAAGACAACTTCTCTTACAACTCTAGTTTCAATCATTGCACCATCTTGTCAGACCTCTACTCCTCATCATCCTGATATCTCAGGTAAGAAGAATATAGATACAACTGGATGAAATGAGCCAAATACTTATAAAGCTCTATTTGTCCTCCTGACGTATATTAAAGAACTCCTTCTCAAGTCTTATTGAATTTTTCTTGGAATAATTCCCATATTACATGAATATTGTTGGCCTATAAGATCATCTTTGTGTTCTTCCACCTTCTATCGGCATCTCCTTCTAGTTTGTATATCACTAATTGGACTTTGATATCATCAAGGGACACTAGTTTTTAAAAATCTTCTCTGGCAGTGATAACTAGTACTATGCTATATGAAGATCAAACCTTCCTCATAATGCAAGAGGTTGCTGTTGACTGAATCATACCAACTATGTTTGGAACACATCAGCCTTAGGAACAAGCATAATTGAAGGCTCTAATTAAGGTCTCTTCGGTGAATTAGGCCCACCTTCCAGTCTCTCAAATGTTCTAATCTATCCTATCTTTGCTGCACCTCTCGCTGCTTAGCTCTAATGTTATTCATCATTGTCTCTTGCTATGTTAACATGCCCAATATATGTTGCATTGGATTTGGTATAGCCTCAGGATCTGGGTTGTCACCTCTAACCCTTGGTCTACCTCTTGTTCTCACCATCTTTATGCTTCACTAAATAAAAATGTGAATAAGGTAAATTCCATGTAAACATAAGTACATATTTGTCATTTCACAAAATTTTGGGTACATAGGTATGTCATAGATATCATATAGTATACTTTTACAGTAGTTAAGGAAAGCTATTAGAACTATATAGCCTAGAAGCTACTGTACAACTTGTCCTTGTCTTTTACATATCATAACATAACCTATATATGGCTTCTTAGGGTGTCACCCATCCCGTGATTTCTTTAGGTTCAGTACTCTTAACCTTTATGTACCCATAGAAAAACTAGATACCAGCTTTAACACTTTTACCCACTGGTACCCATGACCTCCCTCGATCCAAAAAGTCATGATGCCTATCTCTGGGTACCAAAATATCGGGTAGAGGCCTTATATCAACTATCATACATGTATGTCAGCACGTACGGTGTCATATGCTCCCTAAACTCCACGAAATGGTCATTCGAGCCATACTCTATGATATTGTTCTTTTTCTGATTCCAGAAGGCTGTGTCTAGGAAGAAGTTCATCATGGTGCATATCCAAATCTCGTCCGAGTAATTTAGACCCAGCTAAACCTACTCCCAGTACAATGTATCCTTGTCATCTAAAAATGTTGAGTATTGATCAACTGAAGTGTCATACTCTAGTATAGCCCGCTGATGTATACTCCAGATATAATCAAACAACTCCTAATTAGGTCACTGGTCATATAGTACCTACACTGTCTCCCATGAGAATGGTTGACGATACTCCGATCTAACTTAGTATTATCTAACAGTGATTGCTCTGTATCTCCCATAGAGAATTTGGTAAATGGTTCTGGTCGATGTTGTAGTTCATACAGTGGCTTGACTTGAACCCTCTTCCTGAGTGTTCTAACATCCTAACAGCTCCCGGTGTTCGATACTGTACGTGATGCTGTCCCTCAGGAATCCGCTGTTCTGATAAAAGCTGATTCATCTAGCATAATTCCTATCACCATGTAAACAATATCATATCAATATACTATTCTAATAATGCCAGAATTGCTTTTAGCTCTGATACCAAAAATGTCAAACCCTTTAACATTTTGATATTTGTAGAGTAATAAACACATAGTTTAGTGGATATATAGAAATAGCATAAATATACTGATATAAAGTGCTTGTTCTCATTACACAAAATCCCTATAGGGTTTGAAAAATATATACAGATCCCAAAAATGTACAAAATAAACCTAATGATAACCAACTACAACTCTGCTCTTGGCTGGAACTCTTAATCGTTGGCATTTACAATTTTGGCCTTAGAGCCGCTGCCTTCTGTTGGAATATTTTACATATTGGGGAAAAGGGTAAGATCCAAATGAATCTTAGTAGCAGAATACAATCAATCATATAAATGCGATAAATAAATATGCTATGCACCACATAATATAAATGAAAATTCAACTGCATGTAGTGTGTGGGCACAATTCAGGGCCACACCCCTACTTGTCCATGTACGTCAGCTGGGTCCCAGACCACAACTTGGTATTGTTCCTCAGGCACTATTCATATCACTATGCCCTAAGCACCATGTTGAATCACAGAATAATACACAAAGTATACAAATAATCACATAGTTTATGAAAGATAGAGTTACTACCTTAAATCCCTTTTCTGCTCACTAACAGTTCCGTAACCCTGACTCGGCTCAGGCAAACTGTCTGGTCCTAAAATTCCAAGCTTACAAGAATTGAGTTATCACTCATTCATGTACCATTTCAAACTCATGTAGTGGGTTATCTTAACTTAAAACTGTAAAATGACCATAATACCCTTGGGGACCTGATCTAAATCCCTTTATACCCGGTCCAACTATACTTTTTAAGAAAATCATAACCCAGTTTACTCCTACACAATTCTGTATGTAGAATCCATTTTTTACTTCAGATTTTCCAAATTCACTGTCAAAAGACAAAAATGCCCTTGCCAGCCCCTAACTTAGGGTTTTAGGGGTAAAATTTTTATTTCACACCTTAATGGCTTCATACTTCACAATTCACATATAAACTACACAATTTTCCATTCTAAACATAATGGAATCATCACAAACACAAAATTAAAGCTCTAATATATAGTTCTAGGTCTGACTGAAACTTTAAGAAAAAATGTGAAAAATGGGATTTCATGATTTCTTCAAACCAAACTCCTTTCTTTTACTCCCAATAACTTGTTTAACCTCTTACACACCTATTGAACATAATTAATGAAAAATTGGGCAGCATATCCCCTTAGTGTTTCATTATTCCAATTTACCAAACCAAGCAAAATAAGCCAACTAATCAACGAAACAACCAACAACAATCATAAATCTACAAGAGAATTAAGGTTTCATGGTTACCTTTTAATTTATATTCCTCTCTCCCTAAAACCATCCCTCTTCCTCTCTCTTATTCTTGATTTTTCCTTGCTACAAGTGTATTTCAATATGACATAGAGAATAAAGAGAGTTTGTAATGAATTTGGAAGCATAACACTTGAATTCACAACCTACTTACCTTGATTTGTCTTCTTGAACCCTTGATCCTTCTATCTTGCTCTTGCTTCTTCAAACAACTCTCTCTATCTCTCTTGTTCTTTAACTTGGACAAAAATCTTCTCTTGAAGGAAAGAGAAAAGCTATTGAGAAATATCCTAATTCACCTACTTAGGTAATTATTATTCTATTGCAATTTACCACATGTTTTAACTTTGACTTTTCCTTGCTTCATCTTGTTATTTTTTGCCATAAATATTTTCTCACTCCCTCTCTATTTAGTTTGGCCGAAATAATGGCCCTTGGAAGAGGTAAAAAGCTCCTTGAATTATCAAAATTTTACCTCCTAAGATATTGCAAGATTTACCTACAATTTTTTACTTTTCAACCCATTTTTACGTGGCTACAATTCCTCTATATTTAGCTTAATATGATCCAAGTATTACATTATCTTGTAGCTCTTCTTTTTAGATTTTTAAGACCTTATGGGAATGGAAAATATTGGCTTTTAATATTTTATTTAGCCAAATGACTATTTTACCCTTATATATTTGTATTTAATTTGAGCCTTCTTCTTTTCCTTTTGTCTTGGCTGAATTTTACACTATATTAGGCCAAAGAAATTGTGCTCTTTCATTCATTATTTTGGGCTTAAAGAATAGGCTTTTTGGAAGACAAAAAAATTATACTTTACATCTTATATTGCCCTAATTTTTGTGTGGCCTTTACTAAGGGTATTTTTGTCATTCCAAGTGCACCAAAAATTCACCATTTTATTCCATTTATTATAATAAATATACTTGGGATTTCTGGTGAATGAATTTTGGGATATTACATAATAAGTTTGCTATGAAGAACAAATACCTACTTCCTAAAAATGATGATCTATTAGATCTGTTATTTGGTTCTGTGTATTCTCAAAAATTGATTTGAGGTTAGGATACCATCATTTGCTAGTGAAAGTGGAGGATGTGTTGAAGATTGCTTACATAACCAGTTATGGGCACTATGAATTCCTAGTATTGCCATATGAACTGACCAATACACCTGCTATATTCAGGATTACATGAATTGAATTTTTTGACAGTACCTCTCATTTGTAGTGGTGTTTATTGATGACATTATGAAATACTAAAAAAGTAGAGAAGAGTATAAAGAGCACTTGAGAATAGTGCTGAGAATCTTGAGGGATAATGACACTATGCAAATATGAGTTTTGGCTTTCAAAGATCAAATTTCTAGGCCATGTTGTCTAACAGGATGGGGTCTCGATAAATCCTAGTAAATTGGAAGCAATGCTAAACTGGAAGAGGCCAGAAACTATTACAGAAATACACAGTTTTCTAGGTTTATCAAATTATTACAGAAGGTTCATTCAAAACTACCCTCGAATCGCCATGCCATTGATAAAGCTTATCGAAAGAATTAATTATTTAAGTGGGATGATATATGTGAGAATAGCTTTCTAGAGTTGAAGGAGAGGCTGACGTCTACACCAATGCTAATTATCCCCAATCCAAGTTTGACCTATATGGTCTAGAGTGATGCTAGTAAGCAAGGATTGAGATGTGTCCTAATATAGCAGGGCAGAGTGGTGGCGTATACCTTTTGATAGCTGAAGCCTCATGAGATGAATTATCCCCCACTTGATTTAGTGCTTGCAGCAATTGTCTTTGCTTTGAAAAGATGGAAACATTATTTGTATGGTATGACAATTAAACTATACTACTACTACAAGATTCTCAACTATTTGCATTATCAATAAGAGTTTAACATGAGATAATGAAGATGGATGGAACTGATAAAAGATTACAACCTAGAATCAAATACCATCTAGGTAAAGCGAATGTCATAGCTAATGCTTTGAGTTGAAAAATAGTGTAGGTAGCAGTTATGAAGATTCATAAACTAAAACTGTTATAAGAATTTAGAGATCAAAACTGTCAAATTAGATACTACTTAGTAGTTACAGTGCTAGTCAAGAAGAAACCAATCTAAGAACCGAAATTGAAGAAGTTCATATACAAGATTAGCAAGCAAGGTAAATCAGGAGTAAGGGTAAGTAGGGAGAAACTTAGGAGTATCATCTTTCACTGAGTGAACTGGTTAGATATAAGAAAGGAATATATGTTCTTCTAAAGGCTAATCTGAGACAAAAAATCTTGGAAGAGGCACATAAGAGTAAGTACACTTTTTACCCAAGAGTAGTCAAAATGTATCACAGCTTAAGGTCATTGTACTAGTGGCCAAGAATGAAAGGCAATGTAACCAAATATGTTGCACGTTACCTTACATGTCAAAAAGTGAAAGTTGAACATCAAAGACCACCAGGACTTCTACAAAGTCCTAAGATTCCTGAGTAGAAATTGGAGAGTGTTACTATGGATCTTGTAGTAGGATTACCCATAAAAAAGAACTATAACACAATATGGGTAATTGTTGATTAATTTATGAAGTCAGCTCAATTCATACTAATCAACGCTAGATATTCTCCTGACAAGCAAGAAGAAATATATATAAAGGAGATAGTTAGACTCCATGGTATGCTGAGTAGCATTATATATGATAGAGACCCTCTTCAAGATTTTGGAAATCCTTACATGAAGCTCTGGGTGTTAAATTGAAGTTCAGTATGGCCTATCATCCTTAAATGGATAGACAAATGGAAAGAACCATACAAATACTTAAAGATATGTTGAGAGTGTTTGTATTTGATTTCAAGGGAAGTTGGGATCATTTCCTTCCACTCACTGAGTTTGCCTACAAAAACAATTATCATGTGAGTATTCAAATGGCCCCATATGAAGCATTATATAGAAGGAAGTGTCATCACTGCTTTACTGAGTTGACTGAGAGGAAATTATATAGGCTAGACCTTATTGATCAAACCATAGAGTAAATAAAGATCATTAAGAAGAGACTCCTTATAGCACAAAGTAGACAGCAAAGCTATGTCAATAAGATAATATCTTTGGAATTTGTGGTTGGTGAACATGTGTTTCTAAAAGTTTCACCAGTCATAGGTATTGGTAAGGCATTGAAAATGAAGAAGTTGAGCCCTAGGTATATTATCCCTTTTGAAATATTATCAAAAATTGGGCCAGTGACATATCGGATAGCATTACCCCCAAATTTGAGTAGACTACATAATGTCTTTTATGTCTCACAATTAAAGAAATGACAAACAGACCCTGAACATATCATTGAGTACAAAGATATTGGTGTGCAAGGTGATCTTACATATGAAGTCAAGTCACAACGAATTATTGATCATCAGGAGAGATTGCTCAGACATAGAAGCATACCATTTGTGAAAATGGTTTGGAAAGGATTATCTCTTAGAGGAAGACATGAAGAACTGATATCTGGAATTTATGCCTTAAGGTATGTATCAAAATTTTGAGGACAAATTTATTTTACAGCTGGAGAATTGTAACATACTCAAATTTAGCAAATGATGTTAGACATAATTTTGGAAATTAGAGGCATATCATTCTCCTGAGAATTTAAAAGACTCTTAAATTAGACAAAAGGGAAAAATTAGGGCTTAGTGTATGTAACTAATAGGACAAAAATATATCTATACAAGTATAAACAAACACACACATGGCGCCACCCTAAGCCAACACATACACACATATTAGCTTTTTACTTTTAGGTTGGAGCTATAACAAGTTGCCACCTAAGCACCCTTCTTTTAACACATACATAATTGAAAAAGCAACTTTTCTTTCTTCCATTTGGCCACATGGCCATCCCCCTTTACACCACATATGAATGCAAGATTAATCAACATACCTCCCTCTCCTTATATCCAAAAATTTGGCCACGACAATAAAAAGGGAAGAGAAAGGCTAGTCAACATTTAACTCAGTTTATATTTTGACACATGGTCACCCTTCTTGCCATGTACTCACACAGCCATATAACCATTTAACCCTAACACTCCCCCACTCTCATAATTCGGCCAATGAGGGAGAAATAGAAGGAAATAGAGAGGGAAAAAAATGAGAAAAGGAGCTAAAATTTTGGAAAAACTAGAGAGAGGAAGAGTTCAAAGCCATTTTAAACCCCAAATTCACCTTTCTAGATTAAAGTGCCGTCATCAATTTGTTCCTCTCTTTAAGGGCAACATTCCTACAATTTTAGATCTTTAGGAAGAGGTGTTTGGTGCTATCTAAGAGGTGTGGAAGTTGGAGAAGGCAAGTTAGGGTTATAAGAAAGGAAAGAGGTAAGCATAAGCTTTGTTTTGAACCAAATATCTTGAAATTTGGTTAAGTATTCATGACCCTAGTATACTTCCCTATTTTTTTCAATAAGGAACCAATGGTTGTAGTGATGTTGTGACAATAGAAATGATGACAAAAGAAGTTTAAGCATAGTAGGAAGGAAGATCAGTAAGTTTTGTGAATAGAAGTTGCAAAATCACTTTATTTTTCCCTATGTTGCATTTTGACCAGGTTAGGGCATGGGGAAGAAATGAGATTTTGCTAATTTTGAAGCTTCCAATGAGTTTAGAATGACATGTGCATAAGAAAAAGGTGAGGAAGTGACCTTGGAAGCATTAGAATTGGAAATGGAATTTTTGTCTAAAAACACCTAAGTTTTAGCGTTGGTTCATAGGGAAGGAGTTGGTTTTTGCCAAATTTGATGTTAGAAATGGATTCTAAATGCAAAACTATGTAGGACTAGCTTGTAGGAATAATTTTAGAAGGGTTGGATTGAGAGCTTAAAAATTAGAGTCAAAGATTCTTAAGGGTCGGTGCTGCTAGATTGTTTCCAGGGAGTTAGGTCATTTCAAGTTTTCTTTTGATTAGTAAAACCTTGTCCAATTATTGTGAAATTTTACAAGTCAAAAGTACACATCCAAATATTTAAAATGAGTCACATAATTCATTAATTGGATGAGTAATTTGTAACTTATGAATTTTTAAAATTTAGGTACTAAACCTGGAAGGAATTCTGAGACCTCAAAGTTGGTCGTGAATTATGGAATTTAAGAACTTCAATTGACATTGGTTAATATTTTTATTATATAAGGGACTTAAAGAGATTCACATTGGGAATATGAATGGTCAATATGAAATTTGTCCTTCACATTAGTGGAGAGATATTACTAGGCCCCTGGATAAGTGAGTCTAAGAAATGTATGGCCATACTACGATAGAAAGGAGTTTCCATTTCTATTGTCAAACTACTCAGGAATCAGGAAAGTAATGGTCAGGAACAAGAGGATGACATTATCCACGTACCAATCAAGAACACTTGCACTTGACTCGACAGAGGGTCATCATATGTCCAGTCCTCATCCCTAGGCTAAAATATGATCATCTGAGAATGTCCCTCCACTTGCTTGAACCTTTTTACAACTCCATCTAACTTATCCATCTCCCCTGGCACCCAGTTTACTCGCTCTCGACTTCTCTCTCTCTTTCTCATTTATTGCTCATGTACTCATGATTTTTACCACATGAGTAGAATATTATTATTATTATTATTAGATTTAAGGTCTAATTTTACCATAAAAGTTTTCATGAATGAGCAATGTTGCCCTGAAAAATTTTTTGGGATTAATGTCATCCCAAAACTTTTCAAATCATAGCAATGTTATCCTGATTATTATCTAGGTTAATTTTAACCATTAGTTTACCACATATGCTAAGCTGACATGTCCATGTGTCATCCACATCATTTTTGTTTTGGATTAAGGTACAAATTTACCTTAGGAGTTTCCACTCAAGAGCGCTAGTTATTTGAAAGTTTCCAAATTGTAGCAATTTCACTCCAAATGGCTATCTAGTTTGATTTTGATCATTATTTGACTATATATGCTAATTTGATGAGTCAGGGTGAAAATGCTATGGTTTAGAAACCTTTAAGGATGACATTGAATCTAAATAAACTTTTCAGGAAACATTACTCCTGTATGATAACTTTCAAAGAAAAATTGGACCGTGACTCTTATTATTATATTATTTGCTCTACTGCTTAATATAAAACATGTTTAAGTAAGACATTGAACTACAAAGTAAAACTCATTTTAAGAATAAAAGGTAGTATTATTTAAATTTCATGTCTTAGTCATATAAAATGCAATATAGTTTGTGAATAAGTATATGAAATTTATGATAAATTACTTCATTCACCGATTAATTAACAAAAAAATCACTTCATTCACAAACAATATATTTATTTCTTTTTGTTCCAATTATTTTATTTGTTCCTTAAGGTTTTCCATAATTATATTTTAGTATTAAATCATGGACTTTTAAAATTAATAAGAATAAGGGACTACGTCAACAATAGTAATAAATGTTCTCTTTTTTAAATACCAAGTCTTTTTTTTGCCATCTATTTAATACCAAGTCAATTGTAAGACCTTGCCTTACATACCACTTATTATCGATATTAATCATAGTAGCAATTGCACAGTTTGGTGAGCGTAGAGGAAAAGCATAAAATATACTTATATTATCGAAACAATGTGCTTGATTTTATTACAGGAGTTCCCTACAGGGGTTTGTACATAATGTTTACAAACCTTAAAATAATAAAGGCCTTCAGATAACCAACGTCTCCTCTTGTACTAGTTCGGAAACTTCTATTGCCAGTAATTACAATTCTACCTTCTAAGCAATTGTCTGCTGCTGAAAACTTTAAATGTTTATGGAAAGGGTGATGCTCAAAGAATCTCAGTAGTAACATATAATCAGACATATACAATGTGAAAATAAATATGACATGCACCATGTTATGTAAAATGATAGACAACTATGTGATAAAATGCTATTGCACACTGTCTAAGGCAAAACATCTATTTGCAACCTTAGCTTACTTTGTGTCTCTGTTTGGTCCCAGACCATAACCAGGCTAATATGCGTGTCCCTGAAACTATGCTCATGTTACAGAAGATGGCATACACAAACATATAATAAGCACATAGTGTATGAAAGAAAGTATTACTACCTAGAATTGCCTTTTCCTACACTACTTGTCTGTTGAATACATTTAATCAAGCTCGGTCTACTGTAAATTATTCGAAATTGTGCCCCAGGGGCCAATTATTATACTTTGAACATTATTATTTAATGGATTTCTCCATTATGTTATCATATTATTTGCATGTTAATTGTGATATTGTATCCTTGGATAAATCATAAAGATTGTTCTAAATGTCCCTGGTTGGTCATCTATGCCGGAGAAAAAATGAAGTAAGATGAGTATGACTTTGATAAGATATAGAGGTACGAATCAAAGTCTTAGGCACTTGTAAGTGTACAAGGTGCTGGATTGACCCACTATGAGAAAGCTACATGGATCAAGTCATAAGCTTATCTTATGTATAACCATGTCACAATGCCCTTTGGCCTAAGGTCATCATGGATTCCTACATGAGAGTTGCTGAGCTTTGAACTAGTGAAAAGCCACCTTTGACCAGGTGATGATAAAGGCTACAATCGAGCTTGGTGATTTTTCATGCAGAAGAATATGAATGGTCAAGATGAAATTTATCCTTCAAATTAGTGCAAAGATATTACTAGGCCCCTGGATAAGTAGTCTAAGAAATGTATGGCCATACTACGATGGAAAGGAGTTTCCATTTCTATTGTCAGACTACTCTGGAATCAGGAAAGTAATGGTCAGGAACAGGAGGATGACATTATCCATGCCTCATCCTTAACCAAAATATCTTGTGACAAAAGGAATGTGACATGGTTGTATGACAGGTTACATCGTGTTAATGATCCTCATATAAATTGGGTAGTCATAATGTCTTAGTAGAGGCCGCTTGCAACTTGTTGGTTAGTACAGTTATTAGCCCACCACCAACTTCATATGGGCCTACAGGGTTACACATAAGAATAGCCCAATACTAACTATAATGTCCAGGTTCATTGAATCTAAGATGTGTCTAAGATTCAATGAATACAATATTTAATCTAGGGTGGATGAATTATATATATATATATATGATATTAAATTCATGAAAGGAAAATTAATAATATTATATATATACGTATGTATTTTCAAAATACATATATATATATTTTATATTATTATATTGTGTTAGTTTTAAGTTTAATTTTATTAAGATAAAGTAAATTTAATAATTAACATAATAAAGATATAATATCTCAGGTTTAATTTATGAAGATAAATTAAATCTATTGGCTCTTTATTTGGATTAAATAAAGAGGTTAAATTAAAACTATTGGGTAGATTTAATTTAAACTGAATTTATTTAATTACCTCATCAAGATAATTAAGGGTTAATTAATTTTGAAGTTAATCAAGTTAATTTTGAAATTTGAAAACAGTATGGGTTATAAGAATGCTGGAGCAAAAAAAAGTCATACACGGATGAGAAACTGAGGAAACCCTAGAGAGGCTAGAGACATTAGAGGCGCTAGCACATAGTCAGTGTTGGGTCGTATTCGTGTGGATACTAGTAAAGGGAGCCGATCAGAAGTATGGGTTCTTAGAGATCGGAAACCCTAAATTGAAAAGGGTATGAATCTTTCAACTTGGTTTAAACGTCATTGATAGATTCGTAATTGGGATTGGCGAAATTTTAAACTTCCGATGTGCCTACCAATTCTAACACAAATTCCTATAAAATTAGATTTACAAGTAACTAGCTATTACTTGCATTACTACTGCTTTTAATCATATTCTACTGGTTATGTATCATTGTTTGAGTAATTTCTACACAGTACAACTCTACATAATGCAGTTTCACTGTTTTCTAGAAAAATGAAAGATTTTCAGTCGACTTTGGAAATTCTTAATATATTCTAACAAAAACCAATTTGAGTGATTCCAAAGCCTATCCATAGATCTCTAAGTGTATTTTCATGGGAAAATATTCAAGGTTGATCGCTATTATCACATTTTTTCAGAACCAATTCTAGTTTTAGTCCTCAAACTTTAACAATTAATATCTCCCAATGTACAAACCCAAATTGAGCGTATTATGTATCAAATTAAAGCTTATAACGTCTAGTATTGTTCTGGAAAACACCATAGCCATCAGACATCATTTGACTAATCAAATTCTTCCCACCAGCAATCTGACCCGATACTGGCTTCAAATAACCACAAGTAATTTCAAGTTCAAATTTTGATTTTTCATTCCTATCGATTAAAAATTACAATCAAGGCCTATTCCCACATAGTTTTGCATTCTAAACACAATGGTAATGTCAAAAGCATCCAAATCACAAATTTGTAGCCCTATATAGCACTGACCGAACAGACCCTTTAGAAGACAAAATTACCAAAACAGAATTTTGTCCAACAACTTGGTCCAATATCATCATAAATCATCATCTGAACATAAATACGTGATTGAACCTTAAAAACACCCCTTGTATAATACCCCAAATTTTGGGACTAGAGGTTACATAATAGGCATGAATAAAGAGTCTATTAAGCCTGTTTTAGTAAGGGTACCAGGAATGAATAAGAAATAGAATGAATTTTAGAAACCACACTCAGATTAAAGTATAAATTTTGGTTCCAATTAGCTGAAAGAAAATACTTGATTCCTTGATGTGTCTGAATGGTATGAAACCTAACCCGAATCTAAAGGAAAAGGGAAATAATGTCTAGAAAGAATTAAGAAATAGAATTGAAAGAATTAATGGCACAAGAAATAATGTTGCCATAATCAAGGGCAAAAGAGACAATTGCCCCTTGATCTTGAGGTCAAAATTGGAAGATAAATTGAAGGGCTAGGATTCGCTCTTCAAAAGCAAGAAGCAATTATGGAAATGAAAAGAAAATCACCTCGCTCCCCTAAGATCACAAAAAAGTCCAAAAAGGTATACCAAGAGAAAAAGAGGATTAGTCAACATACTTTACAAGAATACTGGGCCAAAAATTGTGGCTAAGACATAAAGGAAGTAATAAGATACTTTTTAGCCAACATTTCCTCTCCAAATGGGCAGCAATTTCATCAAAAGGAGAAGAGAAGAAGGAAAGAGAATTTACTTCATACATTTCTTCACTTTTGTCTTTGAAAAGTCAAAAATTGCAACTAGAAAAAGTGTGTAACCCATGGCAATACAAGTTGATGCAA
The DNA here is from genome assembly GCA_963855925.1 of Inga laurina. Lineage (NCBI taxonomy): Eukaryota > Viridiplantae > Streptophyta > Magnoliopsida > Fabales > Fabaceae > Inga > Inga laurina. The sequence goes on along the minus strand of OY979706.1, from coordinate 27,885,132 downwards.
TCGATCAATATTTTTACCTCTTTTTTTAAGAACAATTTTCTCAATAATACCTCCCCATTTGGGTAGCCACTTTCGGTTTGAAAGAAGAAGGAAATAGGAAAGGAAAAAGTTCAACTCAAGTCACTTAACTATGCTAGTTAATTCACTATAATTGTATGACCAAATGAATTAATTTTAGCCACATATTCTCCCTCTTCCTTGTGGCCAACTTTTTGGCCAAATATTATGTGATAAGGGAAGAGAAAAATCTGACTTCATCACTCTCTCTCCTACCTCAAACTTTTGGCCAAGTTTCAATAAGAAAGAGAAAGTTTAAGATAAGATCTTCTACATGGATTTTCACATTTTTAACCTCATCTATGGCCCAAACACCCTTCATAAACATTATTCCTCTTGATGAGAGCTTCATTTCTATCATTTAGAATTTCAAGAAGAGGCATTTTAACCCATCTTCAAAAGAAAAAGCTTTAAAACCAAAGAAAGAACCTAAGGAGGAATAAGAGGTGAGTATTGGCTTCAATTTGAGCTATTGATTGTGTTAGTTGAATGAGTATTTTGGCATGTGTAATTCTGCCCTAATTTTGGTCAAGTTAGGGTTTTGAAGAGTCATGGTGATTTGATTGTGTTTATGGTGTTTTATGATGCTTAGAAGACATATGAAACTAGTTTGAAGCTTAAATTGGAAGTTTGGTGAATATTGCCTTATGACCTAATTTTTGGTCGAAATAGAGCATAAAGAAAGAGAGTGATTTTGCCAATTTTGAGGTCTCTAATCAATTCCTTGGGTAAAAGTATGTAGCAATAGGTTTTTGGTATGATTTTAGAAAGAATGGATTGAAATCCAAAATTTGGAATTGAATATAATACCGCCAGTTTGTGTTTTCTGGGAGGCAGCGTATTTGTGGCATATTTTTAAATGAACAAATATGATCAAGTGCCTATGATATGTTTTAGAATGAAAGTCGACATATCAAGCTTTAATTTGATAGGTGATTTATGCCATTTGGATCAGTACATTGGGAATTATGAATTTTTGAAATTAGGTATTGAATCTGAACAGAATACTAGACCAATATGGCATTAGTCATGATTTTGGAATTCTATTACTAGAATTCACTTTGAGTAATATTTTATCTTTAAAATAGAATCAAAGAGCTTTAAGTAGGAATTTGAAACACCCCAATTGGAGTTCTATAGAATTAATTATGAATTTTCAAAGTTTGGTCAACATGCTGGTAGCTTTTGGCTACCATGCGTATTTAAGAAAGAAAGGACCAAATGTAATTTGTATGAACTCCAAGGATGAAAGTAAGAATATGAGGCTAATGTAGCCCACTGAAAATTCACTTTTCATGGCAATAATAAGGTGGTATTTATCTAGGTCTATGAGAAGCCAAGAAAGACGAGAAATTGAAGAATTTCCAAGAAGCTTCAAGGGTTGGAAGAAAAGGGGACAAGAAGAAGGACATTATTCCAAAAGTTAGTAAACTTACTTACTTGTATGTATGTGATGTTTATACTGTGTATTGATTTGCTGTATTCCTTTTCTTGATTATGTAAAGCATGTATAATTGAATGAAGCTCTGTTTCTATTTTGCTGTGGCCATAAGTATGTTGCACGAAATTTCAAGTATACAGAATATCATTATGTGAACATAAGCCTAAGTAAGGCAAGCATATCATGCACTAGAATTTATCTTACATGCATTATTTGTAATGTTTGCTACTGAGATTCCCCTGCATCTCACCCTCCCCCACTAGCTATATAGGTATATAAATAGAAAAGAGAAGAATGCTTGAAGAAGAACCAGAAGAAAGAATGATGAAGAATTGAAGAACAATGTGTATTAATTTATTGTACGTAAATTAATTGTACGACCCGGATATTTGCATGAATAGTATGAATAATGGAGTGAATATGGGAATTTAAATTAAACCGTAATCTGGATCATAGGAGCTAAAAAAAGAATTAACTTTGATATGTGGTAGGAATAACGACCTAAAAAATGTGAATAAGTATTAATCCCCTAAGAGAATATAAGTAAATGCTTCCATGTTGCACCTTGGATGAAAAATGAGCAGTACCCCACCCTCATGAAAACTCATCCAAACAACAAACCAATTGATTCAATTTAGTTCGGTAGTGTTTCGGTGGATTAAAGGGCATTTTGAGATAAAACATCGATTTGGTAGTGTTTCGGTGGATTAAAGTTCTGAAAGGTTACTATTTACCTTCTATCTTGCCTCTAACAATTTTGTCATATTTTTGGCAATTTGGGGCAGCTGGATGAAATTGAGAGGAGAGAGGGAGTATTAGATGATTATTTTCACCTAACAACAATTTACTTAGTCCTAATTATGCCACTTGTCAAAAGCTTGTGGTTCCTCAAAATGCAAGTAACTAATTAGTTACTATAACTAGTTTAGTTAGCCATTTAGTTCTCCCTCTTCTTCCTTTAATTGATGACCAATTTCTTTTTCCAAGAAAAGAGGAAATTATTGACTAATTGACCAATAATTCCTTTCTAATTTTGCACCTTGATTAAAAGATGACAGAATTTTCATCAAACTTTGAAAATTCATATATTTATTTATAAATGTCTAATGGTAGTGGTTCCAAAAAGCTATGTGACCCTTATTAAATATATTTTTAAGGAAAAATGTAGTCTTTAGCTAACTGGAAGCTCATAATTCCCAGAATTTCATTTTTAGACGCTGTCATAGAAGCTTGCCAATTTCATTGGGCTAACTTCAAAAATTCATAAATCTTTGAATATAAGTTTACTTTTATCCTAAAAAAATTCACATTCATTGGACATCATATGTTTATCCATAACTATCACACAACCAACTACTACACAGGAAAACACATTGGTAGGAAGGTTTACATTCCTGTGACTCTTGCTAAACCGGGACTTAGTAGTCCACTTGATACTGGCTTATTCTCAAGCCTCTAGTCCTAAAATTTGCAATATTACATTTCTCCCTCTATCAATATAATTTCATCCTCGAAATTTCAAATATCACATTCATTATCCTTAGGAGAATCCCATCTTGATATGAAACTTATTCTTGCTAACCACATTGTGTACACTATTTAATAGAGCATTGACTGTGTTAAATGTGATTAGTTTTGATGATGTCAAATATAGATATGAAATGATAAGGGTAAAAAGTTTATATAATGTATTTATTTTATACTTTAACTAATTACTGTGTTTAATGTGTAATATCTTATAGATTAATTAAGTTGAATTATGAAAGAATAATGAGAAGACAAAATTAATTTGGGAAAATGAACAAAGAAGTGATTGAATTGATGAGAATGAACAAGAGGGACAAGAAGATTGAATTAATGAAAATGAACAAGTGGAAGAAGAAGAAAGAAATTGAAGATAATCAAGGAGCTGCTTACTTGGGTTATAGATAATGATTATTAAGAGGAAAATCAAGAAGAAAGATATTAAAGAAAGAAGAAATTGCAAGATCCAATGGGAATATCAAAATTCAAGTTGTTTAGAAGTAATTATAGAGGAAATCAAGGCAATGACTCTATTTGGCATTGTAGCAGTCGGCACTATTTAACACTGTAGTAGTCGGGACACTACAACAAGCACTCGAGTGTGGCACTGTAGCATGCGGGGTTATGGCACTGTATCACTCAAGGTGCAAACTGAAAGTATAGATTAACTGTAGCAAGTGCAGCATTGTAGCACTCGAGTGAAGGAATAACACACTCAAGTGTTGGGCTACTCTGTTCTACTCTGTTTTCTATTTAGCCTGATATAGGTCCAATATTTTGGCTATATCTCTCAAACGACATGTCAAATTGAGCTGAAACCAGTGGCATATGAAAGAAAATGCATAACAAGAAAAATGTATACCAAGATCGTATGGAAAAAAGGTAAGATAAAAGAGATATATATCATTGAAAATGACACTGAAATCACCGTTACTTTTTAAGATAGATTCAATAATTTGGATATAACTCACAAAGGACACATCGAATTGAGGTGAAATTAGTGCCATATGAAACTAGACCCAAAGAGCTTTCCATGGATAGGTAATTTACCAAATTTGAAGTTATATTTAAGGAGCTATGCCTTCTATAAGTTAATGTTTGTGCAGTCTAGTGCAATAGACACTTTTTTGATCATAACTTGCAGAATACAATGAGTTGGGAGGTGATTCTTTTTGCATTGAAATACATATGACAAGAGCTTTATTTTGATACATAATTTTCCATATTTAGAGTCAAATGAATAAATCAAGTCTAATGTGGCATATCAACACCCGCGAGTCTAAAAACACACTCTTGGAAAATATCATGCAAGTATGTTCTAGAAGCAGCTACGAAGTGGAAGAATTTCAGTGGCACTCGAGTGAGCAACTTAACACTCGAGTGATGGCAAGAAATACACTCAAGTCCTGCAAGTGAAGTATAGCAAGTGTTTGCTTGATATGAAGGTTGAATGTGAAAATATGAACTGCACTCGAGTGAGCACTATTGTACTTGAGTGAAGACGTAACACTTCAAAAGTGCAAAATGCACTCTTGAATATTTAGCTGCAAGTGCGGTCCTCAAACAAAGCCTAAAGCTGAGATAAACTAATGCACTCAAGTGAGGATCAATACACTCAAATGAGGGCCCACATTGTCATAAGTGCAAAATCACACTCTTGATAAAAATGTCGCAAGTGTTATCTAAAGGCTCAATTTCATAGTGCAAAATTCACATGCACTCGAGTGAGACAAGACGTACTTGAGTGAGAGGTCAGAACACTAGCAAGTGAGTAAATGCACTCCCTCAAAATCACGTGGAAGTGCAACTTAAAAGCTGAAGCAGAAGAGGAAATGTGAAGATGCACTCGAGTTGGGCCTTAAAGCACTCGAGTGAGACTGTTTTAGAAGCAAAATGCACTAGACTCGCAACGAACAATCTGAATATGATTGAATTATATTTATTCATTATGTTTTCACTTGTTACTATATCTAAATGTTAACTAACTTATATTTCAAGTGTGAAACAGGAAATTTAACATTTAGATTATAGATTCAAATGTGAAAGTCAACTAGGGCGGTTAACATCTTTGCACACAGAATATCGGCTACCTAACACAAAAAATGATTGACCTACCATGAATGATTGTCTGGACACCCAAACATCTTCATTTCTCTCTATAATATGACATACAACTCATAATGTAACATACCGATCCTCAATGGGACACTCTGCTCTCAACAAAAATCTCATAATAGCTAGTTTTTTCAAATGCACTCAATAGTCAAAACGAAGTAATGGGACTCTAACAGACAAATGGTTACAACAGTCATCAATATTTATTAACCACAAATAAGAGACCATTTAAAGTTGATGGAAAAAAAAAGACAGCGAGCAACTACGACAAAAATGATAGAAACATGAATCCTCTGCTTCAGGCCAAATCCTCTCTGTTTTCTAGCTTCTACATTATTTACCATTGAGAAAGTAATTATTTGTATTGTACTTCAGTGAGTATTTTATCTACTCTATAAGGGAGTCTATAAACATCTTCAATTATATTTTTGAATTGATCTCGAGGTAGAGGGACCTTGAGTGGGTTGATTACCTTACGGGGAAGCTGTAGAGAAAATTGTCAGTAAGACTTTTTGCTCGTAAGACTTACAAGGTGCAAGCAGTAGAGAACGTTGCTACTCGTAAGACTTACAGGAGTGTAAGCAGGAGAGAACATTGATGCTCTAAAGACATGCACGGGTAAGCAGGAGAGAATAGATTTTGGTATTGCTTTGTTCATGAGAATGGCCGTAAGGGGGAATATCTTGGTAAGGGAATTATAAAAGGCTTCACAAGTTCCCGTCTAGACTTATGGGATTGTATAGGCTTTTCTTGTGACCAAATTAAACAAAAAGATAGTGGATTTGAAAATCTCAAAAGGAGCCTGGGGACTGGATATAGGCCATCACAGATTGGACCGAACCATGATAAATCAAAGTTTGCATATTCTCTTCCCTCAGCTCTTATATTTCCAACATATATTATTTAATTTGACTATTGATTTATGATTCATTACTTTCATACTTATTGTTTTCAATAAGATGCGAAAAGATTTTCAAAGTTCTTAAGTTTTTATCTTGCACCCAATTCACCCCTTCTTGGGTGTTAGCAGGTTCTAATAGAGTGCTTGTTAGGTCTTACTGCCCATAGACACTGCCCCATGCAAACATTTACATTGGGTTTTATTGGCTCTAATCTTTGTTCTACATAACTTTAATTGCTTAACAATCTGCTAGTCTAAGGACATACTAGTCCAACAGGTCTTATGATCTCAAGACATACTGTCTGCTAGTTACTGTAGGCCTTATTGTCTTATCAGGATGCTGCCCGGTGTATTTAACCTTATGGCCTATATCACTCTATTCTCACAACAATGAATATTTCGGTTTTACTACCATGTATAAATATGCATATTATGGCTTACTACCAACATGTCTGCCTGTTCGGTGTTCAAAATCAAATGACTATTTGACCTTTACTGGCCATACTATGTGCAATGCTTATTGTGTGCACTGCTTGCTAAGTGGGTAATTAATTCTATAAGGTTACACTGTTGAGAGTGATTCGCCGCCACCATTACGCCCTACTACAGCAGGGCTCATCCCAATCTCTGTTTATGTGTCACCACAAACCACATTAGTTGTATGACTGTTGACTATAATGGTCGTATCACTATTTACCACACCACCACAGCACACATATTTTATTCCCAGCCTCTCAACTGCAAGCAACTAATATAGCGTAACTCACCTAGCCATGTTGGGGTAAGAGCCACCCAATCATAGACTAATTAATCGCATCTTTAACATGCTCTGATGGGCTGCCTCGCTACTCAAGGCAAATCATTATATGTCATACAAGCTATGTTACTGTAGACCAGATAGATCTAATCATGAGTTTTGGTAATCAACATTGGTGTGAACCTCTCCTATTGACCTTAAAGATTACACATATATTTACTATGTTTATACTGCCCACTCTGATGTTTATCTCCTCATATAAGGTTATTAATGTCAAGATGATTTAATAGGAGTCCCACAGGAACTACCTACAACACCTGACTGCATACATCATCTGTGTTCCTCTATGCCAGTTGTTGGCTCGTTTCAACTCAATATTGTTTCCACTTGATTAGGATATGACAAATCCCAATTTGTGGCAATTCGTGACATGTTATCTCACAATATCTTAGCACCACTCTTTAGTGCTTGTTATGGTCTTCTATACTTATTCATTTCAGCACATTATCTACCATCCACTAATCAACTCCTAAAATAGGCTTAAGTTAGTGGAATAACATGCAGATCAATTATGTCTCTCATTTCATCATAGAGTTATCACCTCAATTAATCCTTTAAGGAAATATTTTATGATCATAATCTTTCTCTATGCTAGACTTAACAGCTAGTAACCTATCAAAATCCCTTTCTACAAGGATTCTTATTTGTAAGAATCTTGTTCCTCGATTCCATGGATCATCACTAGGCCAAACACTTTGATCAAGCACCTCAAGGATATCATAGGTACTTTAACTAGACCCAAATCCTATGGAGTATATCATTGGGAGTATTTTGTCTCTACTCTCACTCCTCGGCCACTATCTGACACAATTCGGAATACATCTACCGGCCTAAGGACATACTGGTCCACTAGGTCTTAGGTCTCTGGACACATAGGTCCACCACAACATATCTGGCATGTAGGAACTTTCATCCTAGGTTCTCTAACCCAACTTTTAGGTTCAACAAGAAATATAGAACCTCAATATCACATAGATTGGGAATCATTTTTCTCAATTACACCCAATAGGCATGCTAAAATCGTTATCAAGAGTGCCTATTCTAACCTTCACGGTTTTCAAGTATTATCCTCAAAACCTTATTTTAGGTTCAACACTATGCACAAGGTTCAAACTTCCATCATGGAATAGAACTATCGTGCAACCAATTCACATTTCAACATAAGCACTATTTCAGCTTAGATCTGATTCAGGCCTATCATCAACCTTCAGTATCATCATATCGGATCCTCTAGGATCAATATACGGTATGATCACCACTCATCAAATAGCGCCATATATCATATTTACATTCCTTTAACACCACGATGTTACTAAGGATCAACACTTAGCATAGAGAAATCTAAACATTCACAATACCTCAAGCTTCCATAACCTTATCAAATGAACATTTCTAGGTAGTACTCACCGCGATAGAAATGTCCCAAATTAAAATCAATACTTACATCATCATTGTCTCCATGATTCTAAGCATTCTTTAAATCATCTAACTAAGATGATTATTAGCCATGGAGAAATCTTAAGGCAATCACTATTCCACAAGTCTCCATAATCCTATCAACTTAACTTCCCAGAGGGTTACCCATCTTCAGATTTCCCTGGGTTGAGCATGCTTAACTTGGGTATGTCTTTGCCAAAAGGAAGATACCGCCTCTATCTTCTCCTGACCACCGGTACCCTGAGACTACCTTTGTCTCAAAAATCGTGCCTACTATCTTTGAACGTCAAAATACTATGTGTGGAATGCATATCAGTGCCGATACATGTACTTAGTCACATACTTTATGATATGCTTCTTGAGGTCTACCAAGCTGTCATCGAACTTGATCCCTCAATGTCTGTGACATCCTTATACTGTCCTCAAACCAATATTATGATACTAGCTGCCTTCCAGGTATTTTAATGTTTCTCCGGGCTTATCTATTCCTTTATGGGGCTTAACTATGAACTAGTCGAAGTCATTCACTTCGTTGTTCCTATCACTGTATAACAAAGTATATCAGTATACCATCTTGTTGCCAGAACTGTAAGCACTATGGCCAGAACCACTGCTCTGGTACCAAAAATGTAAGACCTTGCCTTACTTACCACTTATTATCGATATTAATCATAGTCACAATTGTGTAGTTTGGTGAGCACACAAGAATATCATAAAATATACTGATATTATTGAAACAATGTGTCTGATTTTACTACAGGAGTTCCCCATAGGGGGTTCATACATAATTACGATTTTGCCCTCTGAGCCGCTGTCTACTGCTAGAAACTTTAAATGTTCATGGAAAGGGTGAGATTCAAAGAATCTTTGTAGTAATATACAATGCACCATGTTATGTAAAATGATAGACTACTTTGTGATAAAATGTTGTGTGCACAGTGTCCAAGGTCAAACATCTGTTTGCAACCCTAACTTACTCTACGCCTCCGTTTGGTCCCAAACCACAACCAGCTAATATACATGTCCTAGACACTTTGGTCGTGTTACAAAAGATGACATACATAAATATACAATAATCATATAGGTATAAAAGAAAGTGTTACTACCTGGAATTGCCCTTTCCTGCTCTACTTGTCTGTTGAATACATTTAATCCGGCTCGGGCTATTGCAAATTCCTATAAAATTAGAGTTAGAAGTAACTGGTTATTACTTGCATGACTACTACCTTTTAATCATATCCTGCTAGTTATGTGTCACAGTTTCAGCAATTTCTGCACAGTACAACTCTGCATAATGCAGTTTCATTGTTTTCTAGAAAATTGGCAGATTTTCAGGCAACTATAGAAATTCATAATTAATTCTTAAAAAATCCAATTTGACTGATTCCAAAGCCTATCTACAGATCTCTAAGTGTATTTTCATGAAAAAATACTCAAGGCTAATCGCTATTATCATATTTTTCCCAAAAATTAGCCAAACTTTACCTGTTCAGGATTTTTGTCTAGAAATAGAGCACAACTTTGAAAATCCATATTTTTTAATGTGCTAGTCCAAAAAATCATGATCTACCTATCAAATTAAAACTCTAGATGTCTACTTTAATCTTGTCAAGTTTCATAATTTTTGGACTAGGTTTGACTAACGAATTTCATTGCATAATAACACTGCTACCAGTGAAACAATCAAACAACATTTACTTTAAACTTTAATAAATTCCATATTTGTATAAAAATTTCCAAAAATTATAACTTAATCTACAAAAATTCAAATAAAGTGGTTCAAAGTCCTAATTGAAGCTTTCTAAGTCCTCTACATAGAAAAAATATTAACCACTACCACTTGCAACCACAAAAGTATAGAAATCCACGCATTATCACACTGTTCCAAAACCAATTTCAGTTTCAGTCCTCAAATTTAACAATTAATATCTCCCAATATGCAAACCCAAATTGAGCATAGTGTACATCAAACTAAAGCTTATAATGTCTAGTATTATTCTGGAAAATACCATAGCCATTAGACATCATTTGTTTAACAAATTCATCCCATAAGGAATCTGACCCAATACTAGCAGCAACAAACAACAAGTAATTTAGAGTTCAAATTTTGATTTTTCATTGCTACCAATTAAAATTTACAATCAGAGCCTATTCCCACATAGTTTTGCATTCTAAATACAATGGTAATGTCAACATCATCAAAATCAAAAGTTTCAGCCCCTTATAGCACTAACCAAATAGACCCTTTGCAAGCCAAACTGACCAAAATAGAATTTTGTCCAATAACCTGGTCTAATATCATCATAAATCATCATCTAACCATAAATAAATAATTAAACCTTAAGAACACCCCTTGGACAAAAATGAACAGTATACCATTCTCATGAAAACTCATCCAAACAATAACTAATTGGTTTAAAAGGAAGCTTAGGATGAGTAGAGGAAGGTTATAGAAGGGTATTTTGGGAGAAAACGTCGATTTGATAGTGTTTTGGTGGATTGAAGTTTTGAAAAGTTACTATTCACTTTCTATCTCTCCTCTAACAATTATGTGATATTTTTGGCAATTTGGGGCAGCTGGACGAAAATAAGAGGAAAGAGGGAGTATTAGATAATTAATTTCGTCTAACAATAATTTACTTAGTCCTAATTGTGCCAATTGTCAAAAGCTTGTGGTTCCTCAAAAAGATAAGTAACTAATTAGTTACTATAACTAGTTTAGTTAGCCATTTAGTTCTTCCTTTTCTTCCTCTAAGTGATGTAATACCCTCACTGGAAGGCTCTAAATTTTTTTTCTTGGTTCAGCTGATAGCCATTTCGATTTACGATTTTAGGTAATATATATATATTTAGGATGGGATGGGATCAGTGAGTCCCATTCTTGATCCTAGTCCTGATCCCAATCCTGATTTTTTTGTCCCAAAAATTTTTGGGACTAGAAGATCAAGATGGAAAAACTTTGAACACCCCTATTATATTGTTTGGTTGGAAAATGAGGCCCATATGTGAGTTAGCATATTGGACTTAGCCAAAACTCATATCAAAAGACTATTTATGCTTGTTAAAGTAAAATATAAATAGGAGCAAAAGTCAAGCATATACTAAAAAAGTTGTACAACCTGCAAAATAGCCCGATTAGCACAAAGCCAGGTCAGATAATAAAGCTACCAAAAATGATGACATGTGATTAATGTAGATTGCATACAATGAAGGCAATAAGATGAATTTGAAATTTGACATAAAATAAGGAATCACAATTACATTGACATTTATATTTACATGTTCTATAAGAAGCAAGAAATTCACCCTCCATGATTTTAGGAATCTCCACAAGTAATTTCGATTTAATGGGATAAATGGAATTTAAATTTAGACAATAAATCAGGAATCATAATTATGTTAATAATAATATCATTGTGATCCAATCTTACCTAATGACGATGGGAGAGGGATGGTTCCATTGATTTTTCTCTCTATTTACTCTCTATTGAGTGTATCTACCATTAGATCAACTTTCAATGGTTGATATTTAATAATATATAAATAATAACATTATAATACAAATCTACCATAATAAATCTGAACCCTTGAAAGTTGATCTAATGGTAGATATACTCAATGGAGAGGAAAATCAATGGAGACACCCCTCTCTCAATCACGACACGTTCAAAAATGGGTTAGATTTACACACCTTCAAAAATGATGAAATGTGATTAATGTGGTTTACATAGAAAGGAAGTAATTTGAATTTGAAATTAGATGTAAAATAAGGAATCATAATTATATTAATAATTACATTTACCTTTTGAAATTCCATAATTACTAATTTTGGTTTAATGTACCTTTAGATATTCCATAAATTTCTAAGTCAACCAAGTCTTGCTAAAAATTTGATTATTGCAATTAATTTAAACTTATCAATATCTAGTACTTATATCAATTATATCAATTTATATCAATCATCAATCATTCACTATAATAACACATATTTGAGGATTTGGCCTTAATAAAAGCAACTATTGTAAAGCTCAACCTAGGACGAATAATCATCGTATACAGCATAAGAGTATTATCACTCAATAGAATAAACTAAGGCCATGGCAGACACTACTCATGAAGTACTCAAATACAACGATGATAGCAAGGAAACTGTTAGATTCAAAGTTTTGATTATAATAAATCCTAGGTTTATTCGAATAGAGATTCAATTTATAGCAATCATTGAAATTCATTAACACTGTGGCTTATTCAAATATGAATAGTATATTCGAATAAGAAGACTTGTTTTTAGTTTAGAGCTATTCAAGTAATCTTTGGCTTATTCAAATAAGTAGTGTGCTATTCGAATCATCTGTTATTCGAATAAGGATACTGCAACACCTTAATTTCTAGGCCTTTAGATGAGCCTTAACAGATAATGACTTCAAACAAGAAACTAATATTCATTCGACCATCATTGAAGTCCTAACTTCAATGTAGGATCAAACCTGCATTTGATTGGGTTTTCTGAAAACTTTTTAAATTACTTTAAATGTAGTCTCAAAATGGTTAACACATTCATTATAACACATTCGTTCTTAATCCACTTTGCTAATATCAAAAAACATCTCTATTGATATTCATATTATATTCATTAGCTGCTAGGCTATTATCTTATGATTACCTTATTCTAGTTCCTTTAATATATTAAAGATCTATTACTGACTTGTTGTACGCTCATATGACTATTGTTATTACTATTACAACTAGTACTATAGGCGTTCCCTCAAGTTATTTACAACATATACAGAAATCAAAATAAATAACTAACAGTAATTCTTAATCTTCTTATTGGCAAAATAAAATTCTTAATCTTCTGGTTGCACCCCTTACTCGTCCATATCCACCTTCCTGCCCTTTGAGCAGCTTGCCTTTGCTGTTGGTTAGTTATTAGAAAAGGGGTGAGATTCAAAAGAATATCAGGAGTAACAACAATAACTCATATGATATGTAAATACAGAGAGCATGTTAAACAATCACCGTATAAGCATGCTCAATCATCATATCAAACATATTCATGAATATGCAACCAAAACATCATACATAAGACCTACCCGATCCAATACTACAACGCTTGGCAATTTCATCTTCCTGCCTTGGAACTACCCATCCCCGCAATGCCAAGATTAAATTATACATGAAATGAAATACATATGATATCAAAAAAACAGTCACTACCAGGTAGCCTTTCCAAGTTTCGTTCTTGTTCCTAGTCCCTTGGGCGACCCTAGTAAATGTCAAATCCTATAAGTTAGAATTCACAGATAGGTGAGTTATTACCATCCCAATCCTTTAATAACTTAAACTCTTATATTGGGTATCTTAAAGTCAATGCATTATGCCAAATGAATAGTTCATGTGCCTATACAAGCCCAAAGTGCTTACTTTACACTTGGAGTTCACAATTGTTACATTTTGCCTTAAGTTTCTTAATTTCACAAGATAATCAAAAGCTGTTAAAATTTTCACCTAACTTTGAAAATTCATATCTTTATCTAGGAATATCTAATTGTAGTGGTTCCAAGTTCTATGTATCCCTCATTATGTCTATTTTTAAGTAAATCTTTTAGCCAATTGCACGTACACAGTTTCAAAATCTCCAATCAACCATTACTGCTATAGAAACCAATCCAAATTCAATAAATCATATCTACCAATATACTAATACAAAAGTCGTATAGTATATATCAAATTAAAGCTTGAAAGGTCTACTTTTATTCTGGAAAATATTACATTCATTGGATAAAGTTTGGCTGTTCAAAAACACACCACATTCCAATAGCCTCGCAGGAACCCTAAACTGGCAGCACTGTGTTAAATTCCATTTTTAAGAATTTCATTCCAATGATCCAGAATTCATAGCCAGAGGCTATTCCTACACAATTTTTCATTTATAATCCATTGGTGACATCAAATTTTCCCAAATCTTACTCCTTCTTCATACCTTGTTTTGACCAAAAATGGCTTCCTAATCAACAATTACCAAATTTATCATTCTATAATCAAACTATTCCAATCGGCTCTTTAGACGTCATATGACATCATGCATATTATCAAAACAACATGGACCCCTAAATTCTCATAGTGACCAAATTCCATGGCAACAAAGGAAATTCCACAAAACTCAACCAATCAACAAGATGTTTGATTTAAATTGAAGCTTAAACTCACCTCTTCCATTTTCCAAAGCTTGTTCTTGATTTCTCCAACTTTGGCTCTTGAATGGTGCTCTAAACTCCTCCTCTTAAAAAACAAAAATTGCAGGATTGTAGCTCTTAGAGAGGAGAAAAATGTTTAAGAAGAGAATTTGAGCTCAAAAGGTGATTATTAAGGTGAAAATTAAGCTAGAAGCCTTACATTTGCTTCTTGATTGTTCAAGCTTCTCTTTCTCTTTTCTTTTTCTTTTCTCTATTTTTTCTTTTGTTGTCTGAATTTTTAAAGTGAGTGGGCGATTGCAATATTGTTTAAATATTCATCTTACTTTCTTGAATATTGCTTGGCCAAAATTTTGTCTAAGGAAGCAAGAAAAGTCCATGTGTAATCAATTTGTAGCTTCTTGAAAAGTTGATGGTTAGTTAACCAAAGGCAGCTTGGTTAATTGGAGTGATCTTTATCCCTTCTCTTTCCTTATCCTTGACTGAAATTCCTTCTCAAAAAGATGACAATTGTATTGACTAATTCCTCTCTCACTCTCTTGCATTTTAGTCAACATTCCAAGTTGAATAAAGTGGAAGTCTTATTGACTTTTCTTCCCTTCTTTTTTTCTTTTCTCTTTGACTTGTCAATGAATATGGTTTAAATTTAATTCTCTTCTTTCCTATTTTAGAGTCTTGGCCAAAATGGACCAAGTAAAGGAGAGAAAAGAATGTGTTGTCTAATTGATCACATATGTGTAAGTTTATGTTTGACTTTGGTCTTCCAAGTGGTCTGACACTTTGACAAACTTTCCTCTTCTCTTTTTCCGCCTCTTTGACCAAATTTTAACCCATATAAGAGAGGGTTAGTTTATTTTTGAACTAATGATTACTCTTCCTTTTCATGAGCAAATCCTAGCCCTTCATTTTGTCTTCTAATTTGAACCTCAAGATTAAGTGACAATTATCTTTTTCACCCTTAATCATAGAAATATTAATTGTTTTGCCATTAGTTCTTTTATTTCTCTTTAGTCTCTCTTGCCAAATGACATTTCCTCTTCTTTTCAAGTCTAAGTTAAACTTTATATCATTTCTAGCTTTTGATAATGGAATTAGGTGCTTTCCTTTAGTCAATTAGAACTAAATTCCTTACAAAATTCCCAAAATGGTTTCTAACATTATTTACACTTGCTTTTGGGACATTTAGCCCTTGAATACATTTTGGGATATTACAGACACACAGTTTAAGAAGAAGATTATCCAAATACATAAGGCACAATTCAAATAGAGTTAAGTCTTGCATGTTTTTCAATTTGACTTATGGAAAAAATTTTCAAATAAGGAATTAGTTAATCAAATAACAACTTACATATTTCAACTTTGTTTCTGAAATGTTATTCAAATAATAAGGTGACTATTCGAATAAGCTGAGATAGTTTTAAAAGATAAAGGTAAAGTTTATTCAAATAAAGAGAAAGTTATTAAAACAAAGAATTCATTTACTCATATTCAAATTCAAACACTTATTCGAATAAAGACTAATGTATTTGAATAAGAACACTCAAAGAAATCTTATTCGAATAACAAGATGCTGTATCAAAAGAAAGCCACCTGCTAATATTCAAAATTATGTCAATTTATTCTATACCAAGTTTTGAAAACGTATTTGAATAAGTTGAGTTGCATTTGAACACCATTATCATAAAAGTGTATTTGAATATGGACTATTGTATTCAAATAAGTTCACTTATTTGAAAAAGAGACCATTCAAAAAGGGTCAAGGCTATCCAATACACTTATTCCAAATAGCCTAAATGTTATTCGAATAAAGAGAAGAGTATTCAAATATACATAACAGAAAAAAGAGTTTTTCTATTCAAATACATATGATCATATTTGAATAACTTACTATCTAGAAAAATAGAGCATGATATCTAAGTTTTTGGGAATCAAAGAAAACTTTGTTAAAATTCTTTAAACTTACTTGTTATTGTTCTTTTGCAAGATTAATATATTTCTTAAGCAATTTCAGGGATTTCCAACATCAGAAGATTTGAATATCACAAAGAGAAAATTTTGTGCCAAAAGCATTAAATGCAAGCTAAACTTTAACCAAGACATTCTCTCTGCTCCAACAGCTATATTCCTACACACAAAGAATGTCTAGATAAGCAACAGCATTGTAACGGACAAATGGAATGCCCCCAATGGTCATTAATATACTCCAACTATACATACGGAAGCATTCAAAGCGAAGCAACTACCAAACTGCAAAACATTTAAGTGTGCTATTAGTGCTTCATTTATTTCATCATTCTCTTCATATCTTGTACTTCAGTGATTATTTATTCCCTCTTAAAGAGAGTTACATCAAACACTCAATACTTCTTATTGCGATAACTTAAGGATATGGAACCTTAAGTAGGCTATTGGTTTACATTGTGTAAGGGGGAGCGAATGCCAGGTGAAAGAACTTGCTATGTACTGAGGTACTAAGAACCCACTGAATCTTGGAAGCTATAGTGTAAACCTCAAAGGCGCTCTGAGGACTAGACGTAGGTCAGATAAGTTGTTACTGAACCAGTATAATCCCTACTGTACACTTTAATGATATTTCTCTGACTCCTAACTGTGGCTTAATTTCTCTAATTTCTGTTAATTGTTAATTTTGATTAAAATTTTACTATCACCCAATTAACCTCCCTCTTGGGTGAAAGGCTTGCACTAACAGAAATCTGGTGCATTATAGGTCAGGTGCTTAGAAAATGGATGATGGTAAAGAAGAACCCACCATTTGAGGTATAGAAAATTGGTATGATTTTAGTAGACAAGAAAGTAAGTAAATAGTGTAGTTCATATATCCACTAAAGGGATTTTATGTGTCTCTCTTAAATCAACTTGATGAAAACAGGGTGATCGAATCGAGGCTTCTATTGTTCAGAAAGGACAGCTCAAATGATACACCAAAGATTTATTAGAGAGTGAGGTCTACAAGTTTGAGAACTTCGAAGTCTTAGCTAACGATGATGATTGTAAAACATGCGCACACTGCAAGGCCCCACCTTAGAAACCACTTAACATCAATGTTATCAAAGTAGCAATTACGTAGTTCGGTGGACACACAAGAATAACATAGATATACAGAAAAAAATGGACATGATTATATTACAGAAATCCCAACAGGGTGTATTAACAATAGTTAAAGACCTCAAATAATAAAAAGGTCTTAAAATAACCAACTGTCTTGATTGATCTACACTAGAACCACCAGTTACCGGTAAGTACACCTTTGCCCCTTGAGCCACTGCTTGCTACTGAACACTTTATATATTCATAGAAAGGGTGAGATTCGAAAGAATCACATTAGTAACATGTAATCGTCATATAAATGCAACAAATAAATATGCCATACATCATGTAATGCAACATAAGAAGAACACAAAGCATATAAACACTCACATAATGTATGAGAGAAAGAGTTACTGCCTGGAATTTCCCTTTCCTGCTCTACTTGTCCGTTCAAAATCTTGATTCCAGCTCGGGCTATTGCAAATTCCTACAAATTAAAGTTATAAAAAACTGGTTATTACTTGAACTATTACTGCCTTTAATTACAGTTTGTTGGTTATCTATCATAGTTTCAGTAATTTCTGCATAGTACAACTCTGCCCAATGCAGTTTCATATTTTTTCAGAAAACTGGTAGATTTTTAGTCGACTTTGGAAAATCATAATTAATTCTAGGAAATTCCAAATTGGCTGGTTCCAAAGCATTTATACATGTCTCTAAGTGTATTTTGATGGAAAAATACCCAAGGATGGTCACTGTTATCACATTTTTCCCATAAATTCGTCAAACTTCCCCTATTCCATATTGGATTCCAAAAACTAGTCACAACTTTGAAAAATCATATCTCTTAATCTACTCATCCAAAAATCATGCTCTACCTACCATATTAAAGCTCTATATGTCTACTTCAATCTTGTAAAGTTCAAATCATTTGAACTAGGTTTGTCTCATGAAACATATGTCACAAATTTCGACTTCACAAATTTCTAGATTTGCATACAAACATCCAAAAACCATGAACTCTTATAGTCCAGCATGATTTTCCCTTCTAAACACAATGGAATCATTAAAATGATCAAACTCCTATTGCTTCTTGATGC
This sequence comes from Inga laurina, assembly GCA_963855925.1. Taxonomy (NCBI): domain Eukaryota; kingdom Viridiplantae; phylum Streptophyta; class Magnoliopsida; order Fabales; family Fabaceae; genus Inga; species Inga laurina. The sequence goes on along the minus strand of OY979706.1, from coordinate 27,866,498 downwards.
CCTATTTTTTTAAAAAAAATTAGTGTTTTCTACAACAAGCAACCAACCCACAACTTAATCATCAAGCTTAGTTCATTTTCTTCCAAACAAACATATAAGCACATGTGTAGGATGAAAGCATCATGAAACACTAACAAACTCTAAATTGCAAAAATTAGGGTAACCAAAACATCCCACAAAAACTCAACCAAACCATAAGATGCTATGGTCAAATAAAAGCTTAAGCTTACCCCTTTCACTTTCTATGGCTTGTTCTTTTTTTCTCCAAATTTGACTCAACTTGGCAGTAGCAAAATCCCTCTCCTTCAGAAACAAAAACCATAGAAATGAAGCTCTTGATGAGAGGAATAACCTTTATGAAGATCTCAAGAGCTAGAAAGGTGATTTGGAAGGTCAAAATCAAGCAAGAGCACTGACCTTACTTCTTTGCTCTTCACTTGTCTCCTCTCTCTTACCTCTTTCTTTTTCTCTTATTTTCTTCTTTTTCCTATAGTTTGAAGGAGCTAAATGGGGGAGTATATTGTTTGATTCATTAATTCTCATCCCATGTAAAGCTCTTGGACGAAAATCACTTAAGGAAAAAGGAAAAACATGTGGTTGCAATTTATTCTTCTTTTCCAAGCCAAGATAAATAACCATGTGTGGTTAATTCAACTTGGTTGACTTTTCCTTTCTTTCTTCTCTTCATTTTGGACAAAAATGAGAGCTAATAAGGAGCTGAAATATGTTTGCAAAATATCTCCTTCCACCTATTTTTGAATATTATTTTAATGGCAATTAAACACATGCCAACTTTTTTACTTTTCTACCTCAATTTGCTTGGCCAAAATTACTCTAACTCCTAAAATGTTTATCTCAAATATTTATTCCCTTTGACTCTTGCTGTTTGACCGTAAATGGCCCCAAACATTTTTTTTCCATATGTCCAATTTGCCCATACATTTTTTTCCTATTTTTGCACCTTGCTGGAAATCAGGTAGGATTTTCATCCCACTTTGTAAATTCATATCTAATTGTACAATTGTCTAATTGGAATGTTCTAAAGGCTATGTGACCTTTATTAAGTTTATCTTGAAGAAAAAATATAGCCTTTAGCCAATTGGAAGCTCATAAATCCCTGAATTTCCATTTTGGACGCTGTCATATAAACCTGACTGCTTCGCTATGCTAACTTCAAAAATTCATAACTCTTTGTGTATAGCTCCAAATGACTTTTATGACCTATCAAATGGAAGCTTGATATGTCTACTCTTATTTGGAAAATTTCACATTCATTCAATATCATTTGATTATCTAAAACCATCATACAACTAGACTACAACGTAGGAGAACACACTAGTAGCAATGTTTACATCCCTGGGACTCTTACTAAACTAGGGCTTATCAGTCTACTTCCTTTAGGCTTAGTCTCAATGCTCAAATGCTAAAATTTGGGATATTAAATTTCTCCCCCTGTTCAATAAATTTTGTCCTAAAAATTTGAACGTCTACACCTTAGGGATTCTTTTTTCATTACTTAGTCTATCCCTTATAGGTGCAGGCTCGCATGCCATACAACACATCATCATATTCTTTCAAAGATCTCATATAGTACTCAGCATTCATCATTCATTTTGTACACAATATGTAGTGTGCAATCAAATACCGGACCAACTGGTCAATTCCCCTAGCGCTTGGTTCCTTAGGCCTCACAACCTCTTCGGGACTCCGCCCGGATCACACAATCGCATCAAATATTGGACCTAGCTTGCCCAGTAATCATAACAAGCACTATACTTCACTCGCCTAGGCAACAAACATAACAAGTACTTCAGGACTTACAACCTCGACCCTTTACTCATCACAATTCTCAAATACATAATATGTTACCAGCCCAAGGACATACTAGTCCATTAAGTCTTATGGCCTTAGGACATGTCATCCATCTTCTTTACGGAATACATATTGAGTCTAACTACCTAGGACAAATCACTGTATGTCATATAGGCTTTGTCACTGTAGACCACACAGGTCTATTCATGACTTAGGATGATCAACATTGGCCCAAATATCAACCTCCCCTGTTGTCCTCAAAATTACACATAAATTTATTATGCTTCTGCTTCCTACTCTAATGTTTCACACTATCAAATACCATATAGGTGGGAACGAACTGTCTGCCCATACTTGTCTTACTTCCTCAGTTGGATCCCACTTGACTTTCATAGTAACACATAATCATTCATAGAGAATGCAATAATATATAATTTAGTGCAGTCAGAGATGTATTCAGGGCCAACAACTTATGCAACCCCTACTTACTTCGTAGCTCAATCCTCTAACTGGGTATATCAGTATACTCATAGGCACTATATTTCGGTGTACCCGTAGGCACTATATTTCAGTGTTCCCTGTATGCACTACAGTTTAGTGTACTTATAGGCAATATATTTGGTGTATCATAGGAACTATAGTTTGGTGTACCCATAGGTAATGCATTTCGGTATACTAATAGGAACTATATTTTGGTGTACCTGTAGGCACTGTTTTTTTGGTGTACCCGTAGGCACTAGTTTTTGGTATACCCGTAGGTACTGCATTTTGGTGTACCCATAGGCACTATTTTTTGGTATACCCATAGGAATTATGCTTTGGTGTCCCATAGGCACTAATTTCAGTATACTGTAAGCACTGTATTTTGGTGCAGCCGTATCATATAACACCATATATCATATCTACATTCCTTTAATACCATGGTATTATTAAGGATTATCACTTAGCATGGAGAAACCTCAAAACATTTAATATGACTCAAGTTTCCAATTACCTAATCAAATGAACTTTTCTGCCCAGTACTTACTGCAACAGGAATGGTTCCAAATTAAGATCAATACTTACATCATTATCATCTCCATACTTCTAAGCATTCTTGAAATAACTAAGATGATTATTAGCCATGGAGAAACCTTAAGACAGTCACTATTCCTCAAGTCTCTATGACCTTGCAACTTAACTTCCCATGGGGCCATCCATCCTTAGATTTTTGTAGGTTGAGATGCTTAACTTTTGTGTGCCCATGCATAAAGGAAGATACCGGCTTTCTCTGCTTCTCACCACATGTACCCTAAGACTAGCCTTGTGTCAAACATCGTGCCAGTTGCCTCCGGCTGACTAAATACTGTGTAGTATGTACACTGGCCTAGGCCGTACCCACTTCCTTGGGTTTCATAACATCCTTATACCACCCTCAATCGTATATGGTGATACCGGATGTCCTTCAGGTATTCTTTGTTCCACAGGGGCTGATTCATAGAAAAGGGGTCATTCACATCTCTATTACCCTATTCTATGCACATTTCCTTTTACCATATAAACAAGACCTTATTAGTATGCTATCCTGTTGCCAAAACCGCCTGCTTTGATACCAAAACAAAAGGTCCTGCCTTACAAACCAATTAACATCAATATTAATCAGAGTAGCAATTGTGTAGTTCGGTGGACACACAGGAATAGCATAGATATGATGACAAAATACACATGATTATATTACAAAAATCCCAACAGGGTGTTTTCACAATAGTTACTGACCTCAAATAATAAAAAAATCTTCAAATAACCAATTTTCTTGATTGATCTATACCGGAACCATTAGTTGCCGTTAAGTACACCTTTGCCCCTTGAGCCACTGCCTGCTACTAAAAACTTTATATATTAATGAAGAAAGTGAGATTTGGAAGAATCTCAGTAGTTACATTCAATCAATCATATAAAATGTGGCAAAAAATATGCCATACAGAATGTAATGCAACATAACAATAACATAAAGCATATAAACACTCACATAATTTATGAGAAAAAGAGTTACTACCTGGAATTGCTCTTCCTGCTCTACTTGTCAATTCAAAATCTTGGTTCTGGCTGGGGCTATTACAAATTCCTATAGATTAAACTTACAAGTTACTGGTTATTACTTGAACTATTTCTTCCTTTAATTACAGTTTATTGGTTATCTATAACAATTTCAGCAATTTCTGTAGAGTACAACCTACACAATGCATTTTCACAATTTTCCAAAAAACTGGCAGATTTTAGTCGACTTCTGAAACTCACAATTAATTCTAGAAAATTCCAAGTTGGCTGGTTCTAAAGCCTGTGTATAGCTCTCTAAGCGCCTTTTCATGGAAAAATACCCAAGGCTTGTCACTGTTATCAAATTTTTCCTACAAATTTGCCAAACTTCCCTTGTTTCATATTGCTTTCCAGAAACAAGGCACAACTTTGACAAATCATATCTCTTAATCTACTCATCCAAAAATCATGTTCTACCTACCAAATTAAAGCTCTAATGTCTACTTTAATATTGAAAAGTGTCATATCATTTGGACTAGGCTTGACCCACAAAAAACATGTCACAACAATGCTACCTCCAAGAATCAAATCAACCAGCACTTACTTTCAATTTCAAAAATTTCTAGATTTGCATACAAACATCCAAAAATCATGATCTCATTTAATGCTTCTTAATGCCTTGTCTAGACTAGAATTTTATAATTTTCTACAACAAGCAACCAACCCACAACTTAATCATCAAACTTAGTACATTTGCTTCCAAACCAATATATAAGCACATGTATTAGATGAAAGCATCATGAAACCCTAACAAACACTAAATGGAAGAAATTAGGGCAACCAAAATAACCCACCAAAACTTATCTAAATCACAAGATGTTAAGGTAAAATCAAAGCTTAAGCTTACCTCTTTCACTTCCTATGGCTTATTTTTATTTCTCCAACTTTAATTCAACTTGGTAGCAGCAAAACCCCTTTCATTCAAAAACAAAAGCCATTGAAATGAAGCTCTTGATAAGAGGAACATCCTTTATACAGACCTCCAGAGCTAGAAAGGTAATTTGGAAGGTAAAAATCATGCAAGAGTACTTACCTTACTTCTTTGCTCTTCACTTGTCTCCTCTCTCTTACCTCTTGCTTTTTCTCTTATTTTCTGCTTTTTCCCACTCTTTGAAGGAGCTAAATGGGGGAGTATGTTGTTTGATTTATTAATTCCCATCCCATGTAAAGCTCTTGGCAAAAAATCACTCAAGGAAAAAGGAAAAACATGTGGCCACAATTTATTCTTCTTTTCCAAGCCAAGATAATTAACCATGTGTGGTTAATTCAACTTGGTTGACTTTTCCTTTCCCTCTTTTCTTCATTTTGGATGAAAATAAGAGCAAAAAAGTAGCTGAAATATGTTTACAAAATATCTCCTTCTACCTACTTTTTTATATTATTTTAATGGAATTTAAACACATGCCAACATTTTGACCTTTCCACCTCTATTTGCTTGGCCAAAATTGCTCTAACTTCTAAAATATTTATCTCAAATATTTATTCCCTTTGCCTCTTTCTTTTTAAGCATAATTGGCTATTAACTATTTAACAAATAAATGTCTCTTACTTTTTTTGCCACATGTCCAATTTGCGCATACATTTTTCCCATTTTCGTGCCTTGCTGGAAATCTGGTAGAATTTTCTTCCAATATTGAAAATTCATATCTAATTGTACAAATGTTCAATTGGTAAGGTTCTAAAGGCTATGTGACCCTTATTAAGTCTATTTTTTAGAAAAAATATAGCATTTAGCCAACTGGAAACTCATAATTCCCAGAATTTTCATTTTTGGACGCTATTTAGAAACTTGCTAGTTTCGCTGGGCTAAATTAAAAAATCCATAAATCTTTATGTATAGCTCTAAATGACTTATACGACCTATCAAATTGAATCTTTGTATGTCTGCTCTTATTCTTGAAGTTTTCACATTCATTGGATATCATTTGTTATCCAAAACCATCACACAACTAGATTGCCACGTTGAAGAACACACTAGCAGCAAAGTTTACATCCTTGGGACTCTTCCTAAACCAAGGCTTTAATAGTCCACTTGCTTCAGGCTTATTCTCATGCCTGTAATCTTGAAATTTGGGATATTATATTTTTCCCCCGTTCAATAAATTTTGTCCTCAAAATGTAATTGTCTAACCTCAGCGATTCTTTTCTCATTACTCTATCCATTACAAGTGCAGGCTCGTAAGCCATGCAACATATCATCATATTCCTATTAAAGATCTCATATGGTACTCAACATTAATCATTCATTCAATACACAGTATGTAACATTGAATCAAACACAGGAACCACTGGTCTAATCCCACAGTGCTTGCTTCCTTAGGCCTTACAGCCTCTTGAGACTCCGCCCGGATCACATAATTCCATCAAACACAGAACCTAACTCGCACATTGATCATAACACGTATTGGACCTCACCCGCCCGGCAACAATCATAACAATCCCTTCAGGACTTACTACCTCGAGCCTCTACTCATCACAATACTCAAATACATAATATTCTTATGCCCAAGGACATACTAGTCTATCAGGTTTTATGGCCTTAGGACATGCCATCCATCATCTTAACTAAATATATACTGTGTCTAACTACCTAGGACAAATCATTGTATGCCATACTGGCTATGTCACTGTAGACCACGTAGGTCTAATCATGACTTGGGATAATCAACATTGGCTTAGATATCAACCTCCCCTTTTGTCCTCAAAATTACACAAAAATTTATTATGCTTCCGCTACCCACTATGATATTTCGCATTGTCAAATACCATATTGGTGGGACTACACTGTTTGCCCACACTTGTCTTACTTCCTCAGTTGGATCCCACTTAACCTCCGTAGTAACACACAATCATTCATAGAGAATGTGATAATACATAATTCAGTTCATCCAGAGATGTATTCAGGGCCAAACATTATTGCAAGCCCTACTTACTCCGTACCTCAGTCCTCTGACTAGGCATATCAGAGTACTCGTAGGCACTGCATTTTAATGTACCCATAAATAATGTTTTTTATTACACCATAGGCACTATTTTTTAGTATACCCGTAGACACTATTTTTCAGTACACCCATAGGCACTATATTTTAGTGTACCCATAGGCACTGTATTTTGGTGTACCTATAGGCAATGCATTTCAGTGTGCTCATAGGCACTTTTTCGATGTACCTGAAGGCATTGTCTATAGGTATACCAGTAGGCATTACAATTTGGTTACCTGTAGGCACTATATTTTGATGTACTTATAGGCACTATATTTCATACATATTACAAAGTTTGGAAATTACTTTCCTCAATTATACCCAATAGGTATGCTAAGATCATAATCAATAGCGCCTAACCTTCACAGTATTCGGGTAATATCGTCAAAATATTACTAAAGATTCAATGGGTAATATCCTCAAAACATTACTGAAGATTCAACATCATCTCAAGGATCACAAGGTTCAAACTTCAGTCATGGGACAGAACCATAGTGCAACCAATTCACATTTCAACCTAAGCAATATTTCATCTTATATTTGATTCAAACTTATCCTCAACCTTCAACATCATCAATTCGGATCCTCTAAGATCAATATATGGTATAATCACCAGTCATCATAGAGCACCATATATCATATATATACATTCTTTTAACACCATGGGTTTACTAAGGATCATCACTTAGCATGGAGACACCTCAAAACAGTTACTACACCTCAAGTTTCCCATTACCTAATCAAATAAACTTTTCTACATAGTACTTACTACAATAAGAATGGTTCCGAATTAGGATCAATACTTACATCATTATCATCTCTATACTTCTAGGCATCATTTAAATAACAAAGATGATTATTAGCCATAGAGAAACCTTGAGACAATCACTATTCCTTAAGTCGTATAACCTTCCCAACTTAACTTCCAGGGGGTCATCCATTCTGAGAATTCCCTGGGTTGAGCATGCTTACCTTTTGTGTGCCCGTGCAAAAAGGTAGATATCGGCTCTCTCTACTCCTGAGCACCAGTACCCTAAGACTACCATTATCTTAAACATCATGTCAGCTGCCTCCAGCTGACTAAATACTGTGTAGTTTGTACACTAGCCTAGGTCATACCCGCTTCCTTAGGTTTCTCAACATCCTTGTACCACCCTCCATTCTATATGGCGATACTAGCTGCCTTATAGGTATTCTTTGTACTACAGGGGTTGATTCTTAAAAGAGGGGTAATTCACATCTCTAGTGCCCCATCTGTGCATATTTCCTTTTACTATATACTCAAGACCTTATCAGTATGTTATCGAGTTGTCAAAACCACTTCCTCTGATACCAAAATGTAAGGCCTCACCTTACAAACCACTTAACATCACTATTAATCAAAGTAGCAATTGTGCAGTTTAGTGGACATGTAACATCCCAAATTTTATACATCACATTCCCTTATATTAAAGGGAATAAAAAGGCAAAGTAAAGAGCATATGGAATGACAAAACAAGGAAATTTTGGTCATGCATGATATGATTATCTTTAGAATACAAATTGTAAACATTTGAATTTGCTGCCAATGAGTTTCCCAGTATAACAATCTTATAGTGTGACATTTTTAAATAGGAAAATCATGTCCAATGCATATGATATTTTTTATAATGAAAGTAGACTTATCAAGTTTAAATTTGATAGGTCATATAAATCATTTAGAGTTTTACACAAAGAGTTATGTATTTTAAAAGTTAGCCTAGTAAAACTGGAGAGTTTATGTGGCAACATCCCAAAATGATAATTCTAGGAATTCTGATCTTCTAGTTGGCTAAGGGCTATATTTTTCCTTAAGGGCGTGTTTGGTTTGAGGGGAAGGGAGGGGAGGGGAGGGGTTAAAATTACAATATTGGATAAAATAAACTCAAAATTTACCCTCTCATTCTTTTAAATTTTAGGTTCCTGCCCAAAATTTACTCTCTCGTTCCTTTTAAATTTTGAGTTCCCTCCTAAAATTTAAATATCTTCAACTTAAAAAGGTAATTTCACCCCACTCTCCTCCCCTCCCTCCCCTACCCTGCCCTCAAACCAAACACACCCTAAAAGTATACTTAATAAGGGTTACATAGCCTTTGGAACCACACCAATTGAATCTCTATAAATAAAGATATGAATTTTCAAATTTTAATGAAAATTCTGTCAGCTTATGCAAAAATCACAAAAATGTATGGGCAAATAGTCACTTGGCTAGATTTAATGCAAAGCCCATAATTTTCCCTTTCTCATGTGTTCATGTACATCGAAAAGGAAAGAGGCAAATGGGAAAATTAATACTTGGCTACAATATAATCAAGAGGGGGCAATTGTGACCATACAAAGTATGGTTCAAAAGTCAAAAATTGAAGGCTAATATGTGTAACCTTCCAAGAGCGAATTGAAGAGGCTATTTAGCTCATTCCTAAGCTCCATTTACGTCACTTTATGACACAAAGAAAAGGGAATTGATAATTAAACTCCAAATGCCAAGTTGGATGAACTAAGTCAGGCAAAAGGTTAAAGTTTGAAAAGTCAAATATTGCAACTCTAATGAAACTTATGTGGAGGAAGATAGAAGTAATACTTGAGGACATAATATTACTCCATCCTAACATTCATTTTCAGCTAAGTAAATTGGCCAAGGAAAAGATGATGCTTTAATAAAAGTTGGTATGTGATAAATTGGCATAAAATAATATATGTTAAGGAGGTGGAAGGAGATATTTTAAAGACCATTATTCCTTCCCAAAAGCCTTCATTTACGCCAAGCACATGAGAAATAGAGAGAGAGAGAGTTGGACAAAGAGGAGGCGAGAACATAGAAGGAGGGAGATCTCAAGAAGGAAATCCAAGGTAAGTAGGTTGAAATCTAGGCGTTTAAGCCTCTTAGTTCATGCAAGATCACTTCTAACCTCTATATCTTCATGAACATGACTTGTAGCAACCACAATCAAGAGTAGAGAGAGAGAGAGAGATGCAGCCATGGTTTTAGAGAGAGAAAGAAGAGAAATCAAAGGTAATCACACTAAACCTTAGTAGCTTGTTGATTCAAAATTGTATATTGTTATTGTGGTTGGATTTGTGGTTGTTTTGCATGGTTTGTGATTTTGGGATGACCAAACCCTAAGGGTAGGTGCTTCCAAAATTCACTCTAAGCATGTGTAATTATTATTTAAATGGTTAAACATAAGACTATGAGTGAAAACAAGGAGGTTTATGGATTAGAATTAAGAAACTCCAATTTTCCCTTTTTATTGTGAAATTCATCCAACAACTATTCACCCAGTATTAGAGATGGAATTTAATCATTTTGATGAATCCATTGGATTTAGAAGGGAAAATTGTATAGGAATATATGAGTTCACGATTTTTGGATGCTTGTATGCAAATCTGGAAATTAGTGAATTTGAAAGTAAATGTTGTCTGATTGTTCATTGGAGGCAATGTTATTATGCAATGAAATTCATCATCAAACCAATTCTAAATGTTATGAAATTTGGCAAGATTAAAGTAGACATATAGAGCCTTAATTTGATGGGTAGAACATGATTTTTGGGCTAGTAAATTAAAAGATATGATCGTTCAAAGTTGTGGCCCATTTCTAGAATACGATTTGGAATATGGGAAGTTTGGTGAATTTTAGGGAACAATATGATAACAATGACTAGCCTTGGGTATTTTTTTTGTGAAAATTGTTAGATATGATTAGTTTTAATGATGTCAAATATAGATGAGAAATGATAAGAGCAAAAAGTTTATATAATATATTTCTTTGACTAACTACTATATTTAATGTTACATATTTTGTAGATTAGTTAAGCAAAGAATGAAGAAGATTGAATTAATGAAAATGAACAAGAGGAAGAAGAAGAAAAGAAATTGAAGATAGTCAAGGAGATGCTTACTCGGATTTTGAAGAATGATTATCAAGAGGAAAATCAAAAAGAAAGATATTGAAGAATGAAGAACTTGGAAGATCTATCAAGAATATCAAGATTCAAGTTATTAGAAGTGATACTAGAGGTTTCTATGATGATACCTGAGGCTTCTATGATCAAATATAGTTGGAATAGGTTAAGACGAAGCTAAGATGACTTATATGTGAGTTATGGCACTTCTAGGAGAGTTTTACTCGAGTGAGAGCTCAATACTCGAGTGCCAGAGGTGTTGCACTCGAGCACGGGATGAACTCACTCGAGCATGGGGTGAACACTCTGTTCTACTCTGTTTTACATTCAGCCTGATAAAGGTCCGGTATTTTGGCCATATCTCTCAAACCACACATCGTATTGACCCGAAACTGGTGGCATATGAACGAAGACTCACAACACATAAATTTTGCACCAAGATCACATTGAAAGAAGCTCAAATGAAGGACATATGATCCGTGGAAGATGACAGTGAAATCACCATCACTTTTCAACACAGGTTCGGTATTTGGAGCATAACTCAACAACGACACATCGGATTGAGACAAGCCCAGTGCCAAATGCAACTAGACTCAAAGAGCTTTCCATGGATAGGTAACTTGCCTAATTTGAACGTATATTCTAGGAGATATGCCTTCTGGAAGTTGACGCTTGTGCAGTCTAGTGCGATAGACAATCTGTCGATCATAACTTGCAAAATACAAGGAGTTTGCAGCTGATTCTTTTTGCATTGGAATGCATATGGCAAGACATTTCTTATGATACATCATTAGAATCAAATAAATAAATTTTTTATAAAGTGGCCCCACATCACTTGCAAGTGCAAAAATGAACTCTTGAGAAAAGTTGTGCGAGTGATGTCCAGAAGCAGCTGAATCGTGAAAAAATTTACAACACTCGAGCACTAGGATCCATACTTGAGCATTAGACTATTTCTCACTCAAGCACATGCAAGTTTTGACATGAGAGTGTTAACCCGAGGAGAAGCATGTACGTGAAAACAAGAGGCATACTCGAGTAGGACGTGTTGTGCTCGAGTGATGTCTAGAATTCACTCGAGCAGATGCGAGTGAAGAGCAGTGAGTGTTTGCCTGAGAGGAAGCCAGAACGTGAAATTTTCCATGCACTCGAGTGAGGCTTCTTTGCACTCGAGTGAGGTCCTAACAGAAGCAACATAGAAGCTCAAACTCTCATGGCCATCAATCCAAACGTGGTTAAATGTTATACAATCATTATGTTTTCACTTGTTATTGTTCCTAAACATTAACTAACATATATTTCAAGTGTAAAACAGGAGATTAAATATTCGAATTGCATCTTCAAGAACGGAGGTCACATACGGCAAATTTCATCACTCAACGAACAATCCGAATATGGTTACATGTCATTGAATCATTATGTTCTCACTTGTTATTGTTTCTAAATGTTAGCTAACATATATTTCAAGTGTGAAACAGGATATTAAACGTTCGGATTGCAAATTCAAATAAAAGTCAATTATGGTGAACTTCATCATTACACACCGAATGGCGGCTACCTACCACGACAAGCAACTGACACACCATGAAAGACTATCGAATATTCAAACATCTTCATACCACTCCACAATGTGACGTACAACTCACAATGAAACATCTCACTACAGCTCACAATGAAACATCCCACTCTTCAACGGGATGCTCTGCTCTGCAACGGACAGTAGCTTGTTTTTCAAAAATGCTCAACGGTCAAAATGACTCCAATAGACGAATACTCACAACGGTTATCATCTTCATCACCTATAAATGAGAGACCATTCAACGTCGATGGGTAATGGAGAAAATAGAGACAGCGAGCAACTACGTGAAAAATGATAGAAATATGAATCCTCTGCTTTTACCCAAACACTCTCTGTTTTCCAGTTTCTATATTACTTACCGTTGAGAGAGTGATTATTTGTATTGTACTTTAGTGAGCCTTATATCCACTTTGTGAGAGAGTTTGTAAACACTTTCAACTATATTTCTGAGTTAATCTCAAGGTAGAGGGACCTTGAGAGGGTTGATTTCCTAACGGGGGAAGCTGTAGAGAGAATTGCCAGTAAGACATTCTGCTTGTAAGACTTACAAGGTGCAAGCAGTAGAGAACATTGCTGCTCATAAGACTTACAAGGGTGTAAGCAGGAGAGAACGTTGCTGCTCGTAAGACTTGCATGAGTAAGCAGGAGAGGAAGATCTTCAGGATTGCTCTGCTCATAAGACTTGCCGTAAGGGGGAGTATTTCAGTGAGAGATTTGTAAAAGGTTTCACAAGTACCTGGCTAAACTTGTGTGATTGTAAAGGCTTTTCTTGTGCCCGAATTAAACAAGAAGATAGTGGATTTGAAAATCTAAGGAGGAGCCTGGGGACTGGATGTAGGCCATCACAGATTGGACTGAACCAGGATAAATCATAGTTTGCATATTCTCTTCCCTAAGCTCTTATATTTCCAAAACATATTATTTAATTTAACTGTTGATTTATGATTCATTACCTTCATACTTATTGCTTTTACTAAGATGCGAAAAAATTTTCAAAGTTCTTAAGTTTTTATCTTACACCCAATTCACCCCCCCTCTTGGGTGTCAGCCGGTTCTAACAAAAATACACTTAAGAGAGAAGCACATAGGCTTTCAAACTAGCCAATTTGCAATTTCATAGAATTAATTATGATTTTCCAAATTCAACCCAAAAACTGACAGTTTTTTGGAAAACTGTGAAACTACACTATAGAATTGTACTATGCAGAAATTGTTAGAACTATGATAGATAACTAGCAGAATGTGATTAAAGGACGGTAGTAACAAGTAATAACTAGTTACTTGTTAACTCTAATTCATAGGAATTGGCAATTGCCCGAGATGGATCAAAGAATGTGGACGAATGTACAAGTCAAGAAATGGCATTCTATGTAGTAACTCCTTCTTTCATACACTATGTGAATGTTTATATGCTTTGTGTATGCTATCTTCTATAATATGAACATTGTATTGCTCAGTAGGGCATTGTTCAAGTAGGCACATTTATAGATGTTTACGGATAATGGGGAAGTAGCCCCGACTGATGTGCACATGTTGTGTTGCTTGTTTTATGTTGCATTGCATGGTGTATGGCATATTTATCTGTCACATTTTATATGATTAATAGTCTGTTACTACTAAGATTCTCTCAAATCTCACCCTTTCCATAAAAATATATAGTTTTTACTAGCAGGCAATGGCTCAGAGTGGTAGAAGCATAATTACTGGTAACTTTAGGTTCCGATCAAGATCAAGTAGAGTAGCTAGTTATTTAAAGGCTGTTAATTATTTTAAAGGCTTGTAATATTATGTACAAGACCCTGTGGGAATTTCTGTATTATAATCAAGTACATTTTATCAATAATATCAATATATCTATGTTATTTCTGTGTGCCTGTTGAACTGCTCACTAATACTCTTAATAATGAGGAGATAAGTTGAGGGCATTAAATTTTTGTATTAGAGATAAAAGTGGTTCTAGTGACAGGATAGTATACTAATAAGGTCTTGATTATAGGGCAAAAGTAAATATGCACTAAATAGGGCATTAGAGAAGTGAATTACCCCTTTTACATGAATCAACCCCTCAGAAGATTAGAGAATACCCAAAGGGTAGCAAGTAGTGCAATACTAAACTGAGGATGGTCTAAGGATGTTACGAAACTCGAAGAGGTGGGTACAACCAAGGCCAGGGTACAAATACAATATTTATTCAGCCAGAGGCGACTGGCACGATTTTGACAAGGGTAATCTTAGGGAATCGGTAATCCAAAGCAAATAAAGCTGATATCTATATTTTTGCAAGGGCACACAAAAGTAAAGTGTGCTCAACGTAGGGAAATCTTAGGATGAGTGACCCATGGGAAGTTAAGTTCATAGCGTCATGGAGACTTAAGGAATAGTGATTGCCTTGAGGTGTCTCTATGGCTAATAATCATCTTATTTAGATGATTTAAAGGATTCTTAGAAGCATGAAGATGTTGATGATGATGATGGAAGTATTGATTTTTAATCCGAACCATTTCTATTGTAGTAAGTACTACACAAAAAAGTTCATTTGACAAGGTAATGGAAAACTTGAGCCCTAATAATTGTTTATAGGTTCCTCCATACTAACTGATAATCCTTAGTAATAACATGGTGTTAAAGCATTATAGATATGATATACAATATTATATGATGAGTGGTGAATATACCGTATATTGATCCTAGAGGATTCAATCTAATGATACTAAAGGTTGATACACCGTGCCTATGGTTACATTAATACACTGTGCCTATGGGTACTCTGATACATCAAGCCTACGGGTACACTGATATGCCTAGTCATATGACTAAGGTACAGAATAAATAGGGGTTGTAACAATGGTTGGCCCTAAATACGTTTCCAACTGAATTGAATTATATATTATCACATTCTTTATAAATGATTTTACGTTATTACGGAGGTCAAGTAGGATCCAACTGAGGAATTAAGATAAGTGTGGGTAGGCAGTGTAGTCCTACCCATATTGTATTTGATAGTATGAAATATCAGATTGGCGCAGTGGAAGCATAGTAAATAGTACACGCAGTAAGCCCAAATGTACACGTTGCAAGACTTTTGTAAGATTTAAAAGATAGAGATCAAATGATTCTTCAAAAATTGAAAAATCATCCATGAACACCTCAATGAACCTTTCCACCATATATGAGAAAATTGCCATTATACTCCTTTGAAATGTTGCCGGTGCATTCATAGACCAAATGGCATCTTTCTAAAGGTAAAGGTACCATATGGACATGTTAAAGTTATTTTCTCTTGATCCTCCAGTGCAATTGTAATTTGATTATATTTTATATACCCATCCAGGAAACAATAATAGGCTTTCACAGCAAACCTGTCAAGCATCTGGTCTATAAATTGCAGAGGGAAGTGATCTTTTCTAGTGGCTGTATTGGGCATTTTGTAGTCGATGCATACTATCCATCCAGTCACCGTTCGTTGTGGAATTAGTTCATTTTTCTCATTATGCACCACTATGATTCTACCTTTCTTTGGCATAACATGAACTGGACTTACCCATTGACTGTCAGAGATTGGGTAGATTATGCCAACATCCAACCGTGTTATTACCTCTTTCCTCACCACCTCCTTCATATTCTGATTGAGTCTTCTCTGGTGCTCGACTGATGTCTTGTAGTTGTCCTCCATCAAGATCTTATGCACACAAATTGAAGGACTAATCCCTCTTATTTCAGCTATTACCATCTAAATGTTGTTTTATACTCCCATAGAATTCTTAATAACTTTTCTTCTTCGGGAGTAAGTGCTACAAAGATATTTACTGGTAATGTTGAATTTCCTCCCAGATAAGCATACTTCAACTAGGATGGCAGTGCTTTCAACTCCAGTATTGGCGGTTTCTCTATTGATGTTACCGGCTTATTCAGTCTTTCCACAGGATCTTTAAATGGATTGTTAATAAAAATTGGCGAATTTGCTTACAGGTACCTAATCTACTCTAAGACTTTAGGATTAGTAGATTGTGATACATCTACCATTCCCTTTACTAACGATTGATACATGCAAATTTCATCTACCATGTCTTTTGTGCAACTAGTTGTTGTATCTACTTTGTAACAGGAGTTGCCTTTATCTGGAAGGACAAAGCGTTTAAGACGGTGAAGGATACTTTATTATCTTGAACTTGCATGGTTAACTTCCCCTATTGCAAATCTATTAACGTTATCCCAGTTACTAGGAATGGCCTCCTAAGAATTATAGGAATTTCTTGGTCTTCTTCCATGTCAAGTATTATGAAATTAGCTAGAAATATTAGTTTGTCTACTTTTACCAGAACATCTTCTAAGACACCCCTCAGATGTTTTATTGATTGGTGATGAACCCATGTCGTGTGAGTTCACAAAATAAAACTAGGTTTGAAAATGTAGTGTAGTAGCTCAACCTAGGTCGTTCTTGAGAGGAGATTAATTTCCAAGTTCCTAAGTAGTAAAGTGATAAAAAGCCTTAAAGTTGTGAGAAATCTTTTTGAGAATTTGAGTTTAAAACTATGAAGTAATCTAAGCTAAAGCAATATTTTTGTATTTTTCAGTTTCCAAAACAAAGAAGCAAAAGGAATTGAAATTAACACTAACAACAAGGTAAATTTAATAAACTAGAATAATAATGAAATGGGATTCCCTTGAGTTGGGGTTTTAGCCTTCCTTGCTTGCTAATGATATGAATTCTACAATATGAGTCAAGAGGATAGAACTAAGTTAACACTAGCTCCATACTTGAAATAATCATTTAATTCATTCTACCGAAGCAATTAAATGAATACCACCAAATAATTCAGACTCAAAGAGATGAATAATTAACTTCCTATTCTAGCTTGTAATTACCATTACAACAATTCAAAACATTCAGTTTAATCATTTAAATCCACTTAACCAAGTTGGAATAAACAATTCAACCTACTCATAATATGAATCATACAAAGCTTAATTAATCAACTCCTAGCTCAACCACCAAGTTTATTCACTTGGCATAACAATCTAGATCACAATTACATACTTAACCAAGCTACATAATCATAAACTAAAAAGAGAGCTTAAAGGAATTCCATTGAAGTTTAGAAGCTCAAACCATCACCCAACTCAAGGAAATCACCAAAGCTTAACTACTCATGAAGGGAGAAGATGAAGATTGATGAACGAAGTAGAGAACAGCTATCGAATTCCAGCAGCCTTCATGCCTGCTTCCTTTTTTATTTTTGCTGATGACCTCTTTTACACATACAGCCGCCACTCTCCCCCCTTTTTTTCCTTCTCGATGCTGTCTTATATTCCCCTTTTAACACCCCATTCGGTTCAGCAAGTCAACCATTCCGGCTCTCCAATTACTTCCTTTCTTTTTCATTCCATTATTCGGTTCAGCTATTTCTCTTTATTCTCTTCAATCATTCGGTCCAGCATTGCCTTTATTCAGTCAACAAAAACGGCTCATCTCTTCTCTCTTTCTCCAATTCGCTCTGATTGCTTCTCTTACATTTCTTCAATTTGGTTCAGCAATTCTCAATCCATTCTGTTTTGTATCTTCGGTCCAGCTCTTCTATTCCCTTATTTCCATCGGTTCAGCTCCATTTCTTTTAATTCAGCTAGCCGCCACTTGCTTTATTTCTCTTTGCAATTCAATTGTCTTTAGGTTAAAATGTGAGGTATGCCTTGTTTGGATAAAGTGGTGAAAATATGTTTTATGATAAGTACAAAATTGCAATCACCAAACAAGGCCCTTACTCATTTAACCTCCTCTTAGAAAAAAATGTGAAAATAAATTCTGTACTTGTGATGTTTCACTTTTGTCCTTCATTCAGCTCCACAATAAAATCTTTTACCTTGACCACTCAAGTTGTGCCACATCATCACCTATAAAATTAGATTCATAAAGGTAATATCTTTTGCTCATAATTAAAGGATAATGGGAATAACAAATATTAATTAGAAATATAACAATTCAACCACTTTAGTTCCCAAACTATTCTTTTACTAAAATCTCATTTTAACACTTGATTATGCCCAAAATATTTAATTAAGTCCCACAAAAGCCCAAGATTAATTACTAAAAATATATAAATATTGAGCTCTATCAATTCCCCCACGCTTATGCTTTTGCACTCCTGAGAAAAACATTAAACTCACAATAGGAAGAGAGGGATGAAAGTTGAAAAGATAGGCAAGATCAAGCTTCAAGAATCATACTTAGTCAAATAACAAGGTATCCTCCTATCAATTCAATGAACATGTCAAAAATTGAAGTAGGTAAAGCAATGCAATGTTTAATTACAATGAGCTTAATTGGAAACCTTAACTAGGACAAGTGTTTGCACTCTTCTCTCATATAAGGTAGTTTTTCCCTCACATCCACTTAAACCACACTCTACCATAGGCTTGTAATATTTCTAGGCTCTCCACTACTTGCAACAATGGCATAAATAAATCCAAAGGACTTTGTAGGGTTGTAATGTTGAATGGGCTAAATGATGGAAAATGTAACAAACACTATGCTTGCACCAAATAATTTTCTAGATCTCTTAACACTATGAAACTAAACTTAATTCACATATTTCACCATTGTGACTTTATTTCTTTCTTTGAAAATTTTTTTTATTCACACTTTTTCTCTTCTTTTTCTTCTTTTCGATTTTCTATTTTTTTAACTATTCACATGGCAATTTTTTTTCTTTTTCTTTTCTAATATATAATAGTAATTTGTTTTTCAATAGTGCTAATAAGAACTTGATAAAGGATGCAAACATAGCATTTTTATAATGAAATGAAAATGAAAGTGAAGGGTTCAAGGGGTTAAACAAAGGTAAATTGTAAATGGTTTGTGTTTGGGTAAATGGGTGATGAAATGAATGCCAATGTCATCTCTATCTATACCATTGCAAAATGTAGCCTCAAGCAAGAAATAAAACAAGTTCTAGAGAGAAATAATCTAAGTAGATGAATCACACAATGAAATGAACAATTAGGCCCAAAATACCTTCCAACTAAGCTTTTTGTTTCCTAACAAACTCATCAAAATTAAACCATGCATCATTAAAACACTTGAATTTTGTGGCAGTTCACTAATTCAAAGCAAGTTTCAACCATCAATTCAACTAAGAGTAATTAAGATACTTGATCATGACTAAAGGCTTCAAAAATATCAGTGAATTGGACCAGAAACAATAGATGACACAAGTAGGAGACAGTGACATATGATATCATAGTGAATTCTCATGAGAATAACACACACTCTCCCACACTCAATCCTTACATTGCTCTCAATGTAATGCATAAAAAAACAAAGAACCTAGACACACTTATCTCTTGGGTGAAGTGAATGTTGTGAAGTCCAATTCAAGAATGAAGCACAACACGTCATCGTCACAAGGAGAGAGAGGACAAGACATAAGTGGAAATAGTTCTCAGAAATTAGGCATAAGGATAAGAGAAAAGGGTAGTGTAAGATAAGGTTAAGCACAAGGGTATGATTCACAATGGATTTTATTCAATTGAAAAATGCAAACAAACAAACTACCTTTTACTACTGGTAAGTCCCTCCCCCACACTTGTTCAATAGCATATATCATCAAATAAAACAAGAAACAAGGTAAGGAAAGAGACTACCGTGTGCATTATGGTGGTTGATGACTAGCATGGTAGTGCTTCAACAAGTGACCATTCACTTGAAACTTTACACCACTTGCAAGATCTTCGAGCTCTATTAACCCAAAGCTATGCACCTTGACCACTTTGTAGGGACCTTGCCATTTGGTTTTAAGCTTCCCATTTTTGAGCTTGAATCTTGCCTTGAATATAAGCACTTGCTCTCCTTCATAAAACTGCTTCCGTAAGATGCCTTGATCATGAATCAATTTGGATTTTTCCTTATAGATACGAGAACTTTCATATGCATCCAACCTCAACTCTTCTAGCTCTTGTATCTTAAGTATCCTTTCCTCAGAAAAACCTTGAAGATCCATATTACAAGTCTTCACAGCCCAGTAAGCTCTATGCTCTAGCTCAAAAGGTAGATGGCAACCCTTACCAAAGACTAACCGAAAAGGAGACATGCCAATGGGAGTTTTAAAAGCAGTACGATATGCCCAAAGAGCATCATCCAACCGGAGACTCCAATCTTTCCTACTTGGCTTGACAATTCTCTCCAAGATATACTTGATTTCCCTATTACACACCTCAGCTTGCCCATTTGTTTGTGGATGGTATGGGGTAGAAGTCTTATGGAGAACACCATATTTGGATAGCAAGTTGTCCATCAATTTGTTGCAAAAATGTGAGCCACGATCACTCACAATTGCTCTTGGCACACCAAACCTACAAAAGATATGAGTACGTAGGAATTTTATAACAGTAGAGGCATCATCCTTCCTTGTAAGAATGGCCTCAAGCCACCTTGAAAGGTAATCAACAGCCAACAAAATGTACAAATATCCATGAGATACAGGGAATGGACCCATAAAATCAATGCCCCAAACATAAAAAACTTGACAAAACAATATGGGTTGTTGTGGCATTTCATGCTTTCTAGATAAATCCCCAAAACGCTGGCATGCATCACAAGTTTTACAAAAAGCATAACAATCCTTAAAGAGGCTAGGCCAATATAAACCACAATCTAAGATTTTCCTAGCAGTTCACTTTGCCCCAAAGTGACCACCACACAACAAAGAATGACAAGATGTTATAACAGAAAAAATTTCATCATTCGGCACACATCTCCTAATGACTTATCACTACAATGCCGCCACAAGTAAGGAGGATCCCATAAATAGTATTGAGATTCATGTTTCAGCTTCTGTTTTTGAAAATGAGATAAAGAATCAGGTAACACCCCAGCAGCAAGATAATTCACAATATGAGCAAACCATGGGTCATGAAGTGTAATAGCAAGGAGATGGGCATCAGGAAAACCATCACAAGTAATTTCAGCATCAACTACTCCCTGTGTAGCAAGGGGCAGGCGGCTTAGATGGTCAGCAACAAAATTTTCTGCACCGGCCTTGTCCCTAAACTCTGTGTTAAATTCTTGAAGTAGTAGCATCCACCTTAGTAACCGAGGCTTAGTTTGAGTCTTCCTAGATAAGAACTTGACAGCAGAATGATCAGAATAGATAATCACTTTAGAATTCACTAGATAAGACCTAAACTTCTCAAGTGCAAAAACAATGGAAAAGAGCTCTTTCTCAGTAGTAGTGTAATTGATTTGTGCCTTATCCAATGTTTTAGAAGCATAACCAATAACACAAGAAGTCTTACCAATTTTCTGACCTAGAACTGCACCAACAGCACTATTGGAAGCATCACAACAAAGCTCAAAATCAAGATCCCAATTAGGAGTAATAAGTATAGGTGGAGAAATGAGTCTAGACTTAATTTCATCAAAAGCCAATTTACATGCATCATCAAAGATGAAATCCATATCCTTTTAAAGAAGCTTAGATAAGGGACAAGCTATTTTACTAAAATCCTTAATGAATCTTCTATAAAACCCAGCATGCCCCAAGAAAGATCTAAGTTATCTTAAGTTAGAGGGATAAGGAAGAGATGAAATTACTTCAATTTTAGATTTGTCAACTTCTATACCCCTCTTACTTATCAAGTGGCCTAAGACTATTCCTTGATCTACCATGAAGTGGCATTTCTCAAAATTTAGCACAAGGTTCTTTTGCACACATTTTTCTAATGCTCTCTCCAAATTCAGCAAACATTCTTTAAAAGAATTCCCATATATAGAAAAATCATCCATAAATACCTCAATACCTTGTTCAAGTAAGTCACTAAAAATGGAGAGCATGCATCTTTGAAATGTCCCAGGAGCGTTGCATAACCCTAAAGGCATCCTTGGTATGCAAACGTCCCAAATAGGCAAGTAAATGTTGTCTTTTCCTGATCTTCCGGTGCAATAGGAACCTGAAAATAACCAGAAAAACCATCAAGGAAACAATAATGTGATTTACATGCCAATCTTTCTAGCATCTGATCTATAAATGGGAGGGGAAAGTGGTCCTTTCTAGTAGCTTCATTCAACTTTCTAAAGTCTATACAAACTCTCCAAGAGTTTTGGACTCTTGTTGGAATGAGTTCGTTCTTCTCATTTCGCACAACAGTTATGCCACTCTTTTTTGGAACAACTTGGACCAGACTGACCAACTCACTATCTGAAATAGGATATATGATCCCTGCACTCAAGAGTTTAGTGACCTCCTTCTTAACTACATCTAAGATGAGAGGGTTGAGTCTACATTGGGGCTATCTCATAGGTTTAGAACCCTCATTCAAAAGTATTTTGTGGGTGCACACAGTTGGGTTAATACCTAGAATGTCACCAAAAGTCCACCCTATTGCCCTCTTGTGTTTCTTCAACACATAGAGTAAACTCAACTCCTCAGTTGTACTTAAGGAATAGAGATAATGACAGGTAATTGATCATGTTCAGCAAGAAAAGCATACTTCAAGTTAGAGGGAAGGGGTTTCAAATCAAGTTCAGGGGGTTGCAGAATTAAAGGTAAAAGTTCTTTCAACTCAAGTGCACCAAGAAACTTCCCTTTCTTATGAGAATCCCCACTAATTGATGGATTGGAAGTATGTCCCCCTTGTTTAGATGTGGATTGAGATTGTGGCTCATTAACAAAGCAACCTGGACTACCACCTACAACATTCAAAGAGTGAAATATATGAGAAGTAGCATCATGAAATGGTATGCAATATTGTAGTAATTGATTAGAACTGAGTTTCTCCCCTATTGTAGTCTTGACATATGGTTGTCCATTATTTACAAAATTTTTAGCAAAGAAATTTATGACTTTTGACATGCTAAGTTCATCACCAAAAGGAGAATGTAAGTATTTCAATACTTGGAAAGAAGTGAGGTTACCCACACAATCATCCTTGAGGTTAGGGGAAGTCTGAAACTGTAAGATGGAGGAATGTGAAGCTTAAACCCATGAATTACAGTCGTGCCATCAGTAGCACATTGATTTCTTTCCTTATCTTCAATAATGACTCCACTTCTATCTATAGGAGCAGATTCAGTACTAATGGATGTTGCTTCACTTCCAAAAGTGGAATCCACTTCACTAACATTCTTAAATTCTGCAAAGCTACACAATAATTCCTTCCCAACACCATGATAACTATCAAATGAAGATATAGTACTACCAAGGTTAGAAAAATAAAAAATAAAAGGATTGGAAGTGGAAAGTGAGCTATCAATTGACATGCAATCAATACTACACACATCATCATCACAATCAATAGAGGGAGAAGAATTTGAACCAATGGTAGCACATATATCATCATAACAATCATTTTTCACACACAATGAGAAAGTAGACTCATCAATTGCCTCTTCCAAGGCCAAATCAATCTCATTCAAGCCAAGAAGGGAGTAGTCCTCAAATGGGTGATTCATGGCTTCATAAACATTGAACCAAATGACATGATCACCTACTTCCATAGTTATGTACCTATCCTTCATGCTAATGATAGTATTAGCTGTACGCATGAAAGGCCTACCCAAAATCAATGGTTCCTCAACTAAGACCTCAATAGACATGTCTAGGACATAAAATCAGGAGGAAACACTAAGTCTTTGACCTTGACTAAGATGTCTTCCAATAAGCCATGAGGTTTCCTAGTAGTGCGATCAGCTAGTTGTACGATGACACTAGTGGATTTGATGTTTGTGAGGCCAAGAGAGGTGTAAACAGAGTAGGGCATGACATTTATAGCGGCTCCTAGATCAAGAAGAGCATTACTAAAAGGCATGGTACCTATAGTGCATGGAACAATGAATGAGCCAGGGTTTTTACACTTAATTGGGAGATGGGGTTTAAACATAGTAGACACACTAGGACTCAACTGAACACACTCATTGGGTTTACACCTATGCTTTTGGGTACAGAAATCTTTCAAGAATTTAGCACAAGCAAGCATTCCTTTCAACACATCAAGCAAAGGCAAATTAACTTCAATCTTACTAAAAATATCCATCATATCAAGAAATTTCTTTTCTTTTGAAACCTTTTTGCTAAGCACATATGAATTAGGAAATGGAATTTCAGAGAGATTTACCTTTTTACCTTCCCCTTTGCTTGAAGAAGAAGAAGTTGAAGGGTCAAGTACCTTAGCATTTGTTGAAGTTAACACTCCTTGCTTGCTTTCCATATTTGAATTTAGAGAAGAATGCCTTTGTAGAAGCTTTTATTCAACCATACTCTCAAATTTTCCAATAGCAAGGTGAGTGGTTTGATCATAATCTTCACTACCATCAATATCTTCCACGTGTGGTTGCAAGGGAATCTCAACCTCTTCATTGTGCCTATCACTAGAATGCATTCCAGATTTGAAACTCTCAACATTTTCTTCAAATCAGACTTGTTTACCCACTTGTTTACCACTCCTCAAAGAGATAGCATGTACATCCTTAGGATTGATCACAGTGTTGGAAGGCAACCCTTGTCCAATTTCAGCTTGTTGCTTATTGAGGCTATCAGACATTTGAGTGACAAATGAAGTAAGGTTAGAATTCTTAGAATCTAATAACTCCAACTTGTTAAAGATTGTATCAAACTTAGTCCCAATGTCAGAAAATTTAGAATTGGTTTGAGCTCTCTCTTCATCAAATCTCGAGGCTAAGTTACCCATTGAAGATGACAAATTGTTCATACACTTGAGAAGTTGAGAGATGTCATCTTTAGTAGCATGGGATTCAGGTATAGCAACCACTGTTTATTAGGGATTAGATTGGTTTGAAGGTCCTTGAGTTAGAGCTTGATTTGAAGAACTCCCTTGAAATTGATTCTGGTTCCTCCAACCAAAGTTGGGATGGGACCTCAAACCCTCATTGTATGTATTAGAGTAGGGATTCTAAGGCCTTTGATTCTATCCTTGTCTCCCTTGAACAACAGCCGAGACCTCCCCAAGTTGGTGTGGGCAATTAGGAGCAATATGCATGTGAGAGCTACATATGTCATAGCTAGGAGCCACTAGAGCTTGAGAATGTGACCCATGAATGTTCACATTGTTTAGATGGGCCATGAGCTTATTGAGGTCAGTTCTCATATCTATCATTTGGGATGACAAATTATCATACTCCCTTGAAGATCTTGAAGCATGTGAGACTTCATGGACTTGTCTAGCATCCAACCCTTCAAATTGTTGATCATTACTAGCTATCTTCTCAATTAAAGCCCAAGCTTCTTCAGGTGTAAGCAATTGAATAGTGGCTCCAGAAGATAAATCCCAACTCTTCCTATCTTGAGGAAGCAACCCACTATGAAAATATTACACCAATTGAGCTTCTAGGATTTGGTGATGTGGATACTTGGCCAGAAGTTCTTGAAAACGGCACCAATACTCATAAAAAGATTCATGGAGGCCTTGTTTAGCACCGAAGATTTCTTTAGTGAGAGATGTTATCTTTGAAGAAGGGAAGTATTTTTCTAAAAAGTTACTCTTCAAGCAGTCCCAGGATGCTAAAGCATTAGGATTGTGGTGGGGTAGCATCAAGAACCACTCTTTAGCTTTATTTTCCAATATAAAATGAAAGACTTTCCAGCACATCTCATCTAGATCAACTCCCATTGGTTTCATGGAGGTACACAAAATGTACATATTCCTCTAGTGCCTGTTAGGGTCTTCTGTAGGTAAACCATGAAATTTTGGTAAGTGTCTCAACAAAGGACCTTTCAACTCAAAATTAATATTAAATTCTGGACAATAGAGGAAAGGATCAATAATATCAGTAGAAGAGGTAAGATCTTTGATAGTTCTACGCTCCCCAATGGGTAGAGGTACATCTTCTGGAGGAGGAACTGGATCCATGGTAAGATGGGGATCTACAATGAACGAAGAGCCAATATGAGAAGGATTATCACAAATATGTCCAACAACTTCAGTGTCAATGACTTGTCCAAGCCCTACACTAGATGATTCAGCTTTCTTACCTTTCTTAAGTAACCTAATTGTCTTGTCAATATCTTTATCTAAAGGCACAAGTTCAGTTTTCTGAGATCTAGTCATGCACAGTAAGAAGACTCATATGGACACACAAATTACAGCAAAGTAATTGGTCAAATGGTCAATTGAAAAAGGGTTGTATACAGTAAAAATTAGCAACTTGTAGGAAACCAAGATAACTAATCTTTGACAACCAAAAGAGTTAACCACAACCAACAAAATTCAAGTGTCTAAAGAGTAAGACTAGTTTCAACAATAACAAGACAAGTGCAACACAATGGGACAAGAGGCAAATAGGAGTTTCAAGGTAAGAATTCACCTTTTAGGAGAACAAGTTGGTATATCAGTGAAGTAGTACCTCAAACCGCAAGTATGTAAGTAGAGTCACTAGAAGCACAACTTACAGAATGTGATAGCTACATGGAATCTCAAATTTCAACCAACAAATTTCCAAAGATGAAGAATGCAAAGTTGCTCACCACAAAACAATAATGAACCACATAATGGCCACTAAAAACATTATAGCAAAGCAACAAAATACAAATCTCTTTTTGTTTTTTTTTTCTAATTGCAAATGGAATGCAAAACAACTATGAATATGAAAAATGATTAAACCACTATCAAACACTCCAACAATGAACAACTACCTAAAACAAACTCAGAAACACACTAACAACCAAGAAAAATCAAAGAAAACCCTAAGAACAAACTAAATCAAAAACTTAGAAAAATACCAAAAAAGAAAGAAAATTCATAAAAATATAGCAAACCTTCGAATTTGGCTAAAATCCAGCAGACCTAATAGCTTTAGCTATTTGTCTTGCTTAGAATGCTGGGAAAATTTAACCTGTCAAATTTCAAAACTTTTTGGGCACAAATATTTCAGTTCCAGCAAGACAGTGCTAATCGAAAATCAGAATTTAGCCAAAATTCAAATGAGTGCTACACACTTTCTACTAAACTAAGACACACTATGACAACAGAATAGAACACTTAACTACTTAAAACCTTGGCAATCATCCTCCCCAACAGCGGCGCCAATTTTGATGAGCCCATGGCGTGTGAGTTCAGAAAATAAAACTAGTTTTGAAAATGTAGCGTAGTAGCTCAACCTAGGTCGTTCTTGTGAAGAGATTAATTTCCAAGTTCCTAAGTAGTAAAGTGATAAAAAGCCTTAAAGTTGTGAGAAATCTTTTTGAGAATTTGAGTTTAAAACTATGAAGTAATCTAAGCTAAAGCAATATTTTTGTATTTTTTGGTTTCCAAAACAAAGAAGCAAAAGGAATTGAAATTAACACTAACAACAAAGTAAATTTAATAAACTAGAATAATAATGAAATGGGATTCCCTTGAGTTGGGGTTTTAGTATTCCTTGCTTGCTAATGATATGAATTCCACAATATGATTTAAGAGGATAGAACTAAGTTATCACTAGCTCCAAACTTGCAATAATCAATTAATTCATTCTACCGAAGCAATTAAATGAATACCACCAAATAATTCAAACTCAAGGAGATAAATAATTAACTTCCTATTCTAGCTTGTAATTACCATTACAACAATTCAAAACATTCAGTTTAATCATTTAAATCCACTTAACCAAGTTGGAATAAACAATTCAACCTACTCATAATATGAATCATACAAAGCTTAATTAATCAACTCCTAGCTTAACCACCAAGTTTATTCACTTGGCATAACAATCTAGATCACAATTACATACTTAACCAAGCTACATAATCATGAACTAAAAAGAGAGCTTAAAGGAATTCCATTGAAGTTTAGAAGCTCAAACCATTACCCAACTCAAGGAAATCACCAAAGCTTAGCTACTCATGAAGGGAGAAGATGAAGATTGATGAATGAAGTATAGAACAGCCATCGAATTCCAGCAGCCTTTACACCTTCTTCCTTCTTTATTTTCGCTGATGACCTCTTTTACACACATAGCCGCCGCTCTCCCCCCTTTTTTTCCTTCTCGGTGCTGTCTTATATTCCCCTTTTCACACCCCATTCGGTTCAGCAAGTCAACCATTTCAGCTCTCCAATTACTTCCTTTCTTTTTCATTCCATTATTCAGTTGAGCTATTTCTCTTTATTCTCTTCAGTCATTCGGTCCAGCATTGCCTTTATTCAGTCAACAAAAATGGCTCATCTCTTCTCTCTTTCTCCAATTCGCTCTGATTGCTTCTCTTACATTTCTTCAATTTGGTTCAACAATTCTCAATCCATTCTGTTTTGTATCTTCGGTCCAGCTCTTCTATTCCCTTATTTCCATCGGTTCAGCTCCATTTCTTTTAATTCAGCCAGCCGCCACTTGCTTTATTTCTCTTTGCAATTCAATTGTCTTTAGGTTAAAATGTGAGTTGTGCCTTGTTTGGATAAAGTGGTGAAAATATGTTTTATGATAAGTACAAAATTGCAATCACCAAACAAGGCCCTTACTCATTTAACCTCCTCTTAGAAAAAATGTGAAAATAAATTCTGTACTTGTGATGTTCCACTTTTGTCCTTAATTAAGCTCCACAATAACATCTTTTACCTTGACCACTCAAGTTGTGCCACATCATCACCTACAAAATTAGATTCATAAAGGTAATATCTTTTGCTCATAATTAAAGGATAATGGGAATAACAAATATTAATTAGAAATATAACAATGGAACCTCTTTAGTTCCCAAATTATTCTTTTACTAAAATCTCATTTTAAGACTTGATTATGCCCAAAATATTTAATTAAGTCCCACAAAAGCCCAAGATTAATTACTAAAAATATATAAATATTGAGCTGTATCAATTGGTCAACTAGAAGTAATGAAATGGTGGTCGGCTTCACCTCTCCAAGACTGAGTTTCTTGTAGATAGATAAAGATATAAGGTTACACATGCTCCAAGGTCACAATGTGCTTTTTCAAAGGGACATTGACCTATAGTGCAAGGTATGCAGAAGCTTCCTAGATCTTTCAACTTTAGTGGTAACTTCTTTTGTAAAATAGAATTACACTCCTTAGTAAGTGCAACTATCTCAAATTCCTCAAGCTTTTGCTTATTTGAGAGAATGTCCTTCATGAATTTTGCATAACTGGGCATTTAGACAAGAGCGGCTGCAAAAGGAATGTTGATATATAACTTTTTAAAAACCTCTAGAAACTTGCCAAACTATTTTTCTAGCTTTGCCTTCATGAGTCTCTGAGGGTATGGAATTGGTGGTACTTATGGTGGTATATTATCTAGAAAGTTGATTCTTCCAATTATCACATCATCCTCCTTTGGTTTTTATACTTCTTCCTTCTATTTATCTCAGCTTTCTTTCTTTTCTCCGTTATTCTTCTTTTTTAAAATAGGATCTTTCAATTCTTTTCCACTTCTTAATGCAACGGCCTTCACATGCTCCCTTAGGTTTCTTTCGGTATCACTAGGTAGAGTTCCTGGCTGCCTGGACTTTAGCATATTTATAATTTGGCCCATTTGGATCTCCAAGTTGTTTGTTGAGGCTTCTTGGTTTTTGAGTATTGCGTCAGTCCTAACTATGAATTGAGATGTATTCATGGTAGTTGAGCAAGTACATCTTCCATATTCATTTTTTATTGTGGTGGATTTGGTTGTTGAAGAGCTTATTACTTATAGTTCCCTTGCTGCTTGAATGCATTTTGATTGTTCCTCTAACTAAAGTTTAGATGATTTTGCCAACCTGGATTGTAGGTGTTTAAGAATAGGTCATTCCTTTGATTTCCAGCATAATAAGCTTGCTTTGGCATAAATGAGTGTCTTTCTTGACATTGTATGCCCATATGAGGTCCTCCACATCGATCACAGGCTTCAATAGGAGTGCTGGTTACATTTTCTTGGTTTGTCAATGATCCCACTTGCTTAGATATATATGCAACTTGAGAAGACAAAGTTGTACGAACAACGAGCTCGTTCACTCCAAGTGCTTTCTTAGAAATATTACATTTAGAAGGCCATTGGTATGCATTGTCTGCCATCTCCTCAAGTAGATTGTAAGCATCATCTGTATTTTTTCCCATTAGAGATCCTCTAGCTACAACATCTATAAGAATTATGGAGAGGTGCATCATCCCACAATAGAAAGTTTACAGTTGCCACCAATTTGTAACCCATGATGAGGATATTTCCTTAACAACTCCTAATATATTTCTCATACTTTATAGAGGCTTTCTTACTTATGCTCAGTAAATGAGGCAATTTCACTCCTCAATTTAGCAGTTTTTGCTGAAGGAAAGTATTTCTCCAAAAATTTATGTGCCATGAGATCCCATGTAGTTATGCTTCCCACTGGTAACGATTGTAACCAGCTCTTAGCCTTATCCTTGAGTGAGAAAGGGAAAAGTCTAAGTCTAATGGCATCATTTCTAACACCATTATGCTTGAATGTGTCATGGATTTCTAGGAAATTGGCTATATGTGCATTAGGATCTTCTATTGGTAAACCACCAAACTGATTTGCTTACATCATTTGGATTATTGCAGGCTTGATTTCAAATTTGTTAGCTACTACTGGATGTCTTCTGATTTTAGAATACGTCCCTATGACTATTTTGCATAGTCACGGAGTGTTTTGCTATCTGTTGTTTCTCCTCCGGATTTGACATTGGATTGTTTTGGATTGAAGTAGACTGCTCCCAAACTCTTTGATTTCTTTGACAAGTTCTTTCAATCTCAGAATTAAGAGGTTGTAGTTCAGTCTCCTTCGAGCTGGTCATACACTAAGCAAAAGCCAAAAAAGAACACAAGATTAAAAAAACAAATATAATATAAAGACCAAATAAGTATTAAAATTACTTGGATTATAGAAGTGAGTAAAGTATCGTTCCCTCGAGGATTGATCACTCAGTACCAAAATGTGTAATTTTAACTCTATTTAGTCGATCGATTAGTTGGAGATTACTAAATTAAAAATGAATATATATGAATGCAAATGATATAAACAACTATGAGAAAAAGTTCTAGGGGTCATATTTTACTTAGCAAATTCCAGATTCAATCACCTATCTATTTTGGTCCAATTTATTCTACATGATTGATAGCCGAGTTTCCCTTATTTAATTACTAGCCTCTTCCAAGGTCAAGCAATTCTATAATTAATTGCTAATCCAATATATTCCTATATGAGTTCAAACAATTAATCATGCATTGAGATTTATGGAACTCATTAAGACTACATAACTCATATGGATATATTCCTATTTCATATGCAAGTTATGGTTTTAACTATAGGATCTACACACATGCATCTCTTTCTAGTCTCAACATGCATATTGAAATTATTCAAAAGATGACCATTCAATCAAAAGCATTAAAAATAATAATTAAAACTCAATCATGAAGGAAAAATTAAAACTAGATTTAATAAGTTAAGATTCAATCTATCATTAGTAAGTTACATCATTATCCTAGGAAAATAGAAATTTAGCTCATGATGAAATTAAAATTAAAACCAAAATAAATTGAAAATTTCATAAAGATTGAATAAAACTTGAATATTAAAGTCTAAAGCATAAATATACAACAACTAGATGCATGAAAAGGGAGAAAATCTAGCCGTCCCTTTAGGAGATAAAACCTTCTATGTAGGTGGCAACTTATACCATCCATAAAGGAGGACACCTAAGCCTTCCATATCGGAGGCATGCAAGAAGCAAATATAATGTATGAAGTTAACTCTAAAATGGTGTATGTAAAGAGGAGAGGAAAGTAATGGATATGAAATGGTGTGTATCAAATGGGAAGGAGATGATGGCTATATATGGGGAAGAATAGAGTTTGTGAAATGGTAGATGAAGTACTAGGTGAAGAGGAAGATAAAGTGGTACATGAAATATGATAGATGGAATGGTCAGTGGATTTCACATTTTAATCTTCATGAAAGTTGTAGCTCTGGATCTTAGCTTGAAGACGCAAGTGGAAACTCCTCTTTTCAATATTTGCAACTCCAGTTATGGTCAAATTAGTGGGCACAAGTCAGACTTGAACAAATTCATGTCCTCAACTTTCAAGAAAAATTTACAGCTATTGGAGATAGAACTGGGGTTTGGTCTCAACATAAAAGTTGTAGAGCTCTTTCTTTTTGCTTTTTATCAATATAAAGAACATCCCAATCCGACATCTAAAGCTCTAGATATTGCCTGAAAACTGAAAAAGGGTATGATTTAGTATTTTTCAAGAAATTATATTTTATGCCCAAATCATTATTTATTTATCAATTACAAACAAATTCATTAAATTGAGCTCAAATATCATCCACTAAATTCATCATATAAGGGAAAATAAATATACAAATATTTTATTTATCAATTCTCTCTACAAAATTTTTAATGATTTTACAAATCCAAGAGAGTTATTAACTTATTACTCACAATGATTTTCTTTTAAGCCATGTATTCTTTAAGGGGGAGCTTCACATTCACATGTGTTTTATATCTAAGAAGCTCATCTTATTTATTTGAAGAAAATCAATTTTAAATACTCATCTACATTTAATCTCAATTGATTAGTTTTAATTATGAGTTACTTATATATCTTCTTTCCATGTTCTTAATTTTCATATATTTTATAGAAAGGAAACTTTTGATACTTGATTACACTAACCATTCTCATTACAAGAATGCTTTTACTTATAACAAGAGAATTTGCTCTATGCAAGATTATTCTTCAACACACTAAAAGGAAAATATATCAACTTTGAGGATGTATGCTTTAACGATCAATCAGGGAGATATATTGGCTACAACATCCAAAACAAAAAATACATATGCCAAAACAAATGAGTATTAAGTATGCTGAACAAAAGCTCAACTTAATAAGAGAATCCTGGAAACAACATGAATATACATCAGAGTTGCACAACAGGAGTGTAGTGAATATAACATCATGAACAAGCATTGCCAAAGAATAAAACAACAGACTTCATGGAGCATATCATCATTTTTCCAAATCTACATGAGCATTTCTAAACCCTATTTTTTTTAGAATACTTTTCATATATTTGGTTTCAATTTATCATGATTATAAAAGTTATTTTGAAAACCTATCCAAATTGTTTCAAATTTGTTTTCAAGAAAACAATTTTCATATTTACTTCTCTACAAGCATTTCTTCCTTATACTTCAAATTTTTTGCTGATGTCAAATAGGGGGAGAAAAAAGCAAGAAAAATATGTTGCTCTTAATTTGCTTTTATAAATCATACATATTTTTCATAAAGGATTTACCATCATCAAAATGGGGGAGAATGTTAGATATGATTAGTTTTTATCATGTAAAATTTTAAGAGCAAAACGTTTGCATAATACACTTATCTTCTATATGGACCAACTACTATATTTAATGTTGTATATCTTGTAGCTTAGTCAAGCAAAGAAAGAACAAGATTAAAGATATTCAAGAAGATATCTAGTTGGATTATGAAGAATGACCATCAAGTGCAAAAACAAGAAGAAAGAGGTTGAAGAAAGAAGAAGAATGTTATAAGAAAGAAGAACTTGAAAGATCAAATGAGAATATCAAGATTAAAGCTCTTATAAGTGATACTGAAGGTTGGAATGAGTCAATATGAAGCTAAAATGACTTATATGGAAGTTATGGAGTTTCTATAAGGTGTTCCCTTGAATATTGGCTCTCTGCCAAGTTTAGAGGGCATCACTCGAGTAATGGACATGATCACTCGAGTAATCACTCAATGATGAGTACTCTATTTTTGTGCATTATAATAGAGGTCCAGTATTTTGGACATATCTCTCAAATCACATGTTGGATGAACTAAACTTGGTCGCATATGAAACTAGACTCCCAAAATGAAAAATAGACACCAAAATCATATTCCAAGAAGCCCAGATGAAAGAGATATGATCTTTTGAATTTGCACTGAAATCAGCATCTTATTCCAAAATAGCTTTGGTATTTTGGACATAACTCTCAAACTACATATCATTTAAATGCATTCTTCTTGCTTCTAATCACTATATCTAACACTTCATTGTATTAGTGTTTAATGTATTTCTGTAGGAATAAAATGTAGAGATTATTTGAAGAGACAAAAGGTGACTTTACAGAAGTGGAGCATCAACATTCATAACGGCTAGTTTTGAAATTCAAGTAAATGGACAAAAATGCTAAACTATAAATAGTCATATCCTACTCAACTATAAATACAAGAGATTCAAGGAAAGTGTAACAACAATTAGAACTCAACTACGCCAAAAATGCTATGATCATGAATCATCCACTTCTACCCAAATACTCTCTGTTTATCTAGCTTCAAATCATTTACCTTAGAAAGAGAGATTGATTGTATTGTACTTCAGTTATTATAATATCTACTCTGTAAGAGAGTCTATAAACATTTTCAATTGTATTTCTCAATTGATCTCAAGGTAGAGGGACCTTAAGAGGGTTGATATACTTATGGAGAAGCTAAAGAGAAAATTCCCAGTAAGACTTTCTGCTTGAAAGACTTACAATGTGAAAGCAGTAGAGAACGTTGCTACTTGTAAAACTTACAGGAGTATAAGCAGGAGAGAATGTTGCTGCTTGTAAGACTTGCACAAGTAAGAGGGAGAGAAGAGGTCTTCAGAATTGTTCTTCTCATAAGACTTACCGTGTGTAAGAGGGAGTACCTCGACTATGACCTTACAGTGTGTAAGGGGGAGTAATTCAATGAGAGATTTGTAAAAGGCTTCACAAGTGCTTAGCTAAACTTCTGGGATTGTAGCAGTTCTCAAGTACCCAGTTAAACTTTAGGGACGGAGTGGATTGAAATCTCAGGAGGAGCCTAGGGACTAGACATAGGTCGTCGTATATTGGGTCGAACCAGGATAAATCTTAGTTTTCTTCTCTTATAATTTAACACCATTAGGTCAAATTTAACGGTTTTGTGCCGGATGCTCTACTTTTAATACCTTATATGTATTTTTGCCCCCTTTAAAACATAATTGTGCTAGACACTCCCTCCTTAAAACTTCTTTGGTAAATTTTCTCCTTAACCCTACTATTTAAATATATAACTATTGATTTCTGATTCATTACTTTTATAGTTGCTGCTTCCACTAAGGTGAGAAAATATTTTCAAAGTTCTTAAATTTTTATCTTACACCCAATTCACCTCCCCTCTTGGGTGTTAATTGGTTCTAACAATATGGAGTACTGGGCACCGGGTGGTGTCAGAATGAGGAGGACGACTGGGAAAAGCGTACCAGTAAGACTAGTATATGGCCTAGAACTGAGACCAGCATCACCAGCCGGGTTATGGATGGGAGAGTCGGGACATCCACTGTCGGATGGATCTGGGGACCCAAGCATAGTTGACATCTCCTAAGCGAAGACGGTACATGTACCCTATGACTTGCAACCAAATGAGGAGCTTTAAGAGTACGTGCGAGGCAAGTACAGATAGCAATATAAGCATACAATAGCCCAGTTGATCAGTACCTTACTTACCTGGGCACAATAGACACTCTGTATAGGAGGCAGGAACCGTTGGAGATAGATCTCCCGTATGAGTTCTGGATCTTCACTACCATGGAATTCTTCCCGGACACAACCATTTGGAACCAAAAGAAGAATGACATAGTCAAGAAGGGCCCGAGAGATTACTTTGGGTAGATCATAAAGCATATTACAGACTTCATACAGAGGCCCATGTACCTAGAGTGATGTAAGGTCCAAGCACTATATATTTTGGGTGACCGTAGGTAGCCGAGACATCTTTTGATATGAGGGCTAACGTAGGGAACCGGTGGACGGAAGTAGACAAAGCGGGTCTGTATGTTTTATATGGGTACATAGAAAGTTAAGCGTGCTTAACTCAAGGCAATCATAGGATGGGTGACCCCTTGGGAAACTCTATATATAGTTAGGATTTGATGATAAAAAAGAACAAAGACTTATTGTACAGTAAGTTTAGGACATATGATGCATAGTACAACTTCCTAACTGGTGTAAATACATGTTATGTGTATGAATGACATACTTGTGTACTTGATGTAACCCCCTCACCGTAATTATATCCGAATTATGAAATTTAAGTGAAATATAGACCAATAAGACGAAAACACATTTATAATCCCTAATCTTCAAGATGGGGTATACCGAAAACAGTTCAAAACATAGTTCATTTGGTCTCACATTCACCTTCGGATATAACTACCTGTGCAGTTAAATCACATGAAAAATATCAGAGTGCGTAAGTAAAATCCCGGCAACCCCGGGTTACTTGTATATATACACAATAGGTTCAAAGTTTCCCAAAATAAGGATTACATATGCAAAAATATTATCTACAACTCATATACATGCAGTAATCCCAAAATCTTATTAGATAACCAACGGTTCAAAATCAAAATGTCCATACGAGATCCTAACCACTCCGGGTTGGCCACTTCTGTAACACCCATGTTTTGAAAGCATATAGATGGCATAAGTGTAGTATATCTTTAAAAAGGAGACCAGTAATCTTTTGTAAACAGCAGAAGTTCCAACTTCAAGCAGGTGTGGAGCTACACTTGAATAGGTTTTCAAAATTCTTTTCAAAAATCATTTTCAGATTGGGTCTCATATTATTTTATGATTTATTTTAAGCCATCAGTTTTAGGTTCATTTCTTCATATCAGAGTGTTTACTAATAAGTTATCTGCTGAAACCCAAGCTATTTTGTTTAATTAACAGCCCTAGGAGGACGGTTGTCCACTACTAGTACAAATGTCGTTGCGCGCTCATTTATATACAGGCAGTTACATACATGTCAGTACGAGACTGACTACACTTAAATACAAATTACATACAATCTCCAAAATAGATAACTAACAGAAAATTAAATTCTAAGTCCTTTGCTTCATTCGCCCGTGTTTACCTTCTTGCATGAGGAACTACTTGCCCGAGCTGAAAATTTGTTTTGGAAAAATAGGGTGAGATTCAATGAATCTCAGTAGTAACAGATATCACTCATATAAAATGCACATATATCATGCCATGTCAAACAAAGTTACAGTACAATCAACATATTCATCATTCAGAGACAAATTCACAATATGCAGAAAGCATAAAGTTACCAATTCAAGGACAACCGTCCCTTGCCATAGTATTGGGAAATTCTACTGAGCCTTAGCCCTTCTCATCTGAATGTTTTAAATTCACAATGGTACAACATATAACATATCACATAGTATGTGAGGGATAAGTTACTACCTGACAATTTTTCCAAATCTTGATCTTGATTGACGTGCTTTGAACGTCCTGGGCAAGTGTCAAGTCCTATAAATTATAATTAACGGGCAATGAGTTTTTCTTAGTCCAACTCTTCATAAATTATTCTCTTATGTTGGTTACCATTAGGGTCACTACATTAGGCCCGATATGAAGCTAATGAGCTCAAGCTACTCCAAATGCTTAACTTAACTCTTAAATGTCCAATTTTATTACAAAAACATTTTGCTTTGAATTTTCGCACAATTACCAAAAGCTGGCAGATTTTTCACTGAACTTTGAAAAATCAAAACTAATTCTAGAAAAATCGAATTGGGGTGATCCAAAATTCTATATAACCCTTATTAAGTCTATTTTAAGGGAAAAATACTTTTAGTAGTTGTCTGACTGCGCACACTTCCCATTTTTTCTTTTTCTCCTTGCTGCCAGCAAATCTGACCAATTTAATGGTCTACTTCAAACATTCATAACTCCTAGTATACTTATCGAAATCCTTCATAATACCTATCAAATTAAAGGTCTATAAGTGTACTTTAATTATGGAAAATCTCATAATCAAAAGATGAATTTTGGATAGTGAAATTTTCGCCACAACAAAAACGCACACTGGCAACTTTGTTGCACAAGCACACTTAATTTCCAATTTTTGAATCTTTAAACCAGTCTATCAAAAATTATAACCAGAGCCTATTCCCACACTATTTTTCATGTAGAATCCAATGGAAAGCTCAAAAATACCCAAATCAAATTATTTCTACCATATTTAGCCCCCAACCGAAATCTGCCTCCCAAAACAACAAAAATTCCACTTTGTGATTTTAACAACCAACAAGTCTAATACTTCTCCAAATATCATATATCACCTTATATATGATTAAAACATCTTCCTTCTTCAAAAAAAACCCCTTGAATGAAAAACATGGGTGGTTCATGAGCTAAGAAAAATTCAATGAAATCACAAAGTATTCGATTTAAAGAAAGCCTACTCTTACCTCTTTGTGTTTCTACAAGTGGTTCGGTATTCCAACGGTACTCCAGTAGACTAATTGGCACAAAACACCTCAGATGAGAAATCTAAGACCATAGAATTGAAGCTTATAGTTAGTAGAGGAAGTTTCCTGAAGGACTTACCAGACAATAACGGTGATTCAAGGTTGAAATCGGCTCGGTAGTCAAGAAAACTCACTATTCTCTCCTCTTTCTCTCTTCTTGTGTTCTTAAGCTCAAGAAATTTGATTCATCTTTCTCTTTCCATGCTTGCACAAAATTTTTCCATTTAATTAGGCATGGATGGTTGTGATTTAATCACATAAAATGATCTCATCTCATCTTGCCACGTGTCATACAACCATTGGTTTTCCACTTTTCTCTTTCTTCGGTGGGTCTTAAATGGTCAGGGGAAGGGAAGGCCTGGCAATTTCCTGGGACTTATGGGTTCGGTGCTCGACTCATAAAGTAAGCGACCCAGCCGGAAATCAGTGAATTCCCCAGACTCAGATGCTAGATGGCGTACTCTGGAGATGACAACATGAAAGGCTTAAAGTGGGTGTAATGATATGTAATGATGAGGGACACATGTCACCCCCTCATTTGGCCAACATAAAAACACGTTTTTACTTTGTAATAATTTTGGGATACTTGTTATTTCCTTATTTGGCCAATACAAAAGATGTGTCATCATGAGTCATAATGAGCTGTCATTACATACTTTACTGAAGTTCTTTTTAATAAAGTTGCTTCATCAGTGCATTACCCGAAATTCCATGTGGGATCCACGTGGGACCATGGCACACATATCGATGCATGTCACAAAATGCCCGAATTCCTCTGATCTCTCAACTGACGCCCCTGAACCCTACAGCCACAGACGAATTTTGCTCCGACTTCTTACACTTGTATTTTTACAATCTTGACTTCCGATTTCCATGAATGACACAATGGACATCTGGGAATTCCAAAAGTAACTCTACCTTTAATTTATAAATACCGAGATTTATTTTATTCTACTATTTCCATATTTACACGTTTTTAGTATTACAAAATTTGGTATATTACAGCTTCCCCTTTGAGCCACTTGCCTTGTCTGAAATGTTAGTCATTTGGAAAGAGTGAGATTCTAAAGAATCCCAGTAGTAACAAATCACTCATACAATATATAAACACAAAGCATATAAGTTCATCATGTTCAGCAGCAACACTGTGAGTCATGGCTCGTGCCACAACCAACAGCACTCATGGTTGTATAACAATGCTCAGTGCCTGCTTTCATGGTAAACACTATGCCAGCTTTCATTGTAATCTCAATGCCAGCTTTCGCTGTAAACACTATGCCCGCTATTGCGATAAACACTATGCAGCAGCATCACAAAGTAGCAACAACAAGCACATAATGCATGACATGCATACATACAGTACATTTACACAAAGTATAAGAGAGGAGTCACTACCTGTATCTTTCCTGACGTTTTTCGGCACAGTGGGCTCACGAGTCTCACAGATGTCAAATCCTATAATCAAATTAGGGACAACCAATCAATCTCATTTTCCAAATGCTTATTTCTATAATACTCTAAGTTGGTTACCATTTAAACTCTTTAGGATAACCATTAGAGGCCTAAACACATGCTAAAAGGGTTGGAAGAAACTACCTGAAGACCCCCTTTCAGAAGCACAACATTGATTCTCAGCTGGCTCATTCGAGTGAAGATGACCTCACTTGAGTGATAAGAGACTTGCACTCGAGTGAGAATGGCTCTCACTCGTGAGTGTTTGACAGTGAGCAACCACCTTGGGTAGAAAGTGCTCACAACACTCGAGCATAAGACTTCGTACTCGAGTGATGACTCCAAATTCACTCGAGTCCCCAAAAGTGCAACACAGAAAGTGAGAACCCGAGAGCACATGCAACAACAGAGGGAAGAGCTCACTCGAGCACCACCCTTAGCACTCAGGTGAGGAGCCCACACTTGCGAGTGTCAAAACACACTCTTGAACATTGACTATCAAGTGATGACCCTAGAGCAACCCTAACTTTGAACACATGCCATCACTCGAGTGATCACCAACTTCACTCGCGGTTTAAGAAGTGCACTCGAGCCTCCTTCAAGAGAACTAGGCAAAACACAAAGAGAAAAGGGACAATACATGGCAACACTCGAGTGTGATCCTCCCTTACTCGAGTGATGCTATCAGATTGCCCAGATCGTAGTAAATGACAGAAAATCCCAGAATGGTCAAAATTAATCCCAATGGTTCCCAAACTCCACTCAAAGTTTATTACCACTTAAAATTGCCTAAGGAACACATTGGTAACTTCTAAAACACCCAAATACCTTTTTATTCACAATCTAACTCTTGGGTCTCTAATTCACACAATACTAAATTCCAATCAACACACTTCCAAACTTCAAAACTATAACCAACATTCAAATAACTTAACAATGAACTAATTCCAACATCATCTACTATGAAATTCATGCATCCAAAATTTACACAAAACCAGGGAAATTTCCTGATTTTATCAAATTTATCCAAAAATCACAACAAATATCTCAAAAAGCCTCAAATGCTTACCTCTTCACTTTGCCAAAACTAGAACCTTGATTCTCCAACTTTCAAATTACTCCAACACCCAAATCACCGCTATTCAAAATTTTGAAATCACCAAGATGAAGCTCTCAATGAGGTGCACAACATTAGAGAAGAGGTTTAGGGCATTAGAGATCAACTAAAACATCAAAATCTCACCTTTCTTCTTCCTTTTCTTCTTGATCACCAGAAAAATGGAGAAAGAAAGAGATGGTGATGATGAGAGATGGTGAGGATAATGATGATGTGTTTTCGTTTCCCTTTCCTCACACAAACCACATAAGAGAGAGAAGAGAGAGAAAAAGTGAATTTTTGTCTTCTAGCACTATCCAATGGTCCACAACATGACACTTGTCATGATCTTGGTCACTCCCTCCATGAGTTCATACCAATGCAAAGCATAAGATTCTGATCCATAGCCAATAGATCTCAACCCTTGATCTCTAATCACCAATGAGTTTCCTCTTTGGTAACTGACCAATTGGTCGATAAATTTCAAATTTTACCATTTTGCCCCTAGTTTCACTATGATTATTAAATCATCACTACGAACATTTATTTTAAATTTGAATCACATTTATCCAAAAGTGTTTAATTACACTAATTACAATCAATCTCAAAGCCATTAGCCCTTAATCTCAAATTGGGTCATTACACTTGACTTTTGAGTTATGACAAAAATACCATTGGGATCATATGAACTTATTTTCTCTGTTTTCATATAGTGATATACAAAGATGCATAAGCGGGACATAATAATGAAGCACCTGACCCTCGACCTAATCTAATACAGCAACAGATATTAGATATACTTATATAGCAACAGGCCACCATGAACGATATTAGGGAGGAACCGTGAGAAGTACAACAGAGACAGGATCATCTAGAAGATCTAGTAAGGAAAGACGATGAACTTAATCTGCCTGAGAGACCTCAAGCAGAAGATTCTTTGCCTGATCCTGAGGCTGATATACAGATTAGGTATGAAGTTTTAGTACACAAAAACTCCTATCTTTTGGGGGAAATTTGATCTACAGCTAGCTGAAGACTGGCTATCATTATTAAAGAAAATTTTCACCATCTTGGCTTACTTCGATGAAATTAAAGTCCTACTGGCAATTTATAAGATGGAAAGCGATACTGACAGATGGTGGAAGAATACTAAGCTGATTCTTAGGGGAAGGAATATTCTAGTAATGTAGGAATTATTTGAGGAGAAATTCAACAAGAAATACTTTCCCCGATCAGTCAAGCTAAAAAAGGAGAAAGAGTTTTTAAACATACAGCAGCATAAAAAAGAAGGCTTTGATGAGTACCTGGCATGCTATATCATGTTGTCTCAATATTCTGCACACTTTAAATATTGGGATAATAAGAGTACAACTCAAATATGATGATAGAAGGACTAAAGCCAGAGCTGAAAGAGAAACTTGTTTTCAAAAATTTCACTGAGTTCAATAAGGTAGTTAAAGAGTGTCAGATCATAGAGCACAATCTGATGAATTTATACTCCCATATCAAAGTTTGCAACAAGAACACAACAGGTAGTGGGAAATCTTCTTAAAAGAACAGTTATTAAGCCAGACCTTCAGACAGAAGCAGTAATAAAAAGCCATACTAGCTTGACAACAGAGTAATCAAAGACCCCCTGGGAACAGAACCTATAAATACTGTGAAAATTCTTACCATCTTGTCAAACATGTGGGCATGCGAGGCGGCCATCAGCACCCCTAAGGTAAGCACCAGGGTCAAAGAGACAGATAGTTTGTTACAACTGCCATAAACCAGGACATTTTGCAAAGGATTGTTGATAGCGACAAGAGCCCAGAGAGACTAGGTCACAAGTTTACGGTAAGGTTTTTGCTCTGACACAGGAAGAAGCCCAAAAATCATAAGAGTTGATACGAGGTATGATTTCTCTCAATAGTAATCCATACAAGCATTGTTTAATTCAGGAGCTAGTCATTCATT
This sequence comes from Inga laurina, assembly GCA_963855925.1. Taxonomy (NCBI): domain Eukaryota; kingdom Viridiplantae; phylum Streptophyta; class Magnoliopsida; order Fabales; family Fabaceae; genus Inga; species Inga laurina. The sequence goes on along the minus strand of OY979706.1, from coordinate 27,823,357 downwards.
TATTGCGTACGACTGAGTAAGACGGCTAAGCTTGAGTGTGTATCGATTACCGTATGATCTAACGGTCTCTATGCCTATAGGTAATGGGTTTGTCACAACCATGGTTTGCTTAAATTCCATCATGAATGTAGAGGGACATGAGTCCACAGTAGTTCTAATTTATGTGCCACTGAATAAACTGAAGGTAATTCTCAGGATCAACTTAATGACTGCAAACAATATATTACTTAACTGTGGAAGTAAAAGGGTCATTTACCCTAATCCACCATCGAAGGCTAATGCAAAAATCAACCTAAACTTTCTCTCTGCAACTGAGGCCAAGAGATGCTTACATAAAGGTTGCTAGGGATATATTATGGTTTTCTTAATACAAATAGAGGCTAAAACAACATTGGAGAATATATATGTAGTGAGCAAATTTCCTTATGTATTTTCGGAGGATATCAGTGAATTACCCCCATACAGGGAAGTAGAGTTCACAATTAAGACTAGGCTTGGAGCAAGACCGGTATTCAAAGCCCTATACAAAATGGAGCCAAGTGAGATAGTAGAACTGAAAAGGCAGATTGAAGAACTACTAGAGAAAGAGTTTATTAGACCCAGTGTCTCACCATAGGGAGCTCTAATGCTCTTTGTTATGAAGAAAGATGGAAGCCTAGACTTTGTATTGATTACACGGAGTTAAACAAGGTAACTTTCACAAACAAGTATCCACTTCCCTGAATTGATGATTTGCTCGATCAACTATTGGGTACATATGTGTTCTCAAAAATTGATTTGAGATCTGGGTATCACCAACTTAGGGTAAGGGCAGAAGATGTGTCAAAGACTACTTTCAAGACAAGATATGGCCATTATGAGTTTTTAGTAATACCATTTAGGCTTACCAATGCACTTACAATGTTCATGGACTACATGAATCAAATTTTTTGTCTATACTTAGACAATTCGTGGTAGTATTTATCAATGATATTTTGGTATACTCTCAAAGCATAGCGGAGCATGAGCACCATCTAAGGACTGTACTGAATACATTGAGGGACAAGTAACACTATACCAAGTAGAGCAAATGTGAGTTTTGGCTTTTAGAAGTTCAATTTCTGGGCCATGTTGTCTCACAATAAGGTGACTCAGTAGATCCAAACAAGATGGAAGTAGTACTGAACTAGAAGAGGTCAGAAACTATTTTTAAGATACACAATTTTTTGGGTCTTGTCAGGTATTATAGGCAGTATATACAAAATTTCTCCAAAATAGCTTTGTCATTGAAAATTTAACATGAAAAACTCAAAATTTTATGTGGGACAACAGTTAAGAGTAGAGCTTCACAGAGCTAAAACAGAAATTAACAATAACACCAGTGTTGACAATCCTAGATTTGCAGTTAACCTTCATAGTTTACACAGATACCAGAGGCATAGATAAGGTTGTGTTTTGATGTAGCAAGGTTGAGTAATGGCATATGCATCACGTCAACTAAAGTCTCACGTGTACAGATTTCCTACACATGATCTTGAGTTAGCAGAGATTGTCTTTGCTTTGAAAATCTAGAGACACTATCTCTATGGGCCGACTATGGAGCTTTACAGCAAAAAAGAGAGCTTGAAATATCTGTACGATTAGAAAGATCTAACATGCAGCAGCACATGTGGATAGAGTTGCTCAAAGATTACAATCTAGTGATCAAGAATCATCCAGGTAGCAGCCCTCTTGATTAACTGGCAAAAGCTGATTGAGACTTCAGAGTTATCAACTTTTTGAATCAGATTATGATTAACAGTAGTAATATCAATCAGGCAGAGAATGACCTGAGAGCAGATATAGAAGAAGCTTAGATGCAAGATAGATGTGCCAAGTCTAATAGAGATATGATCGTAAAGGGAGAGACTCAGGAACATGACTTGTCACCAAGTGGGCTAGTTAGGTACCAAAAGCGGATATACGTTCCACCGTGAATGGAGCTGAAGCAGCAAATCCTAAAAGAGGCACACAAGAATAAATATATTCTACACCTGGGAGCAACTAAAATATACCATAATCTGAAGTCCACATATTGGTGGCCGAGCATGAAACAAGATGTGACAAGGTTCATTGCTTATTGTCTTACTTGTTAAAAAGTGAAAGCCAAGCATCAACGACTATCAGGACTACTGTAAAACCCTACAATTCCTAAGTGGAAATGGGAAAGTGTCACCATGGATTTTTTGATAGGATTACGTAAGGTTTAAAATCATGAAGTGATATAGGTAATAGTAGACCGATTCATGAAGATAACCCATTTTCTCCTAATTAGTATTTTCTACTCTCCTAATAAACTCGTAGAAATCTACATTAAGGAGATTACGTGTCTACATAGTACACTAAAGAACATCATATCTAACAAAGATCCTTGATTCACTTCTAAATTTTTGAAGATAGTGCACGAGGCTTTCGGTACCAAGCTTTAATTCAGTACAACCTATCATCCTCAGACAGAGAAACAAACTAAAAGAACAATCCAGACACTAGCTAGAGGATATGCTTAGGGCATGCGTGATAGATTTCAAAGGCAGTGGGGATCAATTCCTTCCCTTGGCGGAATTTGAATACAATAACAGTTATCATTCGAGCATTCAAATGGCTCCTTATAAAGCATTGTATGGAAGGAAGTGTTAGTCATCCTTGTACTGGATAGAGCTATTTGTGTGGCAGATGATGGGCCGAATATAGTTGATAAAACCATTGAGCAGATGAAGCTGATCAAGCAGAGACCGGTAGCTGCTCAGAGCAGGCAAAAGAGCTATACTGATAAGAGGTGAAAACCTTTAGAGTTTGAAGTTGGAGATCATGTGTTCATGAAGGTTTCACCTATTACCAGCATTTGTAGGGCACTAAAGGTGAAGAAGCTGAGCCCTAGGTATATTGGTTCTTTTGAAATTTTGTCTAGGATTAGACTAGTAGCATACCAGATAGCTTTACCCCCGACCTTGGGCAGGCTACATGATGTCTTCCATGTCTTACAATTGAAGAAATATCACCCTAGCCTAGAACATGTGATCTAATACAAAGAGCCAGACGTGTGGGCAATCTTATGTATGAGGTCACACCTGGCCAAATTATTGATTGGCAGAAGAAACGACTGAGGCACATAAGTATCCCATTCATCAAAGTTGTCTGGAAGGGATTATGTCCTAGAGAAGAAACATGGGAAGCTGTGGGAGACATATAAAAGCGTTACCCAGAATTAATAAGCCGGTACATGTAGCAAATTTCAGGGATGAAATTTATTTAAGGGGGAGAGAGCTGTAACATCCCATTTTTAATCACCAATATTCCTTGTTTGTAATAGATACATTTAATGGAATAAAATGGTGAATTGCGATGTACATGAATTTTTATGAAAATGTAATAGGATAATGGCAAAATGGAATTTGCCAACAAAGCAAGAAGCAATTTATTTTTTTCCTTTTCTCTCTATAATTTTGGTTAAATAGGGAAATAAAGGGGACTATATATTTACTTGGTTAATATTAATTTAAGAAGAGGAAAAACAAGAGCCAAGTAAATTGTAGTTGAAAAGTCAAAAAACATTACAAATAAAGTATTAGTTTCAAGAGATGAACAAAGTAATTATTTATTTCCCTTTTCTTCTTGGTATATCGATCAACAAGGGAAAGTAAAGGGAAATGAATTACTTGGACCATAGTAAAAGAGCAAGAAGTAACCATAGCCAAGTAAAATTGCATGTGGTAAAAAAGTTGCCATAAAATAATATTATTTCATGAAAGCACAAGGGATATTTGAAGAAGCTAATATCTCTCCTCTCCTTCTTCACTTTTGTTCAGCTGAAACAAAATAGAGAGAGAGGAGCTTCAAGCACTCAAGAGCACAAGAAGGGTATTAGGGTTCCAAGAAGCAAGAACTCAAGGTAAAAGCTTGTAATCTTAATGATTTTGCATTCTAATCACCTTGGAACTTCCTCTAATCTATTCTCCTCTTTGAAATCCATGGATAACAAGCTAAATCAAGAGTATAAAGAGAGAGAGAGAGGGAAGAAGGCGTTGAGGAGAGAGAAAGTTGTGAATCCAAGAGGTAATCACATAAACTTGATCCTCTTATGCTATATGATGGAGTTGCTCTTATTGTTGTTTTGGTTTGGTTTTTTACTGTTTTGTAAATTTGGGCTGATAAAAACCCTAGGGGAAATGTTGGCAAAATATCATCTAATCATGTTCATTTAGTGTTTAAGTGGTTAATCATATGATTAGAAGTGGGAAGGAAGTGGTTAAGCAAGAGAAATCAAGAAAACACACTTTCCCTCAAAAAACCCTAACTTTCAGCCAGGAGCAGAACAAGAGGGAGGAGCTGGAATTTTGCAATGCTGCTAGTTCTATTGGATTTAGAAGGGAAAATTGTGGGGAATATAGGTGTTCATGATTTTGGATGTTGGTATGCAAAGCTGGAAATTTATGAAGTTGTAAGTGCATGCTATTTGATTGTCTCACTAGAGGCAATAGATTGTACAATGAAATTCATTAGTCAAGCCTACTCCAAAAATTTTGAAACATGGCAGGATTAAAGTAAACATCTGGAGCTTTCATTTGATAGGTAGTTTGTAATTTTTGGGAAAGTATATTCAAACATATGAATTTTCAAAGTTGTACCCAATTTTTGAAAGTTGATATTCGACAGTGTAAGTTTGGCGAATTTTCTGGGAATAATGTGGTTCAACTGAATAAACTTAAGTATTTTTTGAAGAAAATAAATTAAAGAGCTTTACTTAGGCTTTAGAATTAGTCAAATTCAGTTTTCCCATAATTAATTATAAATTTTCAAAGTTGACTGAAAATCTTCCAGTTTCTTGAAACAGTGAAACTACACTATGCAAAATTGTACTGTGCAGAAAATGTGATAACTGTATTAGATAACCAGCAGAATTTGATTTAAAGGAAGTAATGGTATAGGTAATAATTAGTTACTTGTAACTTTAATTTTTATATTAACTGGAAAATTCTCGAGCTTAAACCAAGGTTAGGACCGACCGAGGAATTGAAAAGAAGTTAAATAGTAACTTTTCTTGCATATACTATGTGATTATTATATGTTTGAGTATGCCATTCTCTATAACATAAGCATATTGTCTTGGGCATGCATATTAGCCTAGTTGTGGTCTAAAACCCAATGGAGGTGTAAAGTTCAACCAGGTTTGCAAACAGTCATTTGGCCTTAGACATTGTGCACACAACATTCTATCATACATATCATTCTATCATCTTATGTAAAATGGTGTATTGTATATTTCTTTTCAAATTTTATATACCTAAAAAAATGTTGCTTTTGAGATTCACACAAATCTCATCCTTTTTCAAACTGTAAAACATTACAATTGAGGCAGCAGCTCAAAAAGCAAGGTACTGGCTACCGATGAATAGAGTCCTGGTGCATATCGAAGCTACTGTGGTTATCTATGTTTGTACTTTTGTTTGTTTTGAACACTCTATACATTTATACATATATTTTAAACCCTAGGGGAAATTTTCTGTATTGTAAACAAGTACTTAATGTCAGTATTTTTCACTATTTTTTGTATGCCTTACGAAACTATGCGCTTATAACTCTGTGAATATCAAAATGTTAAGGGGTTTGATCATATAAACTGTTAACTTTATTTGAAAATGAATGAATTGAGTTTCTAATTGTGATTCATTCTCTCAATCTCTCAAGTTTTTAAGGGTAAGTGTTTCGCTCAAATTCAACCAAAAAAATTGCACTACTATAAGCTTGTTGAAAATCCCAATCTCCATTACCTAATTCACATGCATAATTCAAATCTGAAGGACTTATTGAGGGTTGCAATGGGGCTAAGGTCAAAGGAATGTAAAATGTGTAATATCATGAATTGTAATTAAGGATTAATAACTTCAAAGTGATGTAATTAATGATAATTAAACACTTTTGAAGTATGTGATATGAATTGTGATTAAAATATGTTTGTTGATGGTTTAGTAAGCATTGTGTCAATCAGGGGCAAAACGGTAAATTTACTTACCAGTTGGTCAGTTACCAAAGAGGAGACTCATAGGTAACTTGAGATCAATGGCTAGGATTTGTTAAGCAAGAGGTGGAATCAAGAGTGCATGGGTTGTATAGAATTTATAGAAGGAGGATGAGATTTTGCCATGTGTCTAAATGAGAGCCATTGGATTGAAGTCAAAAAGTCAAACATTTTTCCCTCTCTCTTTCCTTGTCAAAGTCGGCTGTGTATGTGTATGTGTATGTGTGAAGGGAAAAGAATTGCATCATCATCCTCTCACTCTCTCATCTCTCTCCTCACTTCCATTTCCGTCCCAAGCTAACCAAGAAAGAGAAAGAGAAAAGCTTGGTTTTAGAATTTTGAAAAGTAGTGATTTGGTGTTTGTTCAAATTTGAAAGTTGGAGAAACGAAGATTTGATCTTACCAAGTGAAAGAGGTAATGATTTGATGCATTTTGATGGTTATGACTTGAATGTTGGATAAGTTCGTAAATTCAGGAATTTCACCCTAAATATGATGTTAAGTGAAATATAGGAGTTAGATGGAATGTTATTGTTGTATTGGTAACCTATTGTGCCTTGGAGTCATTGGGATTGATTTGAGGAAAATGGAAATAAAAGTGTTGGTGATTGAGTGTTGGAATTAAAATGGAGACCTAAGAGCTAGATTGTTGTTATGATGTGATTTTGGGTATTTTGTAGTTACCAAGAGGTTCCTTGTGTCCAAATGAGTGAGAATAAGCTTTGGCACAAGTTTTAGGACCGTTGGTAGTGAAATGGGTAAATCTAGAAAACCTTATCAGTTGCTGTGTTTCTGGCTTCTGATGCGTATTACTTGAGTAAGGGATGAGCTCACTCGAGTGCATCAGTAGGTTTCTGTTTTCTTTGGTGTTCTCAGTGGTGTTTTCGAGTGGAAATGTGAGAGTGCACTTCTTGACTCGCGAGTAAGATATGATCCCACTCAAGTGAGCATGAGCATGCTCGAGTGAGGGAGTAAGTCTAAGACTTTGGAATTTATGGTTGCTCTAGGGTAGTCACTCGCGGTACCTCACTTCTTGGTGCTCGAGTGCATTGGAGGTCATCACTCGAGTACAGCTTCCAGTGCTCGAGTAAACGTGAGGGATATTGTGAGGTTTGCTCTCGGGTAAACACTTTCTGTGTTTCACTTGCTGGGACTTGAGCACAATTGTGGGGCATCACTCGAGTGAGGTGTTCATCACTTGAGTGAGGTAGCCCAAAATTAGTGCTTCTTTTTTTGAAAAAGGTGTCTTTGAGGATAGTTACCCCAACTCTTTAGGCATATATTTAGACATTTAATAACCACTTAAAGAGTTCATATGAATACCAACTTACAGTATTACGGAATTAAGAACTTGGAAAAGAGATTGATCTATTGTCCCTAATTTGGTTTATTGGATTCGACATCTACCGTCCTCGTGAGCTAGCAAACGTTAGGAAGGAACGAGGTAGTGACTTTTCTTTTATACCATATGTAATGCATTGTATGTGTGTTATATCATTGGTTTGTGATAAATTCGTATGCTGTGATATTTGTGGATATGTGTAAGCACCACCATGCCAATAGTCCCTGAGTTGCTAACAACGGTTCGGGCTAGGACAGAGTGCCTTCCCGACGGTAAAAGGGGATGAGGATAGGTTGTGAGATGTGAGGTTATGTGAAAAGCTAAAAGGCTATTGTGAATGCCGACGGGCCAATTGTGAAAGCCGGATGGCTATATGAGCTATAAGGCTATGTGTATACACTGCCACACCAATAGTCCCTGAGTCGCTAACAACGATTCGGGTTAGGACGGTGTGCCTTCCCAAAGGTAAAGGGGATAAGGGTGGAGTGTGATTTGTGCTACTATCGTTGTATGATGATTTGCTTACATGATGTGTACTTATGTGTGGTATAAATGTTCTATTACTACTAGGATTCTCTTGAATCTCATTCTTTCCTTTGACTAACATTTTAGATAGGGCAAGTGGCTCTAAGGAGAAGTGTACGACCCAGTGGTTAGAACCTTATAGGGACATTTAGTTCGGGCCATGTTGGTTATTCATTTTGGATAGGGATTTTTGTATGACATTTTTGAGTTGTAAATAGTTTTAAACACATGATGGTGTAATCCCCTAGTTGGGAACTAAAACCCTAAAGTTCTATGAATAGATGAAACTCGGGGGTTGCCGGGAATTTGGTTAAACACTCTGATATGCATAAATGTATATTAACTGCGCAGGTAATTATATTCGAAATTTGAAATTGAGACCAGGATGGGGAAATGTTTTTGAAAATTTTGTGACAACTCTACGGTAAGGTAGGCAGTCAAAGTGAGTTTTAAATTATCTGATGATCTCTAACCCAATTTAATTATGGGATATCGAATTATAATTATGCTAATCGAGGCAGGGGGTTACAAAATGTGATATGAATGACTACATTTAAGAGATTAATAGAGCAATTGAAAAATGAGCCAACTTATGAATAAATTTATCTCATCACAACAACCCATAATTTTAATTCAAATACTCAATATCTCTCTTTTTGTTTCTTCTCTTTTTTTCTCTTTTTTCTTTTTTTTACTCTGTAACTCTAAAGTTGATGATATATACACCCTCACACTTGTCAAAAGCCCATTTCACAAAAATTTCAAATGTTATGCTAATCTTCCAAATGAGGTAAAAGCACTTGATATATCATTAAAACACATGTTAATAGGTTGAGAATAAAGAAAAAATCAATTAGGCCTAAAGGGGCTTATCAATGATATAATTGCAAGGTTGACTATTTGGCTCTGGCTAAAAAAAGAAAATGAATGCCTTTATCATTTTTGAATGTACATGTGAAATATAATCTCAACCAGATTTAAAACAAGTTCTAGAGTGACAACTTTATAGGTGAATGTCATACACAACAAAAATAATCATTATTGATCAAATATTCTCAAAAGCTCATAGTCAAGGGTTTCAAACTTAGCTCATTCAATCTCAAAATTCATCATCAACCCTAACAATCAATTGTTCAATCATGCTATGAAATCTCAAAATTCAATTGTTCCATATTTATAACTTATTCAAGATCATTAAAAAGCACTTAAACATGATGATTTTTTTAAATTTTTTTAAAAAATGAACAAAAACATGTAACTAATAAATGCGTCTCAAGAGTTAAGAATAACTCTTTACTCTGCCATCTTTGCACACCCCATACATCTAATGATTTTACTAACTAATGATTTGTTTTTTACTACTCTCCTAACCTAAATCAGTCATTGTCCTCAATGTCTTATAGAGCTTAGAGAAAGTTTTTATTTAAAAACATAAACACACAATAAACCAATATGCTAAGAGTAAAACCAAAAGATTAAAGAAAGTTACAACAGAAGAGTTGCATCTGGATTTTGCTTCTGATTGCTATATGAAAATTGCCCACCTATTTTCTTGAATAACATATCTAGTTTAGGTTTATAGTTTACAGTTGTTCAATCAGCTTATCAATAGTTGAGAAATTATGGAATAGTAAGTCACTTGGGGTATGAATCCTGTTTCCATAGCATTATCAAAAAAAGACAACATATCATCATAAAAACATTAACATTTAACAATCCTAATGGCTTTTTGTGAAAGTTTAGCTTAGCCCAATATGCAATGCTAGAAATCCCATCCAACGTCTCCAAACTACCGAGTAAAGTGATAAAAGCTTCAGCATGGTGAAACATACGTCCTATTTGTTAGAGCAAGTGTTTCACCCAAGAGGGGGGTGAATTGGGTGATCTTAAAAATTTCGTTGCAAATATAAAATTTGACGTTAAAATTAAAACATGAAAGAGTAAGGAGAAATATCACCGAAGTGTACACCGGGAGTTATACTGGTTCGGTCACAACCACTTTGACCTACGTCCAGTCCTCAGAGCTTCTCTGAGAGTTTCACTATATCTTCCAAGATTCAGTGGGTTCTTGGCACCTCAGTACAAGCAAGATCCTATACCTGGACACTCGCTCCCCCTTACAAGTTGTAATTCAATCCCAACTCAAGGTTCCACAACCTTAAGTTACCTCAATAACAAATATTGAGTTTGAATGAAATATCTCTCTTCACAGAGTAAATAAGAATCACTGAAGCATATAAACTAGAGTATATTGAAAACAGAGTAAAGAACTTGATGATTCGTTTGTGAGTGAGTTCTTGTTTTTTCTCTGATCAGTTGTCACATATATATAGATATATTGGTAATGAATGCTGGAACGTATTTCTTCATGTCCGTTGGAGCGTGCGCAGCCATTATTGACTTTTCCAGTTTTTGAAAAACATACGTTGTGGTAGGTGTCGGTCGGTGACATTTGAACATTTCATTTGACTTCCACTACTTGAAATGATTTCTTCATTGTTCATCTGTAAATAGGCTAAGAATACTAACACAATGAAAGATTAATCATATAGGAAACAAATCTATGAACATTTGAATGATTTCAAAATTTCTGGGTAAGCTTACTCGAGTACCTCCTCGAGTATTGCTTGAATGTTACTCGAGTACGTACTCGAGTAACCTCGGGAAATCTTTGATCAATTGCAGGTTAACGAATAAACATAAGATTACTCGGGTAGTGCCTGGAATAACCAATTTTCAAATCTTTGGAAATACATGTTTACTCGGGTACCTACTCGAGTAATGCACTCACAACTTTATGAGTTACTCGGGTACCAACTCGAGTAAAACTTGAAATAAACTTTTGGTTACTCGATGCTCTACTCGGGTAATGTTGCAGGATTTCAATGCCGAGAGCACTTACCTCATTACTCGAGTATGTACTCGAGTAATGCACTCATTGTTCCATAGGTTACTCGGGTACCACCTCGAGTAACTGTGCTTTTTGTCAATGACTTACCCGGGTAAAGACTTGAAGTTGTCTTTGAAAATATTCTGCATACTCGGGTACTTACTCGAGGAATCTTAGTGCGTTACTCGAGTAATGTTGCAGTGGTACAAAGTGCTGAGAGCTCCATCTTTTCAGAAACAGAGTTACTCGAGTAGCTCCTCGAGTATCGTTGTCAACCTGAAGGCAACTGGAAGTTTTTCACATGATTACTCGAGTCGTTCCTCGAGTAATGTTGCAGTAGTACTAAATGCCGAGAGCTGCACATTTTTAGAAACACAGTTACTCGAGTAGCTGCTCGAGTATCCATGGCATCCTGAAAACTTTTACACTGTTACTCGAGTCGCTCCTCGAGTAATGTTGCCTGGTTACTGGAAGTTGTCTTTGATTACTTCAAGTTTTGTCTCCTTACTCGAGTACCGCCTCGAGTAATGCCTTAGAAAACTTGCTTCTGATCAAGTTTCTCAGCTTTATCTCTTGGCCTCTCTTCATTACTTCCATGCTTTCCTCAAGTAAAGCTTATTCCTGTCATTACTTAGTTCAAGCTTGATTATTAAACATTTCCTTTTCAAACCATTCTTTTGTTATCATCAAAACATGAGATCTAACACTATTCGTTCAGGCAAGCTTGAAACATATAACTCTTGTCCTAAGGAAAGGATGTGATCTTCCAACTCCTTCACCCTTACACTCAAACCTTTACTTCCATTAATGGTTGCAGAAATGGCCATACTTCCTCTTAGGCCCTGAATGCCTCCCCCGTATACAAAGTTGATCTTTCTAGTAGCTAATGCATTTCCAATTTCTTTTGCTGCATTAGAAACTCTCTATCCTTTCCTGAATCAACTTCACTAAAATTACAGATAGATTTAAATCTATATTTTAGTGTGATACCCTTTTTCTCTTCTTTTCTCTTGGACATTTTACGTGAATAGGTGGAAGAGTACATATTTATACTACTAAAAATGTGATAACAAGATCATACAAATCATGCATTTTTCAAAGAAGTTTGAAAAAATTTTCTGACATGAACGACCAGTATAAGTTGTGTGAAAATGTTAACAAAATGAGTAAAGATGTCAAAAGTTACTAAAAAGATAATACAGATTAGATATAAGCATGATTATATACAGTACTTGTGATTTTGGCTCACATCTTCCTCTAGTTTTACGTCCAGTAACGACTTAAATGCTTTTTATGAATAAAGGATTTGCTTCCCATCCAGTTTCTTATAAACTGGCAAACAGGGTCTTTTAAGGTCAGATTCCCAAGACAATAATGCTCTTTTTCTTTATTAAATATGTTCATTAAATTGAGAAGAATATAATGAACATCACCACTTTTTCAAGTTGAAAGCTATAGATTTTCCTGAGCACATCCTTAAGAAGAGTGGGGAACTTGTTTTTAAGCTTCACAAGAGATTTCTCCATGTTAACTTGAAATGAAAATGATGAAAACTAAACTTTTTTAACGCAGTATAGTGTGCTTTAGTAAGTAGGAAAGAAAAATTAATGAGTAAGAAAAAAAAGTTTAGGGTTGCCTCCTAAATAGCCTCCCCTCTTTAATGTCTTTAGCTGGACACAAACCAAACCAATTGACTTATATATATATATATGTTGTGTTTGCTTTTTGTTCAAGTTGGAGGGCTTACCTGTTGGTTCCTCAAATGTGATGATAGTTTTCAAAATATTGAGTGTGTCATCATTATACTCATTTAGGCTTTGCCTATTCACTTTGAATTTTTTATTGCCATCTTGAATCTCCATAGTTCCATATGGCCATACTTGAATCACAGTAAAAGGCCTTGACTACCTTGATCTCAACTTTCCTGGAAAAAGCTTTAACCTTGAGTAATATAAAAGCACTTTTTGTACCGGTGCAAACTCTCTTCTCAAAATTCTTCTATCATGCCACATTCTTGTATTCTCCTTGTATTACTTGGCATTTTCATAAGCTTGTTGTCTGAATTCTTCAAGCTCATTGAGTTGGAGAAGTCACTTCTCACTAGCTTCCTTTAAATCAAAATTTAAGGCTTTTATTGCCCAATATGCTTTGTGCTCCATTTCTACTGGAAGATGGCATGCTTTTCCGTAGGCTAATTGATATAGGGATGTACTAATTGGTGTCTTGAAGGTAGTTTTACAAGCCTAAAGTGCATTGTCTAATTTCTGTGCCCAGTCCTTTCAATTAGAATTCACCGTCTTCTCTAAGTTTCATTTTAGTTCTCTGCTTGAGATTTCCACTTGCCCGCTAGTTTGTGGATTATATGAAGTTGCAACCTTATAAGTTACTCCATATTTAGCTAACACTGATTGAAGTCGTTGATTGTAAAAATATCTTCCTCCATTACTAATAATAGCTCTAGGCATTCCAAATCTTCTAAAAATATTTTTCCTAAAAAACTTCATAACTACTCGAGAATCATTTGTAGGAAAAAGCAGCCGCTTCAACCCACTTGGAAAAATAATCAACATCTACTAAAATAAACTGATTGCTAAATGAGAATGGAAAAGGCCCCATACATAAAAAAGCACAACTTCTAATATGTTAGTTAACGGGGATTCATGTCTCCTTGAGATATTTCCCGTTCTTTGACATGTGTCATAGGTTGCCACAATTCTATGGGCATCCTTAAAAAGTGTAGGCCAGTAAAATCTGGATTGAAGGAATTTAGTAGCTATTCTATTTGCTCTAAAATGACCACTATATAGGGATGAATGACAGTGATTTAAGATGCTGGTCATTTCTTCTTTAGGAACACAGCACCTGATAATTCAATCTAGGCATTATTTATATAAGAACGGATACTCCTAAAAGTAATGCCTTACATCAGCCAAAAACTTCTTTTTTTGCACTTTAGAAAGTTCATAAGCCATTACTCCACTTGCCAAGTATTTTGCAAAATCAGGATATCAAAGGGTGAGTTGTGATTGCATGACAAAAAGGTGGTCATCTAGGAAATTCTCCTTGATTGGTGATTCTCTCTTTTGTTCAAGTGGCTCTAACCGAGAAAGATGATTTGTAATGAGATTCTCAGTCCCATATTTGTCTTTGATCTCCAAGTCAAATCCTTGTAGTAGAAGCAGCCATCTAATCAATCTGGGCCCACCATCTTTCTTGTCAATCAAGTATTTGATTGTTAATTGGTCCGTCCAGAAGATGACTTTTGACCCGATCGAGTAGGCTCTGAATTTGTCAAATGCAAATATGACTACTAACAACTCCTTTTCTATTGTTGTATAATTCAGTTGTGCATCTAAGAGTGTCCTGCTAGTATACTAGATTGCATGAAAAACCTTGTCTCTTGTTGGGCTTAAAACAGCTCCAACTGCATAATCACTTACATTGCACATCATTTCAAATGGAAGATTCCAATCTGGAGCTATGATAACTAGTGTAGAAGTCAAGGCACATTTTAGACTTTGGAAGTCTAATAAGCACTCTTCATTAAACACAAATGGAGTATTTTTCTCCAATAGCATGCAAAGTGGCTTTGTGATTTTTGAGAAGTCCTTGATGAATCTTCTATAAAAGACTGTATGTCCTAAAACACTTTGAATGCCCTTGATTGAAGAAGGAGGTGGTAGCTTTTCAATTGTTTCAATTTTGGCTCGGTCCACTTTAATGCCTCGATCAGATACCTTATGACCCAGCATGATTCCTTCTTTCACCATGAAATGACATTTCTCTTAATTTAAAACCAAATTTATCTCCACACAACATTACAAGACTTTTGCCAAATTTAAAAGACAATAACCAAATGATTCTCCAAAATTGAGAAATCATCCATGAACACCTCAATAAAATTTTCCATCATATATGAAAAGATCGCCATCATACTCCTTTGAAATGTTGATGGTGCATTGCATAAGTCAAATGGCATCTTTCTGAAGGCAAAGGTACCATAATGACATGTAAAAGTTGTTTTCTCTTTATCCTCTGGTGCAATTGTAATTTGATTATATCCTGTGTACCCATCTACAAAATAATAATAGGCTCTCCTAACTAGTCTGTCAAGCATATGGTCTATAAATAGTATAGGGAAGTGATATTTTCTAGTAGCTTTATTGAGCTTTCTGTAGTCGATGCATACTCTCTATCCAGTCACCGTTTATTGTGGAATCATTTCATTTTTCTCATTAGGCACCACTATCATTTCACCTTTCTTTGGCACAACTTGAATTGAACTTACTCATTGACTGTCAGAGATTGGGTAGTTTATACCAGCTTTCAACCACTTTATTACCTCCTTTCTCACCACCTCCTTCATATTTAGATTGAGTCTTCTCTTATGTTCGATTGATGGCTTATAGTTGTCTTCCATTAAAAGCTTATGCATATAAATTGAAAGACTAATCCCTCTTATATCAGCTATTGACTATCCAAATGCTATTTTATACTCCTTTAAAACTCTTAATAACTTCTCTTCTTTATTGGGAGTAAGAGTTGCAAAGACTATCACTAGTAACGTTGAATTTCCTCCCATATAAGCATATATTAAGTGGGATGGTAGTGTTTTCAACTCTAGTACTGGTGGTTTCTCTATTGATGGTACCGGCTTACTCAGCCTTTCTCTCAAATCTTTAAATGGTTTCTTGATAAAAATTGGGGGATTTACTTCAAGGCACCTAATCTACTCCAAGACTTCGGAATTAGTAGATTTTTATACACTTGCCATTCCCATTGCTAAAGATTGATCCATACAGATTTCATTCACCACGTCTTTTGTGCAGCTGGTCAATGTATCTACTCTGTAACAAGTGTCTCCTTCATCTAGAAAGGACAAAGCCATAAAGAAGTTGAAAGATACTTGATTATCTTGAACCCACAAGGTTAACTTTCCGTATTGCACATCTATTAAAGTTCTCCCAGTTGTTAGGAATGACCTCCTAAGAATGATAGGAATTTCTTGATCTTCTTCTATGTCGAGTATTATGAAATCGGATGAAAATATGAGTTTGTCCACCTTTACAAGAACATCTTCTAAAACACCCCTCGAATGTTTTATTGATCGGTCAGCTACAAGTAATGAAACTGTGGTCAACTTCACCTCTTCAAGACTAACTTTCTTATAGGCAGATAGAGGCATGAGGTTTACACTTACTCCAAGGTCACAAAGTGCTCTTTCAAAATGACATTGACCTATGGTGCAAGGTATGTAAAAGCTTCCTGGATCTTTCAACTTTGGTGGAATTTCTTTTTTTAAATAGCACTGCACTCCTCAGTAAATGCAACTGTCTCAAATTCCTCAAGCTTACACTTATTTGAGAGAATATCCTTAATAAATTTTGGATAACTGGGAATTTAGGCAAGAGCGTATGCGAAAGGGATGTTGGTATGCAACATTTTAAAAACCTCTAGAAACTTCACAAACTGCATGTCTAGCTTTACCTTCACAAGTCTCTGAGGGTATGGAACTAGTGGTACATATAGAGGAAGGTTATCTGGAAAGCTTATTCTTCCTGGTAGCACATCATCCTCCTTAGGTTTTTGTGTTTTCTCCTTCTGTTCTTCTTCACTTCTTTCTTTTCTTCATCATTCTTCTTTTTAATCACACTCCTTAATGCAACGACCTTCACATGCTCTCTTGGGATTCTTTTGGAGGCACTTGGTAGAGTTCGTAATTGTCAGGAATTCAACATATTTGCAATTTAGCAGATTTGGATCTCCAAGGTCTTTATTAAGACTTCTTGGCTTTTGAGTGTTCTATCAGTCCTAGCCATGAATTGAGATGCATTCATGGTTAGTTAAGCCAATACATCTTCCATATTCACTTTCTATTGTGATGGATCTGGTTGTTGAAGAGCTTGTTGCTGGTAGTTCCCTTGCGGCTTGAACGCATTTAGATTATTGCTCCAATCAAAGTTTGGATGATTTCACCAACTTGTGATAGATGAAAATATGTCATTTCTTTGATTTTCGATGTAATGAGCTTGCTCTAGCATTAATAGGTATCCTTCTTGACATTGTGTGCTCACATATGGTCCTCCACATCGATCATCAATCACAGGTTTCAGTAGGAGTGCTGATTACATTTACTTCATTTGTCAACGAGCTCACTTTCTTAGATAGAGATACAACTTGAGAAGACAAAGTTGTAAGGATATCTAGCTCATGCATTCCAAGTGCTTTATTTGAAATGTTACGTTTAAAAGGCCATTGGTATGTATTGGTTGCCATCTCCTCAAATAGGTTGTAGGCATCATCTAGACTTTTCCCATTAAAGATCCTCTAGCTACAACATCTACAAGAATTCTGGAGGTATGCGTCAACCCATTATAGAAAGTTTGCAATTGCCACCAATCTAGTAACCCATGATAAGGACATCTCCTTGACAACTCCTTGTATCTTTCCCAGGCTTCATACTGGCTTTCTAGTTCATACTGAGTAACTGAGGCAATTTCATTCATCAATTTAGCAGTTTTTCCTAAATGAAAGTATTTTGCCAAAAATTTCTATGCCAAAACATTCCATGTAGTTATGCTTCCTACTGGTAGCGAGTGTAACCAACTCTTAGCCTTATCCCTGAGTGAGAAAGGGAAAAGTTTAAGTCTAATGGTATCATCAGTAACACCATTATGCTTGAATGTGTCACAGATTTCTAGGAAGTTAGCTATACGTGTGTTAGGATATTCTGTTGGTTAACCAGCGAACTGAATTTGCTTGCACCATCTGGATAATAAGTTAAGATTCAGTCTGTCATTAATAAGATACATCATCACTCTAGGAAAATGGAAATTTAGCTTAAGATGAAATTAAAAACAAAACCAAAATAAATTAAAACTTTATAAACATTGCATGAAACTTAATTATTAAATTTTAAAACATAAAGATACAACTATAAGATGCATGAAAATGGAAAAATCGAGCCTTCCATATAGGAGGTAAAACCTTCCATGTAGGTGGCAACCTATAGCATCCATAAAGGAGGATTACCTAAGCTTTCCATGAAGGAGGCATGCAAGAAGCAAACATGCATAAAATTAACTCTAAGATGGTCTTTTTCCTTGTATCATGAGCTCCTCTATTTATAGATGGAGGGGTGCAAAAGTTTTCCCATTGTTAGGCATGAATCTTGACCTTAAGCCGCTAATATTGTTCTTGCGGCAGCTAAACTTCTTGATTGTAGCCTAATTTTGATAGTCAGAAAAGGTGGAATTTCACAATGTGATCATCATGAAAGTTGTAGCTTGGGATCTTAGCTTGAAGACGCAACTAGAAGCTCCTTATTTCAATATTTACAGCTCAAGTTATGGTTAAATTAGTGGACAAAGGTTAGTCTGGGACAAGTTCACGTTCTCAACTTTCAAACAAAATTTGAAATCCTTGAAGGCAGAACTGGGTTGTAGCCTTAACATAAAAGTTGTAGAAATTTTTCTTAGATTTTTCTCCATATAAAGAATGCCCCAATCTGACATTTAGATCTCCAGATATTGCCTGAAAACTGAAACATGATCAAATTCAGTATTTTTCAATAAATTCTATTTTATGTCAAAATCTTTGTATATTTATCAATTACTCCTGAATTTATTAAATTAAGCTCAAACATCATTCACAAAATCATCATATAAGAGAAAATAAATATGTAAATATTTTACTTATCAATGAGTGATCTAGCAAAAAATATACTCCCTCTGCTCCATATTATAAGAAACAACCGCCACACATGCTACATTCCAAATTATAAGAAAGATTCAGAGAATGTTTTATTTTTTTTACTTCTTTTTTTCCCATTTTGCCCTTATTTAATTATCCTTATTTAATGTCAATATAATAAGTTTTCACAACTCCCGAAGACCTATCACTTTTATCATAGTTATTTTCTTATTCTCTCTTTTATACCATCCTCTTTATTGTAATGATTTTCTTATACTCTTATTCCCTATCTCCTCATAAATAAGGGTTTAGTCAAAAAGGGTTACAATTTTGACAATACTTATTCTTCTTAACTGTAGCTTCGAACCACGAGATTTAGTCAAACGTTTCTTATAATAAGGATCGGAGGGAGTAATATTTTTGAGAA
The DNA here is from genome assembly GCA_963855925.1 of Inga laurina. Lineage (NCBI taxonomy): Eukaryota > Viridiplantae > Streptophyta > Magnoliopsida > Fabales > Fabaceae > Inga > Inga laurina. Next base: position 27,804,447 of record OY979706.1, on the reverse strand, counting down.
AAACATTAACTACCCTTCTGTTTTACCTAAGTTACATAAATCTCCCATCTATTTTGAAAACGTATATAGACCTCTTTTGAAATTAAAACGCATATTACAAAAACCTCCCTTTTATATTTAAGATTCCATTTTCATCATCTTAACCATTAGTTGAAGGTTAAATTTGCCTATTAAACATTTTTTTGACTAAAATACCCCTCTTTATACAAATGAAGAAACATTTATATTTGCCTTAAAATAATTTTTTATACAACCAAAAACAAAATTTTAATACATATATATTCAAAATTTTGAACATATTATAAAATTTTAAATTTTTATCATATTTATTGAAAATTATTTATTTAATTTTCTTTTAAATGACCAAAAACATATTTGAAAGCAACATTTTTATTCATCATATGTTATAAATAATGTAAATTTGAGATATTATATAACTTATATTAATTTTAAATTTTAATCTCTTAACTACATTTCTTACACACACGTTTATAAATACATCTATTTAAGTATGCATCTAACAAAAGAATTAATCATATTTGTAATTAAATTTTCTATGCCTACATTCATTAAATTAATTAAGCCTTTAACACAATATGATAAAAAAAAAACTTAAAATAATTACTTGAAAAGTAAAAAAAAATTAAGGAAAAAACTCTTAAATTACTTAAACAATTTTAGGCATAAGTAGAGAATTAGTAACGATGAAGGATAAATTAGTAATTGAAATTTATCTTATTATAATTTTTAATTAAAAAATTGTTAACAACATTAAGTGTGTGTTTGGTTTGAGGGGAGAGGAGGGGTTAAAATTATAATATTGGATAAAAGAAACTCAAAATTTACCCTCTCATTTTTTTAAATTTTAGGTTCCTGTCCAAAATTTACTCTCTCATTCCTTTTAAATTTTAAGTTCCCGTCTAAAATTTAAATATCTTCAACCTAAAATAATAATTTCACCCCCACTTTCCTCGCCTCAATCCCCTACCCTGCTCCCAAACCAAACACCCTAAGGCCCTGTTTGGTATGAGGTATTGAATTTTGATGGATGGGATTGGGATTAGGATAGGGATTGGGATTGGGACTGGGACTGAGATTGGTGTTTTAAAAATATGTTTGGTATGAGGTAATAATTGAAGGGATTGATTTCATTAATCTTATTTAATAAATAGCTACTAATTATAAAAAGACCCAAATACCCCTATCAAAAATCCCAAGGAAGGAGTGAACAGAGGAGCCTATATTGCTGTTGAGGACAAGTTACTCATCTCTTACGCCCAACCCTATGGCAGAAGGCAAATGGCGAAACACCATGTTTTGTAATGGCGCTATGGATTTAGAACAATGGCGCTATGGATTTCGAATCACTGTCCCTCCTAATCAACTATGGGGATTGGCCCTGAATCCACCGTGTCTCTAGTAAACACCATGTATTGTAATTTTATCCAAAGAAAATCATGAGCAAGCACACATACTTAGAATATCACCGGGAATTCATATTCTGCAATTGGGTCTAGCGATGGTGGCTGCGGCTGCGGCGGCTATTCTCCACCAGTGGTGATTCTGATGGCCAGAGAAGAACAATCGTGAGAGAGACGATGAAAGATTAAATAAAGTTAAGAGTTATAATTTAGGGTAAAATTAATAGAGGGTATTTTTGTCAAGAGAATATTATAAATAAGGATATTTTTGTCTTTAAATTTTGCAATCCCAGGATTGAAAACGCAATACCAGGGGGGAGGTGGCTTTGCAGCAATCCCACTTTCGTGGTACTCCCAATCCCTAGGTATCTGTAGTCCCTCAAACCAAACGATGTATTCTGGCTCAATCCCTGATCCAATCCCAATCCCTACCCTCAAATACCTCGTACCAAACAGGGCCTAAGAATTCTGATTTAAACATATGTTGTTTTCAAAACAGAGGGAAGTCGGACAAACCGTATGGCAGGACAGGTTACTCAATAATTTTTCATATGATCCGACGGCTTTTTAAAAGTACTCGTCTGATTTCCGCCCCAAGGTCATCTGATTGTTTCCCTCTATCTTGACGGCTACCAGGCACCCCGGATCTGGAGGAAGCACCCACCACTTTGGCACATCGACAAGAACAGGTTAGCCTTCTCTCTCCTCATTCACCCCCTCACTCGTGTCGCTATCAAAGTAGAGCAGTTTCGTGATTCATATTGAAGTTTACAGATTTATTTAGATATATTTTTCTTTCTCTTTTTCTTGAGTTGGGATGCTTCGTAATATGCTTAACTTTTGCCCAACAATTTCTGCCATTCGTGCGTTTGATAAAATGCCTCTTTCAGAATTTATATATATATATGTATAAATTTATGCATGGTAACATTCGGAAGTAGGATTTCTGTGGCTTTGCAAGCCCGTATAGACATGTTTTAGGTCTTCCAGCTATTGTATTTTCTCAATTACTTCAAAAATTAGTGCTAATTTAATTTGATATAATTTTCTTAAACACCTGTTGCTGTTGGTTGTTGATCTGGTAGTTCTTATAGTAAAGTGGGAACTTATCCTTTTCAAATTGTCCATTATCATATAATTTGTGGGATAGTCAATGGCCGATAATTTCTCATGGTTTTTTATGGATCAAGCTTTCTGTTCAATATTGTATAATCTAATGCTTGGGTGAGATAGTGGCAAAAACAAAAGTTTTGAGCGAGATGGTTTTGTGAAAATTGCTTGGCAGAACTCGTCTTATTGGTTTGCAATACGTGAGTGCTGAGTTGAGTTTGCTCACAATAGTTTTTCAGTAATTCAATTGGTAATGACAAATGATTTGCTATATAAATACCAGATGTATTTTGCACCAAGCGACTTGTTAAAATGCATTGCAGGAGAGGATTTTTGCTTTAAATGAAATGAATTTTGTTAACAGGACTTTAATATAGTCATTCTACCTTCACTTGGTTTTAGATTGCTTTGCAAATTTTAATCAGTGTTGTTAAAGGTGCTAAGGTGAGGTGCAGAACACCCTCACTTAGGCGCTTGCCTGCACCTTGCTCGGCACCTTTTGGCCCCTGGTTTGAGTTTCATATAGAGAAGTAGGTAACAATGCCAAAGCTTTTCTGGCTTTGGAGGTCAATGTCAATAATGTTTTGTGGTGTGGACTTGGCCGATGAGGCTTCTATCAATTTATCGATGTGCCTCTGGACTCCTGTGAACATGTCGAATTTTCTGGATCATGTATGTATGTTGGCCAAAATCAAAGAAGATGAATGTTTCTGCTTCTTTGCTTTTGATAATGGAGAATCCATTTGAAGTTGAACTATTTTGTAAAATATGATATAAGATATGGAAATTGTAATGATAAAATATTAAAATATTTTTTTGTAATAGCTTGTGATTTTGATGACTGCTACATTTATCCGTGTTTTGTTCATATGGCACAATTTTTCAGAGTTTTTATCAAATTTACATTTATCTATGATCTTTTTGTCTATACATTATGTTCTTTCACATGGTAGCACCTTGCTTTGCTTAGCTGTATGCCTCTCTAGCACCTTGCGCCTTGAATGTGCCTTTTGTTCTCACACAAACTCAGGGCTTCCAGTTCAAATTTTGATTCATGTTAAAAAATGCTATTCTACTAACAAATTTCTGGTTGATATGGCCAATTCTGGGTTGCCACAATACTGTCTTTTGCCTCAAAATTCAGAATTACTTTGAATATCTTAATGTGTGTTAAACAAACGGTTTACAAAGTAATGTTCTGGATTGCATTACAAATTTTTAATTGCACAGATTCTGGTTTATAGTTGAAATTTCTGGTTTACTGCAGGACATATTTTTAATTGGAGAATTCTCTTTATGCTTGCAAATAAAATCAACCACCTTCTTTCCCTATGTAAACAGATTTCAAGTTCCCAGCCTATTTCTCATTCATGGCCCCTCCGTGATCTCCCACCTCGACCTTCATTGAGTCAAATCAAGCAAGCCCATGCTTACATCGTTGTCTCAGGTGTATTTGGCTATGTCCGCTTTATGGGTCATATTCTTGCTTATCTTTCTTTGTCCTCATCGATTCCCTCAGACTATTGCTCCACAATCTTCCACACAATGAGCTTCCCTAGTGTCTTCACCTTCAATAACATGATTCGGTGCCTCGCCAAAGGGAATTCACCTTATGATTCCATTGCTTTATACTCATCATTGCGACGGAGATGCTTGAAACCCAATAAGCACACTTTCACCTTCGTGTTACAAGCTTGTAGTAATGCTTTGGCTATAAATGAAGGGATTCAAGTTCACACCCATGTGATCAAACTTGGGTTTGGAGATGATTTGTTCATTCGAAATGCCTTGATTCACCTGTACTGTACTTGTTCTAGAGTTGAGTGTTCAAAAAGGGTATTTGAGGAACATGTCCTATGCAGAGATGTGGTCACTTGGAACTCAATATTGGCAGCTATGATGAGAAATGGACAGATAAATGTTGCAGAACAGATGTTTGGGAAAATGCCGGAGAAAGATGTCATCTCATGGAGTACGATGATCAAGGGATATGTTCAAAATGGACTGTTAGAACAAGGGCTGGTGTGCTTCAAAGAAATGAGAGTGAGAGGCATAAGACCTAATGAGGCGATATTTGTTACAGTAATTTCAGCTTCAGCCCAATTGGGTTTGCTTGGGCATGGTCAATTCGTTCATTCTACCATCGAATCCTTGAATTTCCCTATATATATTCCAATAGGAACAGCTCTAATTGACATGTATGCAAAGTGTGGCTGCATTGAAAAGTCAATATCATTGTTCAATGATATGCCCAGGAAGGATAGCTGGACTTGGAATGTCATGATTTGTGGCTTAGCTTCACATGGTCATGCAAAGAAAGCACTTGCACTCTTTCAGAACTTTATAAGTGAAGGTTTCTGTCCCACCAACATAACTTTCATAGGGGTTCTAAATGCTTGTAGCAGAGCAGGGTTGGTTTGTGAGGGTAGGGAATACTTTAAGTTAATGGTAGACAAATATGGCATTCAACCAGAGATGGAGCACTATGGGTGCATGGTGGATCTTTTTGCTCGTGGCGGACTAATAGATGAAGCCTTTCATTTGATTGAGACAATGACGACTCCACCAGACCCTGTATTGTGGGCAACACTTCTAGGTGCTTGTAAGATATATGGATTAGTGGAAACAGGAGAGAAGATTGGAAATAAGTTGATACAACTGGACCCTACACATGATGGTCATTATGTACAGTTGGCTGGAATATACGCAAAAGCCAGAAAATGGGAAGATGTAGTTAGAGTTCGCAGATTAATGATCGAACAAAACGCTAACAAAGTTGCAGGTTGGAGCCTGATTGAGAACCATGGTAGAGTTCATTGATTTGTTGCAGGAGACAGGGAGCATGAGCGTTCTTCTGACATTTATGAAATGCTGCAAACAATAGGAATGACTATAGCTGAAGCTGGATACTCGCCAAATGTTTCGCCAGTATTGCATGGTATTGAGGAGGAAGAAAAAGAAAATGCAATTAAAGTGCACAGTGAGAGATTAGCAATTGCTTTTGGCATTTTGGTTACAGAAGTTCATGATTGCATCAGAATTGTTAAAAACCTTAGAATTTGTGAGGACTGTCATGAGGTGAACAAGATTGTATCCAAAGTGTTTCAGAGAGAGATAGTTGTTAGGGATGGCAGCAGATTTCACCGTTTTAAGGAAGGCAAGTGTTCCTGTCTTGATTATTGGTAGATCATAATTAACCCATCTTCTTGGTCTTTCTCTCCCTGTGGCTAGCTGTTGGATTATAGTTTATTAAATCTTAAATTATCTAATTGATATAGATTTCATGATCGAGTTGAGATTTGAGACTAGTTAAGTGTTAGCAGAATTGCAATGGTGACGACTAGCACATAATGTTGAGAGGTGAGAGAGAAAAACATGTGGCCTTCTCAGGCCAAATTCTGCCTGCTATCTTCAGTCTCAGGCAAATTAGTTGTACCAGCTGGTAGGTACTGGTCAATAAATTCATAATTGTCCTGATTCACCAATAAACCATTTTAGCAAGGATTCAACAGTTGACGGGTGGGTTTTAACTGCTGGCATTCAACAATAAAAAAAATCTTATTGTATGATCTGCACAGGTGGTTTTCTGGATATGGGACGCCAGCTTGACTTGCTTGAACACTGAGCATATGCTATTTCTTTGCCACAAGTTGAGAAATGATTTGTTAGTTCAATAAAGATAACTTTCTTATGGATCTTAACTGCTTGCAGTAAAGCAGATTTTGTAGCAATATCTGGAATTCCTTAAATTAAAAAAGCATGGCATTCACATGATGCCAGAGGTTGTGCCTTTGTTTCCAAGGCTGATCTCCCAGCACGTACTTATTTCACACAGATAAAGCTGACAATGATTGTTCAAGAAGTCTGGCCGCCTATCACTTGTAAGTTGATTCAATAAGTTGAAACCACATGGACATTGTATGCAATTCTAAAAGCGAGAAAATGGAAAGTTGTGCTTTTGATTCTCATATTAATGATGGGATAAAACATCATAGAACTGCATACGGAATCTTGAATAAAGCATTGGGAATCTTTCGAATGCAAAAGGACAGAAAAGGGCTGAAGCTGGTTATGGCTTTGAATCAAAACCTCAAACCTTTGTTACAGGTTATAGGATACCAAGACAGACTGCAATTTGATGTACGCTATCAGAGGTAAGCAAATGTTTGTATTTTTAGTCATAGAAGTTCGAGATTGCATAACAATGATAAGGAGATTGAAAATTTTGCGATGAATCTCATTGGGGCGATCGCAAACCCCCCCCCCCCCCCGGGATCTCTGAAGTGTTAATTGGGACGTGAATTAGAGTCTGAAATGTTTTGGTAATTCATACTTGTACAAATGTTGATTTTTCTTGACCCTATTACTTTTTAGAACAAGATCAACGATTATCTATTTCAAAACGTGTGGGTTGTCATGTGGTAATTAATGTAGAGTGGCATATACATAACAGATCAGAGATGAGATTGAATATTATCTTCTGCAGTTGTTTAGTGAGTTATTATGTGATAGGGTCCTTATCTGGTAGACGTATGATTCAAATAGGATAGTTCAAAAGTAGAGGTCTAAAATAAGCAAGTACTCTAGTCTTTTTTATAAAGAATTTTCTCTCTATAGGAGTGGTCCTTAATATAACGAATAAATCCTATTTACTTGAAATTTCACAATAATCCTTCCATTTTTACCCTCATTGTATACATGTCCTTCATAATTTCTCTGCAATAAATTTTTACGCATTATCTCTAATGCACACTCTTTCCAAATAAGAGTATAATTTGAAAGAAATGTACATTAGTTACAATAATTTTAGCTAACATTTTGCACCACATGATTTTGGTAGTTGTTCCTTATAATAATTATATAGGAGCATTTGGATCCCATATAATTAATTACTTTGAAGGCCTAGGAAACAAATGTGCATTTGTAAGAGACAAATGGGGGCTTAGTTTTGCATATATTAGCCCGATACATGTAGTACTGGGAAGGTTGAAAATGCGAAGCCAATGTAAATCGAGTCCATTTACTATGTTTATAATATAATGATGTCCTTGAATTATTGTAGGTATCGCATTCTATCCTCGTTATCTTTAGAGTCTTTTTGGATTCAGAATTTTGTATATTTAAACGCAAGTTATATTTATTATTTTTCAGTTTCAATAATCAATATCTGAATAAAGTATTTTCTTTTGGACAAGTTCATTTGTTACACTCTGTTCTTCACCGAATAATTTTAGATTATATGAGTATGATCAACTAAGTTCTTTTAGGAGTTACCAATGTAGAAGACACATTTAAAAATATGTACTCACAATAAATAGAATAGCATTATTCCCAAAATAAATAATGGTGAACGACAAAATAATACTACAATATAATATATATATATATATAAATTTGGTGACTATGATTCTCTCCAGAATACAAAGTCAAGAGTATGCATCAATAAAGGTTGGTCCAGTTGGTTAGGGGTTGTCTTGTAACTATAAAGTTGTGCGCTCAAATCTTATCGATGTGAGGATTTTATTGGTGTGCGATCTATAAGTACCTTTGTAAGCGCCCTTTAAAGTCCGGAAGTGCGCCCTTTCCCTGGGGAGGGTCAAGATCCAACTCAACTAAAATTTTTATATAGCTTAAAATCAAGAGTATGCATATTATATGTTGTGTCCAATTTGTTTCTTGTTCAAACTTTTTATTTACATCTCGTTTTCTTAGCTTTATGTATAATTTATTAGCTTAAAAGAATGTTGAAAGCAAGTTGTGATCTTGCCTACAAGATCTCTCCGATTTCTGTTTTTTTAAACATTTTTTTGGATTAATTCACTTGTATCGTGGTTGCATGCCCAGAGTTCAAATACGAGACCACTGGTTAAATTGAAACAACCCATAGTTAGTTGATCCAAGAGCTTGGTGGTTGCATTTTAAACAATTTTATAAAATTGTTTCTAAAAATAATTTTTAAAAACAAAACTTAAAAAAAATATGTTTGGATAGTTGTTCTAAAAAAAATTATATTTAAAGACTAAAAACATAAAAATTTGTTTGAAATAATTGTTTTTATAGCATCAACTTAGAAAACTAAAATGGGAAAATGATGGTTTGATTCACTTACTTTATATAATTGATATTGACATTATTTTTTTTTTATGTTGATACAACAACCACTATTATCCTATAAGGTGACATTAGTTATATAAGTCATATGATGCCGTTGAGCTTTATCCACTATAAAAAAAAAAAAAAAAAGCAATTATTGATAGAATTAGTGATAGAATGAAATTCTGTCACCAGAGGTGATGTGGCATCAGTAATAGTAGACATCAGTGGTGGCCATTGGTTGTCCGTCAAAGTGACATGACATCGACAACCATCACAAGCAGTGACATGGCGGCAGCCATTGCCCAACAACATTAGTGACATTAAGCTAGTGACACCGACAAGGAAGTGGTGTTGATTGTCAATGGTGATGTGGTGTCAATTGTCGACAGGTGGAAAAATGCTCAACTATAACCCCACCTTCCCTCTTGAACACAATGGAATCATCTGATTATTAAAAACCCAACTATAACCCCTCCAAACAACACTAGCCGAAACTTAGGATTTTGGAGGAAAAGTTTGAGTTTTCCAATTCTAACTCCACAAACATGCTCCTTTCTACTCCTACTCACTTTATTAACGATGTAATTTATTTTAAACACCATTTAGACTAAATTTGGGTAGCATAATGTTTAGGGTTTAGCATTTTCTAAATTTAACAATCACAGCAAACCAACCAGAAACTCACCAATTAAACTAACCACAATAGCCATAACAAACATAAATTGAAGTTTGGGAAGTCGCCTTTGCTTCCTTCTTACTCTTTCCTCTTTGGCCGAAACTCTAGCCCTCTCAACACTGAAATTTTGTTTCACAAACACCTTAACTTATATAGAGGAATAGCTTAAAGGAAGGATTACACATGTTAGGAGTTAAATTACTGAAGAAATCAAGCTTACCTTGCAAATTTGCTCCTCCTTCTCTCTATAAATCAAAACACACAGAGTCTCTCTCTATGGTTGAGCTTGCACGACGGAATTGGAGGAAAAGATTATGGGAATTGCTTTTTAAAAATATCATATTTTACCTCTTATTATTTAATTAAACATAAATCCAAAAATTTGACTTTTTGTGTCATAAAATCCCATGATAAATGAACCAATTTCCTTCCCTTAATTGGCCCATAAAGTGACGTCCAAAGGGTCCTTTAAACCAGCAAAAATAGGTTGATGGGTTATCCCATAAATTGTAAAATTGCCATCACATATTTTCCCCATTTTCGGGTTTATGTAAATTCTGGTAGATTTTCTGCCCAAATTTTGGAAAATTATAACTAAATTTGTAGATATCTAATTGGAGTGATTTCAAAGGCTATAGAACCCATATTAAGTTTAGTTTCTAGAAAAAATATATCCTTTAGCCAATTGGAGTTGAAAATTCTCATAATTGAAATCTTTGGTCGTTGTCCTAGAAAATAGTTAGTTTTTTTTGTTAACTTCAAAAATTCATAACTCTTTGCATACAACTCCAAAAATTACCCATGACCTATCAAATTAAACCTTAGGATGTCTATGCTCAGCATCTTGTAAAATTTCATAATTTTTGGTCATCATCTGGTCGTCCAAAACTACATGACAGGAAGTTTTCACTAGCAGCATAATTACAACCTCCAAAATTCATCCTTCCATTCATTGAATGCCACAAATGTTTACAAGGTGTATTGAAGAATAAAATTTGGAATGTTACACCAAATGTATACTTGAGCCTTTACATATTCAATTCCTCAACTGCATGAGCAGTTATGGAAAACAATTCTGCAAAGTTCAATGCTCAAATCCACGTTGGTTTAACTGCAAACTAACTTACTCATGAGTGTAATAGGGGTGAGGTAGGGTATATATAAAAGTTGAGGATTTCAATCCTTTATCATATTTATAAAAATATAACCTTGTTTAAATTTTACAAGTGGTGTTCTAAATTTGTGACAAGTAACCCTGCATTCATAACAATGACTTTGATTTAATTTTATATTTAGATTTAATTTTACTTGATTTTTTAAGTTAACCCAAATTTGAATTCAATATGAATTTGATTTAATACCATTTGATTAAAATTAGTATAAAATATAAAATTTATATTAATTTTTTTTGCTCGTTAATAATTAGCGTGTTTGTATATTTGTAAAATATCATATGCTTAAATTAACATGTGTATTTTTTTTTCTTGCCATCAATTAACATGTGTATTGGTTTTAATGGGACGGTTTATATTTTATAACCACTTAAATGCAGAGTCTTAGATTTTAGTTCGCTTTTTTATTTCAAACAAGTTTAAATAAATAGAAATGATTTAGCATTCAAAAGTTTTCTATTTAAAAATTAACACCAAAAATATTAACAAAACTGTAACATCCTAAGAATTTGTTCTTAAGTATTATATAGTGAGATACCAACATAGAGTTGGTTTAGCGGTGTAAGGCTTGGCTAGATCTCTGAACAAGATATTGAGTTTGAGTCCTAGAAGAGTCATTTGTGTTGGAAAGAGAATTCAATTTAAGTTATATATATATATATAATAAGTAATTGATTAATATATCTTTAGTAAAATACTCTAACCACCTCTCTGTTTTGCCTTAATTACACGGACCTCCCTCTATGTTGAAAACTCATAAACCTCCCTTGAAATCAAAATATATGTTGTTAGTTCAAGCCTTTCACCTAAGAGGGAGGTGAATTGGGTGATATTAAAAACTTTAAACTTAAAAACAAACTTAATGAAGAGAGTAGAGTTGAAGAGATATCACCGAAGGTGGATACAAGAGATTTATATAGGTTCAATCCAATCACTTTGACCTATATCTAGCCCTCATAAGCCTTTATGAGAGTTTCACTATCATTCCAAGATTTAAAATGCTCTTAGTGCCTCAGTACAAGCAAGTTCCTCTTCAACAAACACTCGCTCTCCCTTGCACCTTACAATCAATGCCCTTTCAAGGTCTTGCTACCTTAAGTATCTTAACCATAATAAAGGCTTAAGTATAATATGTAATATCCCAAATTTTGTGACTGGAGGCTAGAGAATAAGCTTGAATAAAATAGGCTACTAAATCTATTTTAGTAAGGGTCCCAGGAATGAATAAGAAATAGAATGGCTATTAGAAACAGCACCTGGAATAAAGTATGAATTTCAGTGCGAATTAATCAAAAGAAAATACCCGATTCCTTTAGGATGTATCCGAATGACATGAAACCTAGCTCGGACCCAAAGGAAAAAGTGTAATATCCCAAAATTTACTCAAGGGCTAGATATACATAATATATAGTAGAATTAATGACAAAATTACCCCTGGAAATTTGCTATGACTTTAGTTTCAATTAGCTATAGGTAATTACCTAGTTTTTTGCCTAAAGTCAAAAATGACCGAAACCATAAATTGATTATAAGATTCAATTAATTTTTCCTTACGTTGCCATATGGAAAGATGCCTAAAAACAAGGAAAGGAAGAGAGAAAAATTCAATTGAAGCCATCTTGAAACATTTGAAAAGTTAAAACTTGAAGTTGGAAATTTTGACCAAAAAGTAAGGGAAATGCAAGAAGGCTTGGCCAACCAAATTGTCACCTTTAAGGGACATTTGTACATAAAGATATGATTTTTCAAAGTTTGGAGAAAATTCCGGTAGATTTGGTCTAAGTGTGCGAAAATTCAAAGGTAATGGCATATGCTAATAACTATTTACTCTAAGGTTAGAAAATTGGTCTTTTAGGTTAATTGACCATTTTAGCTCCTTAGTTGAATTGATTAAATGACCCTAATGATAACCAACTTGAGTGTTTGAATTATGGAAGAATTGGATGAAATAATAACTTGTTGTCCATAAATTCTAATTATAGGACCTAATAGTTGTCTAGAGCTTAGGATCTGTCCAAGCTCAGAGAAAAGGTTGGATATTGTTCATGTAACACCCTGCCTTTAATCATGTAATTATAATTCGATACTAGGTAATTAAATTAAATTAGAGACCGTCGAACAGTTTAAAACCCATAAAATGTTCCCTTTGGTAGTAGGGCCTTTACGAAATTTTCAAACTTCTTTCCTCTGCTGGTCTCAAGTTCAATCATCGAATATAATCACCTGTGCAGTTTATCTACATTTATGTATGACAGAGTGTGAAACCAAAATCCCGGCAACCCCCGGGTTCAACTACATATATATAGTTTCAAATCCTGATGAGGGAATTACAGGTTCAAGTATTCAAACCATTTACATCCCAACGTTATACAGTAATCCCCAAATAAACGATCTAACCAACATGTCCAAAATAAATGTCCCTACAGAACTCTACCCGCTCCGGGTCACGCGCTTCTCCTTGGAGCCACTCGCCCTGTCTGAAAGGTTAGTTCAAGGAAAGAATGAGATTCAAAGGAATCCCAGTAGTAACAAAACATTTATACCACATATAAGCACACAACATGTAAGCAAATCGTCATAAAGCAGCAGCACATATCACACTCCACCCTCATCCCCTTTCTCCGCCGGGAAGGCACACAGTCCTAACCCGAACCGTTGCTAGCTACTCAGGGACTATTGGCATGGCAGTGCCTCAACATAGCCTTATAGCTCATACAGCTATTCGGCTCTCACAAATGGCCCGTCGGCCTCACAAGTAGCCTTTCGGCTTACATATCACATATATCACACTTCATCCTCATCCCCTTTCTCCGCCGGGAAGGCACACTGCCTAAACCCGAACCGTTGTTAGCTACTCAGGGACTATCGGAATGACAGTGCTAACACAAATCCACAAAGATCACAGCATACGCATTCATTCCCAATCAACGATATAACACACATGCAATGCATCATATATGGTGCAAAAGATAAGTCACTACCTGATCCTTTCCTGACGGTTGCTGGCACAGTAGGCTCACGAGGATAGCAGATGTCAAATCCTATAATCAAATAGGGACATTAAGTCAATCTCTTTTCTGAATTCTTAATTCAATAACACTCTAAGTTGGTATTCATTTGGACTCTTTAGATGGCCATTAAATGCCTAAACATATGCCTAAAGGGTTGGGATACCTATCCCCAAAGATCCCTCTTTGGAAAGCTAACACTGATTTTTGGGTCCCCTCACTCGAGCACAGACAGCCGTGCTCGAGCATGATCCCTTTTCTCACTCGAGCACACATGCGAGTGAGACGCAGGGAGTGCTTGCCCGAGAGCAACTCCCGCGACAATTCTACACTCTCACTCGAGCACAAGAGGCTGTGCTCGAGCAGAGATCTCAGAAGCACTCGAGCACCACGGAAGTGAGGCCTGCGAGTGACAACCCGAGAGCATCTCTCAACATCTTCCTCCACCTTCACTCGAGCACAAACACCTGTGCTCGAGCACTGACCCTCAACGCTCTCGGGCACAAGGAAATGAGGTCCAGCGAGTGTCCACCCGAGAGCAACCCAACTCCTAAGCAACAGATTCACTCGAGCACAAACTCCAGTGCTCGAGTGATCTCCCAATGCTCGCGAGTGCCAGCGCACTCTTGGCAAACTGCCCACGAGTGATCACCCGAAAGGCTCACCCCCAGTGATTTCATGCACCCTCACTCGAGCACAAACATGCTCACTCGAGCACGTTCATCCTGTGCTCGAGTGAGTTCTTCCCTCACTCAAGAAATCCTGACAGTTGCCCAAAACGCTGAACTGATATGGTTTTCCCAGAATTTACCAATTGATTACCAATGGTCCTAAAACTCATACCATAACTCATTCTCACTTATTTCAACACAAGGGACCCATTGGCAACCACAAACAACCCAAATCCAACCCATTCAACACATTCTCTCTCTAGATCATCAAACCACTCAAAACCTCATTCTAACAATCTCCCTTATTCTACTTCAAATCAACTTCTAATCACTCCCAAGTGTCAAAACTGACCAAATGAACAGTGACCCACTAATCAAAGCCTAACCTTTAATTAACATCATAATTAGGTCAAATTTCCAGAATTTTCATTGATTAGGCAAACATCTTGACATATATATCAAAATGCATTACAAGCCTACCTCTACAACTTGCTGAAATCAACACCTTGATTCCACCAACTTTCAGATTTGTCCCACAATCAAACACCACCAATGGAAATTCTGAAATCATAGAAACCAAGCTCTCAACCTCTTGGTCAACATTAATGAAAGGTAGCTAAGCATATTGGACCATTTACCTTGACAAAATTCAAGCCCTTAATTCCTCTTTCTTGCTTTGTTCGCTGGAAATGGAGAGCATAGAGAGAGAATGATGATGATCAGCTTCTTTCCTTATTCCCATGCACTCATAACCGACTTGAGAGGGAGAGAGAAGAGTTTGAATATTTTGACTCATCCAATGGTTCTCATTTAGCCACTTGTCACCATCCCCCTCTTCCCTTACATGAGCTCACCTAGACTCACATGCACAAGATCACATCTCTTGTTCATTCAATCTTATCCATTGATCTTGATTACTAAAGAGTTTTCTCTCCAGTAACTGACCAATCGCTCGGTAAATTTACCGTTTACCCCTGATTAATACATTACTCATTAAATCATCACTAATGATCTTGATATCACATTACACAGTATATACTTCGAATATGCTCAATTAACATTAATTACATCATTTGAAGTTATTATTCCCTTGGTTACAATCCAGGATATTACAGTTCATGGGAAACGACCAGGCAGTAAACTTACTTACTTCCACGTATGTGATGTGTTATGCTATGTATTGATTTGCTTGATTATGTGAAGCATGTATGAATGAATGAAGCTCTGTTTCTATTTTTGTTGTGGCCATAAGTATGTTGCATGAAACATTGAGCATGTAGAATATCATCATGTGAACATAAGCCTATGTAAGGCATGTATGTAATGCAGTAGCATTCATCTTGTATGCATTGTCTGTAATGTTTGCTATTAAAATTCTCTCAAATCTCACCCTCCCCCACCAACCATATAAGTACATAAATAGGAAAGAGAAGAATGCTTGAAGATGAACTAGAAGGAAAAATGACAAAGAATTGAAGAAGAATGTGTTTAATTTATTGTATTTAAATTAATTACACAACCTGAATATTTGTATAAATAGTATGAATATGCAAATTAGAATTTAATCGGTAGTCGGGATCACTATAACTTAGCATAAGAACCCAAATAAGAATGAAGTCTGATATATAGTAAGAATAACAGCTCAACAACCAGAAATGAGTAATAATCCCATAAGAGAATACAACTCAACGCTTCCGTGTACGCAATAAAGAGGTAAAAACTTAAGGTATTACATTTTATGGTATTAGAGATATACAAATATCTTGTTACTGATATCGTTGTTAGAATGAATTATGGGTAAGAAATGAACCCAGAGAAATAGAATTTTCCCTGACCACAAAGATGAAAAGAAAAGCTGTTACTCGATTGTCATCGCAAATGTTTTGAGTTGAAAAGCGGTGTAGTTGACGATCATGATGTTACGGGAATCAAAACTAATAAAAGGTTTTGAAATATGAACTATAAAGTCAGATAGTACTTGCTAGCTACAGTGCTAGTCAAGGGAAAATAAGCCTGATAACTTGAATTGAAGAAGCTCAGACGCAGGTTAGACGAGCAAGGTCTATTACAATATAATAGAAGTAGAAATAGAATTGAATGAGAAAACCTAAATTTGAGGTATCTCTAGAATCTGAGGTGTGAGTTGACCTCTAGAATTTGAGATGTCAGAAAGGTATATAAGTAAAGAAATGAAACCATCACTATAATGGTCCTTTTGAAGAAATATTAAGAATTGAACCAGTAGCAAATTTCGAGGATAAAATTTATTGAACGGGAGGAGAATTGTAATACCTCGAATTTTGGGACTAAAGGCTAGAGAATAAGCATGAATAAAGTATACTACTAAGCCTGTTTTAGTAAGGGTGCCAAAATGAATAAGAAATAGAATGACTATTAGAAATCACACCTAGAATAAAGTATGAATTTTGGTGTGAATTAATCGAAAGAAAATACCCGATTCCTTTATGATGTATCCAAATGACATGAAACCTAACTCGAGCTTGAATGAAAAGGTGTAATATCCCAAAAGGTACTCAAGGCCTAAATGTACATAAGAGACCACTCTTCTTATGCCCTTCCTCCAAAAAGCGCCAAAGGAGGGCAAATTGTTTTTTAAAAAATTATCATGCGAAGCGCCATAGCTTTTTTTGGCAGTGTCCTAGTATGTGGCACTTCTTTAGTACCACATCTAATGTAATTATAAGCACCATAGCTTTGCTTTTTTTAGTAGTGTAAACCAGAAAGAAGAATGATGAAGAATCAAAGAAGAATGTGTATTAATTTACTATATGTAAATTAATTGCATGACCCAGATATTTGTATGAATAATAGAATGAATATACGTATTAGAATTTAATTGGTGGTCGAGATCATTGTAACTAAGCATAAGAACCAGAATAAGAATGAATTCTGATACTTGGTAAGAATAACAATTCAACAGCCAGAAATGAGTAATAATCCCCTAAGAGAATACAAGCCAATGCTTCCGTGTACGTAATAAAGGAGGAAAAATGTAAGGTATTATATAGTCTCTTACAAGAGTAAATAAATCATCATTGAAGTACAGAATCATGCTAAGATGGAGCTTAAAGACTTAGCTATGAATGTAACAATAAATGTGCACAATATCATTATTGTTGTCTTTAATACTCTTCTATTTTATTGTGTGAGAATGTTTGATGAACATTGCTGTTAAATGTAGCCGTTGGAGCATTATGTCATTGTTTCTATCCACTGAGTATGTTAGATTGTTCCTTTTGTCTTTTGAATTTGCTGTTGGAGATAGAGGATTTGAAGCATTTAAGGTTCGGAACATTTAATAATTCTGACACATAAATTGTTTTTTGCAAACTTTGTGTTAATCCTTGATTAAGCACCTATAATGTGATCAGATATTGATATAATCAAGTGTTAGAACTATTAGAAGCACAAAGAACAAGTTTAGAATATATTGGAATGAGTATCAAGATTCTTGAGACGCTGCTTTATTTTCTGAAATTGCATCACTGAATGATCTTTATTTAGAGAATTTTGAGAACAAAATAGATCATTGGTTTACTCACTATGGTGATGTGGTAAAGATGTGTGTAAATAGGCTCACTCAAGTAATCATATTTTATTTGAAAACAAATCACTAGATAGCTCATTGTGGTGATGTGATAGTGATGAGTGCAACTGGATCACTTGAGTGACCACTTGAGTGATTATGCTTCATCTTGTTTTAAGATAAAACATATCACTAGCCAATATCACCATGGTGCAGTAGTAGTGATACATTTTTCGCTCATCACTCGAGTGGTCACTCAATGATCTTCTCCTTAAAGCTTTTTCAAAAATACTGAGCACTACTGGGTTACTATGGTGTTGTGCCAGTGATGCATTTTTAGCATATCACTCGAGTGGTCACTCGAGTTATCTTCTCTTTAAATTTCTTTCTAGAAAATAGATCGCCAGTTGATTACTATGGTAAACTGATAGTGATGCACTTTAAACCTCATCACTCAAGTGATCATTTAAAAAATATTTTTTAGAAATCAGATCACTATCTTGGTGACCATGGTGAGGTGGATATGATAGACAATATGTGTATCACTTGAATGACCATAAGTGTGAGCAGTTAAACACTTTTAGGAAGCATTGCGGTGATGTGCTCTTTAAAAACATGACTCAAGTGGTCACTTGAGTGATTAACTAGAAATTTTCACAACAAGCTTCACAATTGTTTAAGAAATAAAATAACCGAGTTTTACCATATCACTCGAGTGGTCACTCAAGTGATACAGTGATTTTCTTCACTATGTGTTTTACCCATTTTAAGCCAATGTATCTTTTACAAAACACTTTCGTAAGCTTTATTATCATCAAAACATGGGAACCTTGAGTTTTTCATTAAGACTCTTCAGTGAATATATATTTGCTCTGTGAGAGAGATTTTCATTACAAACTCAATATCTGTTATTGAGACAACTTAAGATTGTGGAACCTTGAGTTGGGGATTTGATTACAACGTGTAATGGGGGAGCGAGTGTCCGGTGAAGGAACTTGCTGTGTATTGAGGTGCCAAGAACCTATTGAATATTGGAAGATATAGTGAAACTTTCAGAGAAGCTATGAGGATTGGAAGTAGGTCAAAATGGTTATAGCCGAACCAGTATAATGTCAGTGTACACTTCGGTGATATTTCTCCTAGCTCTTAATTGCTTTAAAGTTCTAGTCAATTTTTATATATGAAACGAACTTATGTGATCACTTTATTCACTCCCCCTCTTGGGTGAAATGCTTGTACTAACATTTGGTATCAGAGCGTAGGTTTTCTTGTTAAGGTAAAACAACCTAAGAAGGATCCAATGGCAAGTATGGGTGAAGGAATACATCCTGACGGTTCCTCTATCACCAGAACACCAAGTTTTAGCAGTGAACACTTCTCTTTCTGGAAAGAGAAGTTCAGAGTATTCGTAATGGCTACATAATATGGATTATGGGATGTGATTGAGAGTGGGAACCATCAACCTATGAAAATTGTAGATTCACAGAAGGTTCTTAAGACACTAGCAGAATTTGATGAGAATGACAAGAAACTCATCACACTCAACATTAAGACAATTCTAAGGATTCAAAATGCCTTGAGTCAAAACGAGTACTTTAGGATCTGCACACTCCCAATGGCTAAAGAAATATGGGAAGCCTTGGACATAACTCACAAAGGAACTTCTGGAATAAAGGAAAACTAGATCAATACTCTAGTTACTGAAATTGATTTCCTTCGAATGAAATCAGGTGAGCCAATAGCTGAATTTGAACTTAGATATACTTATCTTGTTAATCAACTTGTAGCACTTGGGAAAGTCTATGATCAATATACCCATGTAAGAAAGATACTGAACATACTTTCAAAAGAATGGGAGGCCAAAGTCACTGTGATAGAGGAAGCAAAAAGTGAATCAATGCGATCAGTCACTTCTTTATTCAAAAGTCTCTCTGAATATGAAAGCAAATTAAAGTTCAAACAAGAACTAGAAGATATTAGAGAAAGAAGAAGAAAGGCCTTGCACTAAAAGCGAAAGAAGAAACCGAAGAAAATGATGAAGATTTCAACGATGAAGAAATGGGTCTAATAATAAAAAATTTATGAAATTTTACAAGAAAGGCTAGGGATTCAAAAATCTTCGGAAAGGAGGGACAAGCAATAAGGAGAACATCATCTGCTATGAATGTGGAAAATCAGGACATATCAAGTCAGAATGTCTAGAGCTGATTCAGAAAAACAAGGAAAAGAGAAAAGGCAAGTTCTTCAACAAAAAGAAAGCTTTTGTATCTGCTATATGGGGAGACAGTTCCTTTGGCGAAGATAGCGATGAAGAAGAAGTACCCAAAATCTGTCTAGTTACTCAAGAAGAAATAGAAGAAGAGGTAACTAATTCTGATCTGACCTATGATGAATTACTTTCCGAATATAATGCTTTACATTTTGAATTCATCAAAGTAGTTAAAAAGCTAGTTGTTTTCAAAAGGAAAAACAAAGTTCTTGAAGAAGAACTTAAAGAGAATTTAGAAAAAATTTGTGAAAATTGCTCTTCTTTAAAAAAGAAAAATATTGATCTCACTAAGACTCTTGAAAAATTTACTAAAGGTAGTGAGATGTTAAATGTTATTTTAAAAGCTAAACAATTTGTAAATGATCGATTTGGTATTGAATATGATCCAAAAAAAGATAGAAAGAAAGGAAGAAAGAAAACAGGAGGTAAGATATATTTGAATCATTTTCAACATTATGTTCATACGTTAAATCCTTTTGCATATTGTAATTACTATAATAGAAAGGGTTATTATACTTCATCATGCATTCATAAAAAGAAAGGAAAAATAGGAACCTACAAATGGGTACCTAAAGGCTCTTATGTTCAAAAAATAATTTGTGCTAACCTAAAAAGACCCAAAAAGATGTGGGCACCTAAGACTTAATTGTATTTAAATGCAAATATGTGTTAAAGCATCCAAAGGCAACAAATAGTATATAGAAAATGGATGCTCCAAACATATGACCGGTGATTTCAAAAGTTTTACCATGCTGCTGTTAGATTCAGAGTTTTGATGATAACAAACCTAAGTCTAGTTTAATTTGTCTATGGATTTTTATCATCAAGATTTTTACTAAGAAAGTATTTGAATAGTTTACTTACTATTCGAATACTGACATTCAGTTTCTATCAGCTTTTATTCTGATAACCCTCAGACTATTCGAATAGTATAATCTATTATAACAGTTGAGAGTTTTTTTTTTTCAAAATGAAAGTATTCGAATAGTCGGTATATTATTCGAATAGGACTTATACTTTTCAAAGTGAACATCAAATGCATTATTCAAATAGTATGACCATTATGAGAATAATAAATGTATGCTCAAAAGAATTTTCAAGTTATATTATTCGATTAATAAGAAGACTATTCGAATAGTAAAGCCACTATTCGAATAGTGTTATTAATATTCGAAATAGCATTTCAAAACCAACATCAAAACTATGAGATTGGGATGGAAATTATTCGAATAGCAAGAAAACTATTCGAATAATATAGAAAGCTGAAAGAAAATGTTTTAGTCAAACTCGAAGCAAGTATTCAAATAGTAACTCATGTATCAGGATAATCTTTTTGAGTTTAAGAGATCACTATTCAAATAGGTATCTCAACTATTCGAATAATCTCAGTGTAAAATTTCAAATATTATCCAAATAGAGAAAAAGGTACTCGAATAGTATGTTATCTGAAAAGACTTAAATTATCCTGATAATTATAATAGTATTCGAATACTTGTTCTTCATGAAAAACAGAGCATCATATCTAAATCTAATTTTCTCAGAATCATTGAGTACTTTCATTAATCTTCATTAATCTTGCTTATTATCATTTTTATTCATGATTAACATTCTCAAAGCAAGTTACAGGAGATTGATACTTCAGATTTCTGGATTCCAAGAAAAGCAGATATACTGTGTTAGAGACGTTAAATACAATCTGATTTTCTTCCAACACATTCTCTTCACCTCAACGGCTATATCCAAATAACATAAAGAATGTTTTGAGTCATGCTCAGTGAGTAACAGGAAAACTGAATGTCTCCAACGATCATTAAGATCTTTCCAACTACAAATAGCAAAGGCATTCAAAGCGGGAGAGAAAGACACTGAACTACAAAAGTGACGAATATTCAATTCTGAGCTAATATTACCTCTTTATATCATACGCTTTAGTGTTTATATTACCAATTCTATGAGAGAGAACATTTATTGATTCTGTACACTTGTTTTAAGAGATACCTTAAAGTTGTGGGACTTTAAGGTGGGTACCTTCTTACGTTGTGTAAGGGGGAGCGAGTATTCAAAGAGAGGATTAGATCACTGTGTTCAAGGTGCCAAGAACCCACTGAATCTTTGAAGCAATAGTGAAAGCACATGCTCTGTCTGTGGACTGGACGTAGGTCATTGTGATTTAGACCGAACCAGTATAATCCCTGGCGTACACCTTGGTGAAATCTTCCTAACTTTTTAGTTTTCTCTTTATCGACTTCCAGTCTTGATTTGTTTTATTTTAAATTTTTATTATCACCCAATTCACCCCCTCTTGGGTGAAATGCCTACACTAACAGCTGCAACCTTAGGAAGTTAAAAAGGTAAAATTTAGAGGAAATCAATCTAGAAAGATAGCAGAAATTGGCGAAATAAAAAATGACAAAGGTATTCAAGTCAAAGACATATTACAATGAAGGCTTGTGTCACAACTTGCTGAGCATGAGTCAAAGTGCAGATAAGGCCAACTGGGTAATATTTGACTCAGAGGAATGTCTAATTGTAAACAAGAAAGAATTTCAATTAGATAAGAAGAATCTCAAAGTAAAGCTCAGAGCAAAAAGGGAAGGTCACTGCTATACTTTTCATATAAGCAAAAATATTTCTAAAAGTTGTTTCTAAGTAACGCCGATTAAAGTTGGTTATGGCATAAGAGACTAGCTCATACTAATATGCACCAACTAGACAAGTTACTCAAAAAAGGATTTAGTGATTGGTTTACCCAAAGTAAATTTAAAAAATGATTTGATCTGTGATGCTTGTCAAAAAGGTAAACAAACTAAATCATCTTTCAAATCAAAAAATGAAATTACAACCAACAGACCACTTCAATTTCTACATATGGATTTAGTTGGACCAGTAAGAGTTAAAAGTCTTGGTGGCAATTTATATTCATTGGTTATTGTTGATGATTTCTTTAGATTTACATGGACTATTTTCTTATCATCGAAGGATGAACCTTTAGTGAATTTATTGTTTTTATCAAGAAAGTGCAAAATGAGAAAGATATGTCTATTACAGGTATCAGGATAGATCATGGTGGAGAATTTGAGAATCAAGCCTTTGAAGATTACTGTGACACTGATGGCATTGATCACAACTTCTTTGCTCCAAGGATACCTCAACAAAATGGAGTTGTGGAACAAAAGAACAGAGTACTCAATAAAATGGCTAGAGCAATGGGGAATGAAAAGAATATGTTTCAAGTTTTCTGGGCCGATGTAATGAGCACAACATGCTACATCTCAAGTAGAGCCTACATTAGAACAAAACTTGGAAAGACACTTTACGAACTATACAAAGGAAGGAAACAAAATCTCTCTCATATGCAAATCTTTGGTTGTAAGTGTTTTATACATAATAATATTAAAGATAACCTAGGAAAATTTGATTCTAAAATAATAAAGGAATATTCTTAGGCTATTTTAATTGAAGCAAAGCATACGGAGTTTTCAATAAACGAATGTGTTTTCGAAGAATCAGTTCATGTTGTATTCGATGAATTTAAATCCTCTGACAAAATTATTGATGATGAGCAGGAAATTATTTTAAATCAAGAGAATGGCCAATCTAATTATAAACCTTTCATTCTATGAATATGTGTTTTCGAAGAATCAGTTCATGTTGTATTCGATAAATTTAAATCCTCTGACAAAATTATTGATGATGAGCAGGAAATTATTTTAAATCAAGAGAATGTCCAATCTAATTATAAACCTTTCATTCTAGAGGTTGACTATACCAAGGAAGAAGAACAATCACTAGGACAACCTAGAGCCTATAAATATAACAAGAGTCATCCCCTAGAACAAGTCATAGAGATGTGATTAAAGGTGTGAAAAATAGAAACAAAACTTTCAATGAAGTTAGTTTTTCTGTGTTCATTTCTGAAATTAAACCTTCTAATATTGACGAAGCCCTATCAGACAATGATTAGGTAATAGCAATGCAAGAAGAACTAAACCAGTTTGAAAGAAATCAAGTCTGGGATTTGGTACCCGGCCTAAGGAGCATCTGATCATTGGCACAAAACGGGTATTCAAAAACAAACTTGATGAATCCATAATTATTGTTAGAAATAAGGCAATATTGGTGGCCAAAGGCTATAATCAAGAAGAAGAAATTGATTATGAGGAAACATATGCTCTAGTGGCTAGGTTGGAAGCTATACGAGTACTATTGGCCTTTACATGCATCAAGGGATTCAAACTATATCAAATGGATGTAAAGAGTACATTTCTAAATGGCTACATCATGGAAGAAGTATATGTAGATCAACCTCCAGGTTTTAAAGATGTGACTAAGCCTTACCATGTTTTCAAACTAAGAAAAGCTTTATATGGTTTAAAACAAGCCCAAGAGCATGGTATGAAAGACTTAGTAAATTTATCATTGATCAAGGTTTTGTACAAGGAAGATTCGATACAACACTTTTTACAAAACAAAAATGAAATGATATTTTAATAGTTCAAATATATATTGATGATATTGTTTTTGGTGCTACAAATGAAACTTTGTACAAGGAATTCTCTTAGATAATGTAGCAGGAATTTGAAATGTCAATGATGGGAGAATTGAACTTCATTCTCGGTTTGCAAATCAAACAGAGGAAGAATGGAATTTTCATATCTCAAACAAAGTGTTTGAAGAAGCTATTAAAGACATACGGAATGGATAAAGCAAATGGTATGGACACGCCTATGAGTTCAACCACGTTGCTTGATGCTGATGTCAAGGGAAAAGATTATAACATCATAAAATATAGAGGAATGAATGGATCATAACTCTATCTCACGGTAACTAGACTTGACATTTAATTCAGTGTTGGTATGTGTGTAAGATATCAATTAGCACCAAAGTAATCATATGCTGAAACCATCAAGCGTATCTTTAGATATCTTGCCGACATAGCAGAATTAGGTCTCTAGTATCCTAAAGGATGAAATGAATACCTTGTTTCATACTCAGACTCTGATCACATAGGATACAAGACCGATAGAAAGAGTACTAGTAGGCAATGTCAATTTCTTGGAGGCTTACTTGTATCTTTATTTATCAAGAAACAAAATACAGTATCTCTTTCATCAACGGAAGTTAAGTATGTTGCAGCGTCAAGCTGTTGTGCACAAGTATTGTGGTTGAAACAACAACAACAAGACCTTGGTATATATTTAAAAGAGATACCTATCTACTGTCACTACACTAGCACAATAAGCTTGGCAAAGAATCCAGTTCAACATTTAAGAACAAAGCATATCGATGTTGGACATCACTTCATCAGGGATCATGTTCAAAAGGAAGATGTAAAGTGATATTCATTCCAACTCATCTTTAACTAGCTGACATTTTTATGAGGTTACTTCTCTAATCCTATTACCACAGAATCCTCCAGAGGATATGCTTTAGATACCTCCAATGAACTCCCTGAACCTGAACCATCATCTTCAGATCCTTCTAGTTCTAGTGATTCACATGGCTATGGACCTACACCACTTCCTATCACTCCTATTTTTGCTACCCAGCCATCTAGTTCTAGTCCTTCTCTCTATTGATTCCCACCTTTATGGTGAAGACAAAAAGGGGGAGAAGAACTATGAAGTGATTTTTTTTAGAATTGATATTGATGTTACACAGATATAGTATAGGCTTATGGGTATATTGGGATTTAGGGACCTTTTGATAATACACTAACATATTTTTGACTGTAAAATGAATTTTTAAGCTTACTTCATGTTATCAATTTAACTTTATGAATTCTGCAGTTCAAATTTTGTTATTATGGTCAAATTTGTGGATTGATGAATTTTTTTGGCTATGTATGCAAGGTGGTTACAAAGTTTGATCCCATATTAACAACATACTAATCTTTCAAAGCCATTGGTTTTCAATGCAAAAAGATTTTAGATTTCAAATGCTAAAAGTTTTTAATTTGAACTTAAAGTATTTTCAAATAGATTTAATATCATTTGAATTTAAAAAGTTTTGAAATATTCAAGTTAAGAAAAATGATATTTGAAAAGAGGTCAAGAATTTTTAAATGCATATGATCTTAAAGAAAATTACAAATTGCTTTCAAATACCTTGTTCAAAATCACCAAGTTTTGTCACCATAAAAAAGGGAGAGAATGTTAGATCCATATGTTTTAATGATAACAAAGATTGGATTGATCCTATAAAAGGTTTTGATAATAAACATAAGAGATTTAAACAAAGTAACAAAGTACTTGGTGGCAGGAAAATCCATCACTCGAGTAGCCACTCAGTAATGAAGAAGAACTAGAAGTCAGAGATTTGGAAAAAGCATCATTGGAAGAATTCTGAATAGAATACTCAAGTGATGATTCTTCATCACTTGAGTGACCACTTGAGTAATGTGTGTCAAATAGTTCCAGAAGCTCTCTGCCAAGATTTGTATGGTATCACTCGAGTGCTCTTGAAGGATCACTCGAGTAACCACTCAAGTGACCAGGTAAGAAATAAGGCAGTGAAGTCTACCAAGTTTTACAAGCGATTACTCAAGTGATGCCAATGCATTATTCGTGTCGCCACTGAGTGATCAAGTTAGAAATGTTGACTTCACTCTTTGACAAGATTTTCAATAGATCACTCGAGTGACCACTTGAGTGATGGATATTAATTATTTGAGTGACTACTAGAGTGATACAGTACAGAAAGCATGATTTTAATTTATTGTTCATTAATTTGTTATCTATATGATTAATCTTTAATTGTATTAGCTTTTTAAGTATATTTGCAGAGAAACAATGAAGAAATCATGCGTTGAGAGAAAAGTCAAACATATTGTCCGTAATGTCCAACACGTTCACCTACCGCAAATAGCTAGTTTTCAAATTTGAGGAACGGTCAAACGAAGTTACGAAACTCTAACAGATATGTTGAAATAGTTCCAACGGCTATTACAAATTCAAATCTAAATATGGGAACATCAACAAAGAACACAACACAACAATTGAGAACACATGAACATACATCGATCAATATATTCTTAGTGCTTTGTTTTTCTTACATTCACTCTTTGTACTTCAGTGATTATATAATTTCTCTGTGAGAGAGATTTTCATTACAAACTCAATATCTGTTATTGAGACAACTTAAAGTTGTGGAACCTTGAGTTAGGGATTTGATTACAACATGTAAGGGGGAGCAAGTGTCCAGTGAAGGAACTTGCTATATACTGAGGTGCCAAGAACCCACTGAATCTTGGAAGATATAGTGAAACTCTTAGAGAAGCTCGAGGACTGGACATAGGTCAAGGTGGTTGTGGCTGAACCAGTATAACTCTTGGTGTACACTTCAGTGATATTTCTCCTAGCTCTTAACTGCTTTAAATTTCCTGTCAATTTTTATATATAGAACGAATTTATGATGATCACCCAATTCCCCGCCTCTTGGGTGAAATGCTTGCACTAACACTTCTTACTACCCTGCACCTGACCAAAACTGACCTCCCAAACCAACAATCCATAAGTTTGTAAATTCACCACTAAACTAGTCTAGTAACATCTTTAAACATCATATTTCATCATAATCATATTTAAAACAACATCAAACCCTAATCTTATGCTATGACTGAACTAGGGCAACACCAAGGAAATCATAAAACTTAATCAAATAATAGATGTTTAGTTCAAATTAAAGCTTAGACTCACCTCTTGCACTTTCTAAGGCTTGTTCTTGGTTTCTCAAACTTTAGCACTCCTTTGGGAGCACAAAACACCACCTCTTGAAAAACAAAAACCAAAGAATTATAGCCCTTAGTGAGGAGAACAATGTTTATAAAGACTTAAAGAGCTAGAAAGGTGATTTAAAAGGTGACAATGAGACAAGAAGGTTTAACTTGCTTCTTGTTCTTCCAAATTCTTCTTTCTCTTTCCTTTTTCTTTGTTCTTCTTATTTTTCCTTTCTTGGCTGTCCAAAATGAGTGTAGATAAGAGAGTATGGTGTTTAATTATTTATCCTCATCCAATTTATTCACTTGGCTGAAATTACATGCAAGGAAATAAGAAAGGTGATGTGTCAAAATATTGTGGCCTCTTGCAAAAAGTAAGCGAGTTAATAACCATGGATAGTTTGGTTAATTTTAAACCTTCTCTTTCGTTGTCTCTACCCAGCTTGGCCAAAATTCCCCTTTGAAAAGGATGGAAATATGTTGACCCATTCCTCTTGCACTCTTGCTTTTTAGGTCAACTCTCCAAGTTAAATAATAATGGGAGACTTGTTGACTTTTCTTTCCTTGTTCTTTCCTTTCTTTTTAGCTTGGTCGATGGACATATATTTGCTCAATTTAAATCCTCTTCCCTTCCCTTGAGTCTTTGATTAAGGATTTTGGCACTTTCCTTTAATTAGTTGGTACTATTTCCCTTACTTAATTCCCAAAGTAGTTTCTAACTTACTTTTCAAGAAATAATTTTGGGAAAATAAGGCACTTGACAATTATTAAAAATATATAAAGGCCTAGAAAAATGAAGGAAAAATTACAGATATTTATTTTGGGAAATGAAGGAGTTTATGGAGAAGTTTCTTTCTAAAAAAGAGTTATAGATGATTGTAAAGCTAATTTTGAGAATTAAAGGCCCATTTTCTTAAGCAATTCAAGAAAAATAATTAGAGGTTATCGTTTGGCCTGAAAAGTTTAGGGAAATTATTTTATGGCTTAAAGAATCTAGTTAAGGAAGAAAATATTTATAAAATATTAAGTTTTAATTTATAGAAATTATATGATGATTTCAATATAGTGAACAAGGGACAAAGTTGCAAACAAAGATTAATTGAAGCATAAAATGGTCATCTAACTCATCAAAACCCTTCACTCCCTTCATGCCCTCCCTCATTCATGATCCACTCATGCCAGAAGAGTGAGAAGAGAGCATAAGAGAGTAAGGGAGCTTGAAGAAACTAGATGATGTTGGAGAAGAGCATAAGAGAAGGCAAAACTTGTTAGAATCGACTGTCACCCAAGAGGGTGGTGAATTGGGTGGAAGATAAAAACTTAAGAACTTTAGAAATCTTTTCACATCTTAACGAAAGTGGTAAGTATGAAGGTAATACATTATAAATAAATAGTTAGATTAAATAATATATGTTAGAAATATAAGAGAGCTTATGGAAGAGAATATGCAAACTGTGATTTATCATGGTTCGGTCCAATCTGTGATGGCCTACGTCCAGTCCCCAGGCTTCTCCTAAGATTTTCAAATCCACTATATTCCTATTTAGTCTGGGCACAAGAAAAGGCTTTACAATCCCAAAAGTGTATCCGGGTACTTGTGAAACCTTTTACAAATCTCTTACTGAAATACCCCCTTACGTCAAGTCTTACGAGTAGAGCAATCCTGAAGACCTTCCTCTCCTGCTTACCTGTGCAAGTCTTACGAGCAGAAACGTTCTCTCCTAGTTACACCCTTATAAGTCTTATGAGAAGCAACATTCTGTACTGTTTGCAACTTATAAGTCTTATGAGTAAAATGTCTTACTGGTAATTCTCTCTATAGCTTCCCCGGTAAGGAAATCAACCCTCTCAAAGTCCCTCTACCTTGAGATTAATTTAGAAATATAGATGAAGATGCTGACAGACTCTCTCACATAATGGATATAATACTCACTGAAGCACAATACAAATAATCACTCTCTCAACGATACGTAATATAGAAACTGCAGAATAGAGAGTGTTTGGGTCAAAGTGGATAACTCATGATATTCACATGTTGGCATCGTTGCTATATTTTATGTCTTTTTTCTTCTCTAAATGCTATTATATTTATAGTTGTGTTGAAGAAGACAACCGTTGTAAGCATTCGCATGTTAGAGTCCCATTGCTTTGTTTGATCGTTGTGTGTATTTGAACAACTGACGTTGTCCGTTGCAAAGCGAAGTGTCTCATCGAAGAGCGGGATGATTCATTATGAACTGTACGTCACGTTGTGGAGTGGGATGAATATATTTGAGTTTCCAGACAATCTTTCATGGTGATTCAATCTTTTGTCATGGTAGGTAGCCGATATTCGGTGTTTAATGATACCGCCTGCCATAATTGACTCTTTCATTTGAATCTGTAATCTCACCGTTAAATTTCCTATTTCACACTACAAAATGCTTAATCACTAATATGATGAAGTGTTAGTCATGGGTATGTTGGATCATTGGTCAAAAGATAAATTTTTGATTTCTGGACTCATCACGTTTAGTGATGATATTTGCCATCGTGACCTCCATTCTTGAAGATGCAATCCAAATGTTTAACCTCCTGTTTCTCACTTGAAATGTATGTTAGTTAACATTTTGTATACTAACAAGTGAAAACATAATGAATAAATAAAATTTAACCATGTTTGAGTTGATTGCTGTGAGGCTTTGTTTCTTTTATGGATTCTACCAAGTTCTTACTCGAGTGTAAAGAATATTCACTTGAGTGCAACACCAATTCTCCACTTTTTCTTTGTATTTGAGTAGTACTTCCATGTGAATTTGAGAGTGTGTGATTTCTTAGGCCTAAGTGATGTGGGCCCTCACTCGAGTGTATTGATCATTGCTCGAGTGCATCAGTATATCTCAACTTCAGGCTTCATTTCTTGACAGTACTGTAGCTAAATATTCAAGAGTGCATTTTTCCCTTTCGAAGTGTTACGTTCTCACTCAAGTGCAGTATGGCTCACTCGAGTGCATTTGATATTTTCACATTCTAGATTCCTCTCGGGCAAACACTTGCCACTCTTAACTCGCAGGACTTGAGTACAATCCTTCCCCTCAATCGAGTATTACCAGTCATGCTCAAGTGCTCTTCACATTTCTCTGGTCATATTTCTTCTCGGGTTAACACTTTCATGTCAACACTTGCATAACTCGAGTGTAAACCTTTACTTCACTTGAGTGCATTGTTATACTTGAGTGTAGCTGAAATACTTCCACTTCATAGTCACTTCTGGACAACACTCGCATCAAAATATCAAGAGTGTGTTTTTGTGCTTGTGGGTGATGTGGGGCCATGTTAGACTCGATTTATTTATTTGATTCTAAGTATGGAAAAGGGTGTGTCATACGAAAGCTCTTGCATATGCATTCCAATGCAAAAAGAATTAGCTCCAAACTCCTTGTATTTTGCAAGTTATGATCGAAAAAGTGTCTACCGTACTAGACTGCACAAGTGTCAAATTATAGAAGGCATAGCTCCTAGAATATAACTTCAAATTAGGAAAATTACCTATCCATGGAAAGCTCTTTGATTCTAGTGTCATATGTCACTAGTTTCGTCTCAATCCGTTGTGTTGTTTGTGAGTTATGTCCAAAATACCAAACCTGTCTTGAAAAGTGATAGTGATTTTAGTGTCATATTCCATGGATCATATCTCCTTCATCTGAGCTTCTTTTAATGTGATCTTGGTGTACATTTTTCGTGTTGTGAATATTCTTTCATATGCCACCGGTTTCAAGTCAATCCAATGTGTGGTTTAAGAGATATGACCAAACTACCAAACCTCTATTAGGTTGAATGTAAAACAGAGCTGAAAAGAGTAGCCCTGACACTCGAGTGTTTTCATCCTACACTCGAGTACAACACCTCTAGCACTCTAGTGTTGAGCTCTCACTGCATTGTAACTCCTTTAGAAGTGCCATAATTCATATATAAGTCATCTTACCTTTGTATTAACCTATTCCAACCATCACTTGATCATAGAAGCCTCCGGTATCATCATAGAAACCTACAATATCATTTCTAAGAGCTTGAATCTTGATATTATCATTAGATCTTGCAATTTCTTCTTTCTTCAATATCTTTCTTTTTGATTTTCCTCTTGGTAATAATTCTCCATAGCCCAATCAAGATATCTTCTTTATTTTCTTGACTACCTTCAATCTTCTTCTTTCTTTGCCTAGCTAATCTTCAATCTTCTTCGTTCTTTGCTTGACTAATCTACAATATATGTAACATTAAACATAGTAATTAGTCAAAGAATTACATTATATAAAATTTTTGCTCTTATCATCTCACATCAATATTTGACATCATCAAAACTAATCACATCTAACAAAACTCACATGCAACATTGGATTCCATTTAAGGTTAGCCTCCTAGATTTTTTTCCCATATTCAATCTCTTTGATTTTCTTCTTTTTGGGGATTTGGAGAAATAATGGAATATTCGTTAAAATAAGAAATTAGAGATTAAGGGTTCAAAAACAAGTAACTAAAAGTAGTGTAGAAATGAAAATAAGTGTTGCATTTAATAAGAGCTCCCCATGAGATCATATTCATACATATAAAATCTATTTCTCATATACTAGGGTTCATTAAATAAGAATCTTCTCCTTTATCACCTGAGACTCGGGGTAGGACAAAGCCATTTCATATTTGATGTCTAGAATGATCAAAATACATAAGTATGGTAAGTAGCAGCCAATCCATGGGTAGTTGTATGCAACTGTAAGGATACTCACAATATAAATCATGTGTCAACAACATGCAGATGTTGGGCCTAAAATTGCATGCACTAAATCTGGCACTCAAAAATAATCCAACTCCTTTGGAGGTGTGGAAAATGCAGCAAGAAAAGTAAATATTGAAAAAAAATGCCAAACTTAAGATTCACTAATTATCTAATAATGTAGGGCTTTAGATTCTTGGTTATTAGTTATATTTATTTTTTTGTCGATTGCATTTTTATTTTTAAGGCTGTCTATAGAATTTGTACTCCAAAATATAGCTTTTAGATATAATAATATCCAATAGGGCTTTTGTAAAAAAAATAAATTGTACATGTTTTAAAAATAAGCCCCTATTTTAGATCAGGTATGAAATTATCTATTGTAAAAAGTGGGCATTTTTTTAATTATAAATTGAAACTTTTTAACACCGGTCATCTAACCAACCGATCTTAGAAAGTAACTTCTAAGACTGATCATATGTCTGGTCTTAATAATGACAAACTTTTTAAATTGGTCTATACAAGATCGGGCCTAAACCCTATCTAATAAGTCAATTTCAACCAATCTTAAAAGCCTTCTTTTCAAGGTGTGTTAAGGAGCAAGGCATGTTAAAAGGGAGCAATATAATCTATGAAATAATATATATATAATATTAGCAAGAAAGAGAATAAATATATATTTATGTATTATTGGATAAAAGGAGAGAATCGGCAGAAAGATTTAAAGGAGGATCTGGATGTGGGCTCAAGCACACAATATAAAGGAGTGACACTAGGAAAGACGTGACACATTCAATCTTGATAGCACAAGAAGTTCTTTCTATCACAGAAATAAGAGAATCTTGGTGGTCAAAGAAGAAAATAGCGAAGAGAGAAAGCCTTCCTTCCAGCTTTGACAACAGCTGATAGGAAGAAAGACTCTTCAACAATTTTGCCTTCCTTTGTTCTTTCTCCTAATTCTTTGAAAATGAATTTCTATCATTATTTCATGGATTTTCGTTTAGCCATGTGTGGCTAATTTGCTTTTAGACCTATAGGTACTATGAACTTAATTGCATTTTAGAATTTATTTCTCACTTTTTAGTTATGTTTAATTTGTCACTCTTCTTAATCTTGCTTTTCTTGACTGTTGCTTATTGATTGGCCACCTCTAAGCATGTTTTAGGGATTTGGATTTGGACTTGATGGAGTGAATCTTGAATGGACCTTGAGATTAAGGAGTATAGGACTACTTCTTAGTCTAATGTGCCTCTAGGATAGACATATATCTAAGTCTAATATGGAATTTGTTCTTAATCAAATTAAAGTGATTTTAGACAAAATTGCGCATTGTATAATTATGAGACATTACATAATTAGTTAAGGTTGGGATATAATGGACCTAAAGGCATTTATAGACATAGAGATTCTAGATTAGCTGACTAAATTAAAGCTTACTTTGGAATGAAAATCTAAATAGCAAATAAGGGATTAGTGACTCTAGGTTGTTTTTTTTATATTTGTAGTTTTTGTTATTTAATTTTCTTTGAAATTAATTATAAACTAGATTCACTTAAAAGAAATTTAGAATTTTAATACCTAAAAATTATTTCACTTGATTCCTCATGAGACAATACTCTACTTTTCACTTTATTGCTTCATGCGACTCGTACACTTGCGTTGTTCATCAAGTTTTAGCACTATTGCTAGGGATTCAAAGCAACTAATTTTTAGTATTGGAGGACATTTAGTAACTTAAGATTAAGCATTTTTTTCTTTATTCAGTTTGATATTTAAACTTGGTCTCTTTGTCTTTACAGGGCCCCATATATACAAAGAAAATGTCCAAGAAGACAAATAAGGTCAATGAACTTTTTGAGGCTACAACACCTCAGCATTTAAATCACGAAGAAGAAGAAAACATAAGCAAAGAGATGGTTAAGGATGAAAATGATCATTTTGGTGTTAATGATTTTATATGAAGACAATTTTGAGGTTATCAGTTAGGAATCAGAGTAACTGAGTTTCAAGCCAACAATTTGTAAATCAAGCAAGCTATGCTTAAGATGCATGAACTATAAGGTTAGTATGCAGGAAACAATATAGAAGATCCAAATCGGCATCTGATACAATTTCTTGATATTTCTGACTATTTCAAACAAAATGGAGTTCTAATTGATGTGATCCGCTTGTGGTTCTTTCCATACTTTATACATTGAAAAGCCAAGGAATGGCACAATAGTTTAGAAAAGAGTAGCATAACCTCTTAAGATGTATTGGAACAAAAGTTCAGATCAAGATTCTTTCCACACAATGAGATGGCAGATGCAATAGCTACTCTTACTAACTTCTGCCAATAGTTTAGGAAACATTTGTTTGAAGCTTGAGAGAGGTTTAAGTTGCTTGTCAAGCAGAGTCCAGGTCATAATCTAGAAAAATGGGTATTGCTTCAAATCTTATGTAATCACTTGACTCTTGAATATAAATCTGAATTGAACATTGTTACTAATGGTGAAATTACAAAGTAGCCAGTAAATCATGTATGGGAATATTTATATGGATTATCAGTTGACTTTATCTAAAACAACTTTGAAAGAAAGTCAATTAAGTCAATTAAGAAAGTTATTGAGGACCCTTCTTCACAGTTAATGGCAATGTTACATACTATCAACAAGAGGTTTGATCACTTAGAAGCTCAAGTAAACCAATCCAATAGTGGGCATATGGGAGTGAATGCTATTTATGCTCCTTGTGATTATTGTAGAGATAGCCATGCTAATAGACAATGCCTCGTATCTCAACAGATAGAGCCAGTGAACTATATAAGGAATTACTGTAGCAATAATTAGCGTAATCCATACTCAAACACCTACAATATTAAGTGGCATAAAAATCCAAACTTATCTTGAAAACATGGTGCAACACCTAATGAAACATCTGTTAGATATGATTAGTTTTGATGATGTCAAATATAGATGTCAAGTATTGAAGTACAAAAAGTTTGTATGACATACTTATTATCTTCATTGACTAACTACTATATTTAATGTTAGATATCTTGTAGATAGTCAAGCCAAGAAAGAAGAAGATTGAAGATATTCAAAGAGATATCTAATTAGATTATGGAGTAAAAAAGAATGACATTGAAGAAAGAAGAATTTACAGGAACTAATGGGAATTTCAAGAAGAAAGATTAGTCAAGTAAAGAAAGAAGAAGTTTAAAGATATTCAAGAAGATATCTAGTTGGGTTATGAAGAATGATCATCAAGTGGCAAAACAAGAAGAAAGAGATTGAAGAAAGAAGAAGAAAGATTGAAGAAAGAAGAACTTGCAAGATCACATGAGAATATGAAGATCCAAGCTATTAGAAGTGATACCGGAGGTTTCTATAATCATACGGAGGTTGGAATGGGTCAATACGAAGCAAAAATGACTTATATGGAAGTTATGGAACTTCCCCAAGGTGTTCCTTTGAGTTTTGATTCTTTGCCATGTTTTAAAGGTCATTACTCGAGTGGTTACTCGATTAATAGACATAATCACTTGATCAACCACTTGAGTAATCTGCATTTTTATTGTACTCTGTTTTCATGCAGTAGGATAGGGGTTCAATATTTTGGGCATATCTATCTAATCACATGTCATATTGATTTGAACCCAGTGGCATATGAAACTAGACTCTCAACACGAACTATGGACACCAAGATCATAATCAAAGTAGTTCATATGAGGGAGATATGATCTATTGAAGTTGACACATGAATTAGTGTCTTTTACCAGAATAGGTTCGGTATTTTGGACATAACTCTCAAAATACACATAAGATTGAGACGAAACTAGTGTCATATGAAAGTAGACTCAAAGAGCTTTCCATGGATATATAATTTGTCACATTTCAAGTTATATACTAAGATCTATCTCTTCTTGAAGTTGTTGCTCGTGATTTCAGAGATTGTCTAAGAGCAGTAGATATTTTTTGGATCATAACTTTCTATATACAATGAAATTGGAGCTAATTCTTGTTGCATTGAGATGTAGATGATGAGAGATTTCTGATGATATATAATTTTTCATGTTTCAAATCAAAAACAAGAATTCACTTGAAGGGCTTACTCGAGTAATATGCAAAGTTATTTAAAACTTACTCGAAGGACCACTTGAGCAATGTGTGAGAAATTGTTCCAATAAGCTCTCTATCAAGAATTGCATGGGATTACTTGAAGGGATCACTCAAGTAATCTGCAGAGTTATTTGAGACATTACTCGAGGGGCCACTCAAGTAATCAGAGAAGAGATCATCTAGTAGCTCTCGGTCAAGAAATGAGTGATCTTACTTGAGGGAGTACTCAAGTAACATGAATGAGAATAAAGCATTACTCGAGGGATCACTCGAGTAATGAAGTTAGAAATGCTCTCGATCAGAATTTGAATGTGATTACTCGAGGGATCACTTGAGCAATGACCCAGGCTTACTCGAGTGACCACTCGAGTAATGCTTCCCATTAGAACTGAACAACCTACTAAAGATTTCGAAAATCATGGGAATAATTATGAAACTCACTCTTCTTGTTTCTAATCATTCTAACACTTCATTATATTGGTATTTAATGCATTTCTCTAGGAATACAATGAAGAGATGATGCGAAGAGATAAGAGTTGGCTTTACGAAAGCGAACTATCCAACGTTCTAATGGCTAGTTTTTCAAACTCAAGCAAATGAACAAAAGAAGCAACCATACTCCAACGGATATGTTGAAATGCTCAAACGGTCGTCATTCTTCATCAGCTATAAGTAGAAGATAATCCAAAACAAAAGAGAGCCCCAGTGCATACATTTTCTAAATGTCAACATCTTGACATCAATACTCATCGCACATACTCTCTGTTTCTCTAGCTTCTATATCATTTACCTTTGAGAGAGAAATTATTTGTATTGTACTTCAGTGTTCATTTTATTCACTTCTATGAGAGAAGATTGATTGTAATATTTCATCATCAAAGTTGTATCCTTACGAGGTGTGTAAGGGGGAGTGACTCTGTGGGAGATTTGTAAAAGGCTTCACAAGTGCCTGGCTAAACTTGTGAGTTGTAAAGGCTGTTCTTGTGCCCGGATTAACTAAGACGATAGTGGATTTGAAAATCTCAAGAGGAGCCTGGGGACTGGACGTAAGCCATTATAGATTGGACCGAACCAGGATAAATCACAGTTTGCATACTCTCTTCCTTAAACTCTTATATTTTTAGCATATATTAATTGTTGATTTATGATTCATTGCTTTCATATTTATTGCTTCCATGTGTTTTGATGATAACAAAGATTGGATTTGATAAAAAAATAAAGAATTTGAACAAAGTACTAAATGGCAAACAAAAGCTTTACTTGAAGTTGGCATTAGAGTAATAAAGAAGATCTAAGAGACAGAGCACAGTTAAAACACCTCTGGCAGATTTCTTAAAGGTTTACTCGAGTGACTACTCGAGTAATGAACTCTGTTACTCAAGTGAGCACTCGAGTAATGTTGGAGAAAATGTTCTACAGGTGCACTACCAAAATTTGGAAGGAGTTACTAGAGGGGTTGCTCGAGTAATCTGCAAAGTTATATGGACCATTACTCAAGTAACCACTCGAGTAAAGACATGAGAAAAGGCAATACTCAAGTAGCCACTCGAGTATCCAGGACAAATACCTTCTAGTAGCACTCGGCCAAAAATTTACACACTTTACTTGAGTAGCCACTTGAGTAACCATTTGAGAAAACTATTTACTCGAGGGACCACTTGAGTAATCTGAAGAGTTAATTAAGGTATTACTAGAGGGACCACTCGAGTAATCAGGTTAGCAAAGCACAGGTGTTCTCGGCCAAGAATTTGATGTTGTTACACGAGGAAGTAATTGAGTAATCTGCGAACTTATTATCAATTTACTCGAGTGATCACTTGAGTAACCTATAAAGAAAAAACATGCTTGCTCGAGTAAGCACTCGAGTAATCAGGTATTTCTAAGGTTTATGATATATCTTACTCCATGTCTTACCCGAGTAATATTTTATGAAAATGTTGAATTACTTTCTGTCATATTTTTTATAAGTTTACTTGAGGAGCTACTAGAGTAAAAAGCATGATCACTCAAGTAACCACTAGAGTAAAGAAGTCTAGAAAACATGATTTCAATCCAATATTTATTGATTTGTTTTCTATATGATTAACCCTTCATTGTATTAGTATTCTAAGTATATTTACAGAGAAACAATGAAGAGAAAATGCTATAAGGGGAAAGTCAAATAAAACGTCCGAATGCTCTCCTACCACTACCTACCGTAAATGGAAAGTTTTCAAAATTGAATAAAGATCAATAGTAGCTACGCTACTCTAACGGACATATTTGAAATGCTTCTAACAGACATCACAAATCATCTATATATATGAAGCATTCAAAGAAAAGAGAAGAACAACTGAGAATACACGAACATACATTAATCAACATATTCTTAGTGCTATGTTTTCTTATACTCAATCTTTGTACTTTAGTGTTTATACATTTACTCTGTAAGAGAGATTTCCATTACAAAACTCAATATTCATTATTGAGACAACTTAAGGTTATGAAACCATGAGTTGGGGATTTGATTATAATGTGGAAGGAGGAGCGAGTATCCAGGCGAAGGGACTTGCTATGTACTGAAGTGCCAAGAACCCACTGAATCTTGGAAGATATAGTGAAACTCTCAAAGAAGCTCTGAGGACTGGACTAGGTCAAAGTGGTTGTGACCTAACCAATATAACTCTCGGTGTATACTTCGGTGATATTTCTCCTTACTCTCAAATGCTTTATATTTCCAGTAAATTTTCTTATATGCAACGAAATTTCTGGTATCACCCAATTCTCTTCCCTCTTGGGTGATGTTCTTGTACAAACAGATTTCACTACCGAATCTTCGTGTTCGACCGGTAAGGCCTTCGAAAATATTGTTCTACTCAATGAGAGCTTTATTCTTTGGTCTCAATTTTCAAACTAGAGCTATTTGGTGTTGTCTAATTAGCTGGAGTACTATCATAATCAAGAACTGACTGTAGAATTACGAAAAGGTGAGCCTAAGCTTTGATTTGATACAAATATGCTATGGTTTCATTGAGTTTTCGTGGATCCTTGGGATGCCTTAGGGTTTCTACCAAGAGGGATTTTTTAGGTCTAATGTTGATTCAAGCTTGAATATGATGATATATGGTGTTTCATGGTAGCATTTGACTAGTTTGGTAGTTAAATTTCAAATTTTGGTCGTTGTTAGTTTAGAGGTTGGTTCGGCCGGAACCAAAACATAAGGAGGAAGTGTGATTTTGGTATTTTTGATGTCCCCAATCGATTCTATATGAAAAACTTGTTAGATATGATTAGTTTTGTTGTTGTTAAATATTAAGAGCAAAAAGTTTATATAATATGCTTATCTTCTACATTGACTAACTACTATATTTAATGTTGTATATCATGTAGATTAGTTATAACCCGATGGTGGGTTGATGTTATTTTGCTTATAATGCCACATAAATAGAGAATGATCATCAAGAAGAAAATCAAGAGGCAAGGGATCGAAGAAAGAAGAAGTTTAAAGATATTCAAGAAGAGATCTAGTTGGATTATGAAGAATGATCATCAAGAGGAAAAACAAGAAGATATCTTGTATATTAGCCAAGCAAAGGAAAAGGAAGATTGAAGAAAGAAGAACTTTCAAGATCACATGAGGATATCAGGATTCAAGCTATTAGAAGTGATATCGGAGGACTCTATGGTCAAATGAAGGTTGGAATGGGTCGATATGAAGCTAAAATGACTTATACAGAAGTTATGCTACCTCCAGAGGTGATTACTAGAGTAATCCCTATAGTAATATGCCACTGCCTCATTTTAGAGGTGATTACTTGAGGGCTTACTCACGTAATGACCAGAATTACTCTAGTGACCACTAGAGTAATGAGAATTCTGATGTCCTCTGTTTTTGCGGGGTAAGATAGAGGTTTGGTATTTTATTGATATCTCTCTAACCATACATTGAAATGAGTTCAAATCAATTTCTTATGAAAATAGACTCCTAAGAACAACTATAGACACCAATATCACATTAAAATGAGTTCAAATGAGAGAAATATATTATGTTGAATTTGACACATGAATCAGTGTCTTTTACTAGAATAAGGTTTGATATTTTGGACATAAATCCTAAACTACAAATCAGATTGCAACGAAACTAGTGCCATATGAAAGTAGACTTAAAGAGCTTTCTATAGATAGGTATTTTGTCATATTTGAAGCTATATAATAAGATTTATATCATCTGGAAGTTGATGCTTGCGATTTCAAATATTGTATAGTGTAAAAGATACTCTTTGGATCATAACTTTCTGTATATAATGAGTTTAAAGTTGATTCTTACTGCATTGGAAAATAGACAATGAGAGCTTTCTGATGATATATTATTTACCATATTTAGAATTAAAATGAAAAGATTACTCGAGGAAGCACTCGAGTAATCAGAAAAGAAAAGAATGAATTACTTAAGGGATCACTCGAGTAATGCAGTCGAAAATGCTCTCAGATAGATTTTTAAGGGGATTACTTTAAGGATCACTCAAGTATTGGAGTTAGAAATACTCTCGGTCAGATTTTGAAGGTGATTACTCGAATGATTACTCGAGTAATAACCCATGATTACTCGAGTGACCACTCCAGTAATGCGATAGACAATGTATTCGAAGCTTCTGAAAATCAATGAAATGATTAGTAATTCATGGTTATTGCTTCTAATCACTCTAATACTTCATTGTATTAGTGTTTAATGTATTTCTCTAGGAATGGAATGAAGAAATGATGTGAAGAGATAAAAGTTGACTTTGTGGAAGTCGAGCATTCAACGTTCGTAACGGCTAGTTTTCAAATTCAAGCAAATGGATGGAAGAAGAACCAGGACTCTAACGGACACATTGAAATGGTTCCAACGGCTATCACAACTTATCTATAAATATGGGAACATTCAACGAAGAACACCAACAAGAACATAATGACCCAAACATGTTCATTTCATAAGCTGTCTATCTCGATCCAAACACTCTCTGTTCTTATCTATTTTCTATATTATGTTTATTTGAGAGAGTGATTGATTGTATTGTGCTTCAATATTCATCTTATGTACTTCTGAGAGAGAAGATCAATTATAATCTTTCAACATCAAAGTTGTATCCTTACGGGGTGTGTAAGGGCGAGTTACTAAGTTGTAACCTTACGGTGTGTAAGGGGGAGTAACTCTGTGGGAAATTTGTAAAAGGCTTTACAAGTGCATGGCTAAACTTGTGAGTTGTAAAGGCTGTGCTTGTGCCTAAATTAAACAAGAAGATAGTGGATTTGAAAATCTTAGGAGGAGCCTAGGGACTGGATGTAGGCCATCGCGGATTGGACCAAACTAGGATAAATCATAGTTTGCATACTCTCTTCCTTAAACTATTATATTTCCAGTATATATTAACTGTTGATTTGTGATTCGTTACTTTCATATTTATTGCTTCAACTAAGATACGAAAATTTTTTAAAGTTATTAAGTTTTTATCTTATACCCAATTCACCCCCTCTTAGGTGTCAGCTGGTTCCAACATTTGGTATCAGAGCTGGACTCTTATTTAAAGGACTTAACCATCTCAAGAGCTTATAATGGCTGATTTTTTGTCTTATATGCTTTCTGAAGGTTTTGACTATACAATTCCAACTATTTTGAAAGATATTGATTTTTTTATTTTAGAAAGCTAGAATGACATCTTTTATAAAATGCTTTACTTATGATCTCTAAGATGTTTTTACAAATGTCGTTGATTTCAAACCGAGAAAGGATTGGACAAAAAGAGAAAAGAAAATATTTTCATTGAACATTAGAGCAATGAAATTTCTGTATAGTGCTTTAACCAAAACTGATTTTGAGAAAATTAGATTTTGCTTTACTGCTAGAGATATTTAGGATACTCTTCATTCTATGTATACTTCTAACAATTGTGTTGAAGTTCATGTGAAACTACAAGCTGTGCATCTGAGGTGCATGAACAATTGGAAGTTGATGATGTAGATGGAGAAATCATAGAACAAGTCCATACAATCAATATGGATAAGCAAGTTGAAGATGATTCCCAAGAAGATCTTAACATGAATGAACTTGATGAATTCGTATCAGAAGCTCAAGATGTTGTTCGGGTAAAACGTTCCAATTCTACTTGTGCATTTAAGAAAAGTG
Organism: Inga laurina; assembly: GCA_963855925.1. Classification (NCBI taxonomy): domain Eukaryota; kingdom Viridiplantae; phylum Streptophyta; class Magnoliopsida; order Fabales; family Fabaceae; genus Inga; species Inga laurina. The sequence goes on along the minus strand of OY979706.1, from coordinate 27,761,765 downwards.
ATTTTGAAAGATTGCATAAAATTGTTTCCCAACAAATTATAGATTCCATTGAGAAAAGAAAAAATATTTTCAATCATTCTGGAAAATTTATTGTGAAGAAAGAATGTTCAAATAGAAATTATTTGTGTTTTTACTCTTATGACCGACACAATATTTGCTTAGAATCTCATAATGCATATCATTAGCAAGCAATCATTTATGGTTTTCAAAATGTTTTTTAGTTTGCTAAATGGATTGAAAGTGAAATCATCTTTCTATGCATTGGAAGTTTGAATTACTCATTTGAAAAAATGTACTTAGATTCCAATTTATCTTGTTTATAAAAATAGATAATATTATTTGAAAAGTATTCATATATTGTTTGCATTTAAATTGGTTTCAAAATTGGAAGCTAATATTTATGTATACTAAATATCAGAAATGCTTCAAATTCATCTGCCAGAGTTTTCCCCATTATTGACATCTTGATATTTGATTATCTTGTTATTTTCTAACTAGGTAGAGCTCATGTCTAACTAGTTGATCATCTATGAGCTTTAAGTCTATTTTAGAACCTTGTGTCCAATGTATAAATCCTTAGTTGGCCATGTTAGTCTAAGCATTATGAATGTTCATTAATGCATTAAATCTTAATGAATTTAGCCATTATTTTGGAATAACTTACTGGACAATATTCTAGAACTCTAGTCATTTAGACTAATAACTAGAGTTCTAGAATATTTGCACTCAATTTGTTGCTCAAATACATTAGCCATGTCATCATATATCTCTGAGTAACTAGTTCTTGAATTCAAATGTTTAAGTTGATTATTCCATTCATTAAGACACAAGAGTCAATGTTATCTCCTGGTCAATAGCAAAGTCATTATGTTTATATACATCCATAAAGCTAAGCCTTTTTGGCTAATTCATTTTCCATATGACTTTTGCTCTTGGGAAAATTCTTAAATATGTTAAAATCCAGATTCTAACATGTTATCTTAGTTGTTCTCTAAAAGAGAAGCTTTCTGCTATATGTATATTCAAATTGTTGACTTCCAACATTTTTAACCAAACATTAATTGTAAACATATTTCAAAAATGAGTTTTTCATGTATTCAAAATCTCAACTTCACAATGCATTGTTATGATTTGAAATTACATTTGAGATTTGAGACAATTTGTATATCTCATTATCATTCTTGGAAAACTTGATTTCATTCATGATTTATCATTTCATAATAGTTGGTCATTATGAATAGATTTTTAACTTTCTTCAATATGACTTACATCGATTGCATGAAAATCTTATTAATGACATATTTTCAATATAAAATGTATTTACAAGCTATCATTGATCATTGATATCACTTATTACCCTTTATGATTCAATTGCTTGAATTTATTTAATTGGGTAAAATTATATCTTGGTCTTTGTTGATTTATGATACTCTTTGCTCAAATATCATATGCTTTAATTGTATAAGAGCATATGAGTTATAATATCTAATATTACGTGGACCCAAGAGAAAGTTGGGTACTAAAGAGAATATATTTACATTTTTGCAGGAGTTGATCAAAATTCTCTTCTTTCGAATACAAAGATCAAAGGCTAATAGAAAATGCATGACTGACAGTGTTGCAGTGTGAGCTGAAGCAAAATATGTGATATTATTAAATGACACCCTATCACTAGCAAGTAACTAGCTAGTGATACAGTCATAGAAAGATAAAGAGTAAGAGGAGGAAGATCTCTTAGTAGTTCCGGCTAAGTTTAATTCAAGGCCAAGAACAAGTCTAGCAATTTTGAGGCTTGGTTATTCCTTTATCTTCCCTACTACTAAAGGAAGTTAGACATTTCTCACTACTACAGAAAATACATACTACTACCCTAAAGGACGTCCCCTGTTTAGAAAGGGACACCTAAAACATCTGAAACTTTAAATTTCCCTCTAAAACACGTAACATAGCGAACATTAGGCACCTAAAGGCATATTTAGACGTCCCCAGTCCAACTGGGGACGTCTAAAGGCATAATTTTTTTTAAGTATGCTTTAAACGTGCACATGCACTGGTCTGATGTGATAGTGCATGTGCATATGTCAAGCATTTAGGCATCCCCAGCCATTTTGGGGATGTCTAAATGCCTTTTAGGCTTCCCCAATTTGACAGGGGACGCCTAACGTATCACTTTAGGTGTCCCCTGTCAAATTGGGGACGCCTATACCAATTTTAGGTGTCCCTATTTTAAGTAGGGACACCTAATGGTCTCCAAACAAGAGTGATAGCTCTGAACGACCCAGCATTAGTTTAGAACCCAACATCGAGGGAGTCTTGTGAGCAGCAAGCTAAGAGTTTTATGAGCGAGTCATGTGAGCTAGTCTTATGAAGACAACAAAGCACATTCTCGATCTATTCTTGGTCCTCAACTTTCATCTCCTCTACGTGTTCTCTGTTCTTGGTCCTCCATTCTTCTTTCTTCCCTGTGCCTCAACTCATCACCATTGATTTGCTGACATTGTGGCCACCGTCTTCCTCCTCTCACCACTATGGGTAGTCTCCCCGTAAAGCATCCTCTACAGGTTTGCTTCCAAGTTCCAACCACACCTTTATTTAAATTTTTTGAATATTAAATTTCCATAGATGCAGTGCTTAAATTGTTTGAGGAAATAATTTTTCTTTGCCATGTACTTTTTGCAAATAAATGGGATTTGTTGCTGACTTGCTGCAATTTTGACTCAAACATTGGTTGGGAAATTATATACACCTTCTTTTTTTGCCTATTTGTTTGTTTGGATGTTTCCATAAGTATATTTGCAAGCTAATTTTACATTTTGGATATATAAATTACATACCCACGTTTTAGCGAAAAAAGAGAGAGTAGAATATAGAGACAAGAGTGTCCTTGCATTTCTAGTTTTATCCCTTTTTTACCTTGGAATAATTTTAATTAAATGCACAATAGGTAATCAGTTTGTAAATTAAATTGCATACAAAAAATGGTGAGTTGAAAAAATTTGGAAGATGAATAAATTGTGCACATATGAACAAAGTGAAAGCATTAATTTGGAAATTGAGAAGATCTTTTAGTTTACAAGTCTTGAATTAGGGAACAAAGAGAGCGATTAGGGGTAAAGAATACTTGAGGCAACCTTGCATTGGTCATGGGCGATCTATTATGCCCTGACCCCATCCATTCTTCTAATTCATATGAAAACCTATCCCCTACCACGTGTGGGTTCTTCATCACCTCCTCGTGCAATCATTTGATCATAATCACTTTCATTTTAGTTTCTAATAATCACTTTCCTAACAATTGACAAATTATACAGGCACCATTTATTTATGGTGCATGTCAACTAGGATTTATATATGCAAAGTTCCATTGGGATCAAGTGAAAAAAAAGGTTGTAAAGCTTAGAAAATCTAAGGTAGCAACTCTTTCCATCCATGTTATTTGAATTTCGTTGGTTCAATATAGTTAGAAATTGAGTTTTCCATCAGCATGCACTGAATTTGCTTACATATTTTACTGGAATCATTGCTTGACAATGTGCTATGGCCATCTATACAATTTCTTGATTGAACGTATACTTATGGAGTGTGAACTTTTATGGCATTACTTGTGAATTTGCATAATTTGAATGCATGAATAAGTGGTGTTGCAACTGAAATTGTTGGATTTGACATACTAACATTGTCCTGAATATGAATTGCCTTAATTAGTTTATTTTTGTTTAAATTAAGGTGAGATGGTTTGTTATTTTGATTTTAGGATGTTTTACTTTTAAGGGGAAATGCTGCCAAAATTTTGAAAAACAAAATATTAAAAGGCAATTCCCAGTATTGACAATTATTTTAAACTTGAGTGTTAATGGGAATGGCGTATGTGGTAATAAAATGGATTATAGTTGGATGAATGCTTTGAGAACAAGTAAAGAATATGAGAATGAGGTTGAAGAGTTTATTGTATTTGCTAAAGGAACACTCCAGCAAAAAATGGGATGTATTTTTATCTTTGTGTCAATTGTTTAAATGAGAGAAAATGGGATGTTGAAGCTATAAGGGATCACCTTCTTTGTGATGGAATAAATCTTCGATACACAAGGTGGATATGGCATGGTGAGGAAGTAACTGCTTGTCCGTCGCATAAGAAGGAAGCTGTGGATGTCATAGATGAAGATAGAATGGAGAGAATGATTCACGATGTTGAGGTAAGATCCTTTGCGCAGTCGCATGAATATGACAGCCTGCAGAGTGATGCAGAGACACCGTTGTTCCCTGGGAGTAAGCACACACGGCTGACAGGAACATTACATTTGGTTAACTTAAAAGCAACTTGTGGGTGGACTGATAGTAGTTTCATATTGCTGCTTGAACTATTGTGTGATATGTTTCCAGATGATAATGTACTTCCAAATCATATGTATGAGGCCAAGAAAATCTTATCTACGATGGGTAGTATAAAAAGATACACGCTTGCCCTAATGATTGCGTACTGTATAGAAATGAGTATGAAGGTTTGAGTGAGTGCCCTAAGTGTCAAACTGCATGATACAAAGTGAAGAAAGATGGTGGTTGTGGCGATGGGACAACCAAAAGGCAACCTTTAAAGGTTTTGTGGTATCTTCCAATAATACCGCGCTTTAAACGTTTGTTTGGGACTGCAAAAAAGTGAAGAAGTTGAGATGGCATTCGGATGATAGAATATCCGACGGAAAATATCTTCGGCACTCGGCTGACTCTATACAGTGGAAGAAAATAGATGAAATGTTCCCTGAATTTGGCTGCGAGCCGAGAAACCTTTAGCTTGGCTTTGTATAGATGGCATCAATCCGTGTGGAACTCTTAATAGCACACACAGTGCGTCTCCGGTACTCCTTGTAATATACAACTTGCCTCCCTAGCTTTTATAAAATGCAAGTATGTGATGCTTTCTATGATAATTTCTGGACCAAAACAGCCGGGGAACGATTCGATGTCTACTTGGCACCTTTGATGGAGGACTTGAAGAAGTTGTGGGAGGAAGGCGCATATGTGTTTGATGCATATAACAACAAGTCCTTCAAGCTATGTGCAATGATTTTCACCACGATAAATGACTTCCCTGCGTACGGAAACCTCTCAGGGTACAGTATGATCAGGTATAAAGCATGTTGGATCTGTGAAGCAGACACTTACTTCCACCAACTTGTTCAAATATATGTTGATGACATTGTTTTCGGTGCTACTAATGAATCTCTGTGTAAGGAATTTTCTGAGATAATGCAGGGAGAGTTTGAGATGTCAATGATGGGACAATTGAATTTCTTTCTTGGTTTGCAAATCAAACAAATAAAGAATGGAATCTTCATATCTCAAACAAAGTATTTGAAAGAATTGTTGAAGAAGTATGGAATGGATGAAGCAAATGGCACGGACACTCCTATGAGCTCAACTACGTTGCTTGATGCTGATGTCAAAGGGAAAGACTACAACATCACAAAATACAAAGGAATGATTGGATCATTACTCTATCTAACGGCAAGTAGACCAGACATCCAATTTAGTGTGGCATATGTGCAAGATATCAATCAGCACCAAAGGAATCACATGCTGAAACGGTCAAATGAATCTTTAGATACCTTGCTGACACACACAAATTGGGTCTGTGGTATCCCAAAGGAAGAAGTGAATATCTAGTTGCATATTCAGATTCTGATCATAGAGGATACAAAATAGACAGAAAGAGTACCAGCGGACAAGGACAATTTCTTGGAGGATCTCTTGTATCATGGTTCAGCAAGAAACAAAATACAGTTTCTCTTTCATCAACGAAAGCCGAATATGTTGCAGTCTTAAGTTGTTGTGCACAAGTGATATGGTTAAAACAACAACTACAAATCTTAGTATTTATCTCAAAGAAATACCAATCTATTGTGACAATACCAGTACGATAAGCTTGGCGAAAAATCTAGTTCAACATTCTAGAACAAAGAACATTGATGTCAGACATCACTTCATCAGAGATCATGTCCAAAAGAAAGATGTGAAAGTGATTTTTATTCCTACTCATCTTCAACTAGCTGATATCTTCACAAAACACCTTGCAAAAGATCAATTTCTATACATTATAAGAGAATTGGGAATGGTAAATCCCAATGAGTTGTAAGTTATTTCAGCTTCTCATAATATTAGATGAAGTCATTTAATAATGTTTTGATGATTACTAATTTAAGCATCAGAGTATATAGAAACTTGTTTTGCAAGGAGATTGAAACTCTGTTTTGAGAAACAAAAACAGAGGTTATCAGAGGACACCTTTACAGGACTACCAACTTGAAGTAATGACTAACAGTGAAACATTACCCGAGGAACAACTTGAAGTAAAGAAGTACTTTACTCGAGTAACTACTCAAGTAATGGTCTTCCAAAACTGGAAGTAACGGATCAAGTTACCTGGAATTTAAATCAAACGGTTCAGTTACAAAGAAATGAACAGTCAGAAGTTGAAAAGACAGGTTACCCGAGGCGAGCCTCGAGTAAACTTGAAGCTTACTCGAGTAACGACTCGAGTAACTGCAAGTGTAGATCACCAAATTTGATGAAAAATGACTCAAATCTGCTTCAAATCGGTTATAAATGATCGAGGGAACATACATGGATAATTACAATATTATTCATACCAGGTACGCAATTTAAATAAATTGTTTTAAAGAGTTTTTGTATGATCACTCGAGTAAGGACTCGAGTAACCTTGAAGTTTACTCGAGTAAGGCGTCGAGTAACATCGGGTTTTAGGTCTTTTTCTGTCACAAACTCGGTCATTTTCACAAAATCTCCTCGAGTAAATCACTATGCTCTCTCACAAAAACTTTTCACAAATGATTCCTTGCATCATTTCCATCAAAACCCAACAGATTTCAACCTCAAAAACCTCCTATTCTGCTCAGATTCTGTCTGCCCTAGATTCATGACTGAGACTCTGTTTTTCCTGAGATTTTCATTTTTCACTGATTCAGAATAGTGAGAACTAAAAATCTTACCCCTGCAGATTCCTCTGAATCCCAACAACACCCTAATCCTCTTTCTTCTCCTCCCAGAAAGAGAAGAAAACTCACTCCAAGATCCAAAGCCAAAATCCAACTTCAACCTCAACCTCAACCAAAACCAAAAGGGGTTGTGATCAAAGAGCCTATAGTTACAAGGGCTCAATCCAAAAAGAGTACCTCAACTGGGAAAGGCAAGAGTGCCAAATCTCCCTCTCCTCCACCTCTGATTCCTCCACTCCCTCCTTTACACCAAAGAATTCTAAAAAGCCCAAGTATGACAAGAATGTGGCTAAGGCTATGGCAAGCATACTTGATCAAATGGAGAAGGGGCAATCTTTAAAGAAGTCTAAATTGCCAGAAGAGGAAATCACCAACCCTGGTGGAGTCCCCAAAGTATCTATCTCAGTTCTCAAGGAGGAAAGTGTGTAAGACACACTATGTGGACCTCAAGTTACTTCAGGAGGTATTGAAGCATGACCTTAGTTCCTATTTAGAACCTTTTATGCCTTGGCTTTCCATTAGATTACCTTTTTGCCCAATAGTGATCACACACTTTTATTATAACCTTGAGATCCTAGATGAACCAAACAGAACCTCAGCTGAGGAAGATATGACCACCACAGTAAGAGGCCAAAAGATCCTCATTTCACCCTCTCGGATAAACTTGTGGTGAAGGATAGAGAACCCCCCAAATGACATTTACTCCCAACTTGAACCAAACCAAATATTTTCTGTCCTTAAACCTGGTGAGTTAGTTGGCCCTTTGAATTTCAAACCGAGTGATATGTGTGATCATCACAGGGTTCTATGGTACATCTACTCTAGATCCCTTGTGAACAAGGCCAACAACTATACCCACTTCTCTGATAGGGACTTTAGATGGTTTACTTCACTTCTCCTGAAGGAACAGAAGGACTTGGGGGAGTATATCTTTTCTGAAATGAAGAGGTATAGGGTGGATGGGAAGGCTACCACACCAATGCCATATCCTCAGATTGTATCACTTATTCTGAAGGAAAATAAAATATGGTATCTGGATAGCAAGGAGCCTATTGAGAAGATGACTCCGGTTGGGAGAAATCAGATTGGCAAGCTCAACATTGATATACCTCTCAAGGGCCCTTTGGAGTCTGGGTCAAAGAAGAAGAAGAAGACTGAGACCGAGACGAGCAAGATGGATGACACTCAGTAATCGGCTCCAGCTGCCACCACATCATCACCCTCCTTCCTCAATGCCACACTTCAGCATTTCATGGAGAATATGCTCCGAGGATTCTATGTTGATATCGCCAACACAAATGCTGAATTGATAACCAACATGAATTACAAGATGGCAGAGTTGGTCGAGAAAATGGATAAGAGGCACGAGGAGTTGCTAGCTGAGCAACGTGCCTAGGGTGAGACACTAAGATTGATTCTGGCATGACTGGATTCCTTGGGTCCCAGACCTTCTGTCGGTCCATCCTCTTCTTCTCCAGAGCATATACCATCTTCTGCACCACCACCACCTCCAGAGCACACTCCTTCTGATATTCCTCACTCTGAGGCTGAGCCTTCTATCCCTCCGGTCTCTAGTCCACCTGAGGCACAACCTAAAGATATCTTGTACTCAGTGGATAACCCCGAAACAAATGAGACCATTCATATCATCATTGATGATTCTCCTCTCAAACCTTAGACTGAACCCGCTCCTAAACCTATTCCATCTCCTACCCATATTGAGGAAATATCTCCCTCCTCATCCTCTGATCATCATACTCCAAAGGTTGAAACCACTCCAGAGGTTGAGACCACTATGGTTGTCTACCAGTCTCCTCCTATTCCTCCCAAAGATGATATCCACATCCCTCCACTTCATCTTCCTGAACTAGTTTCTTCTAGCTCTTTTGACTCTTCTAGTTCAGATGGTGGCTTAGTTCTTCCAGTGAAGCCTATTTCCATGGTCAAGCCTTCCAATCCTCCTCTTGAATGATGAAGACAAAAAGGGGGAGAAGAACTTGAGAGTGATTTTGTGGAAGTGTCTGTGTGTCTGTGCTTATTTTGGGTATTTTGGGTGTATATGGGGTTTAGGGAGTTTTTGAACTTGTTAAGCTTTTCATCTTGTCATCTTGTAATGCAATTTTAAGTTTAATGCAAGTTTATTTAAGTTATGATTTCATTTCAACTCCATTTAAGCTTTAAATTATGATACAGTGTTGGACTAATGAGTTTGTTGTGTGTACAAGGTTTTCATTTTTTTTAAAACACTTTGAATCTAAACTTAACAAATTTTTCAAAATGATCTTTTCAAGAAGTATTTAATTAAGAATTCATTTCCAAAAATCCTATTCAAGATCACCAAGTTTTGTCATCATCAAAAAGGGGGAGAATGTTAGATCTCATGTTTTGATGATAACAAAGAATATTATGAAAAAGATTTAATGAATAAATAAGTTTGAACAAAGTAATAATAGGGAAAAGCATCACTTGAAGTAAGCATTGGAGTAATGAAGAAAGGCCAAGAAAAAAAGCTGAGAAACTTGATGAGAAGTAAGTTTTCTAAGGCATTACTTGAGTATGTACTCGAGTAATGAGACAAAACTTGAAGTTACCAGAGATACCTTCGAGTAACCTGCCAACAATACTTGAGTAAGTACTCGAGTAATAGTGTAAAAGTTTTCAAGTTGTTCTCGGCCTGCCAATGTTACTCGAGTAGCTACTCGAGTAACCAGGTAAAAGTTTTCAAGTTACTCTCGGTCTACCAATGATACTCGAGTATGTACTCGAGTTACTCTGTTTCAGAAAATGTGTTGCTCTCGGCATTTTGTACCCTGCCAACATTACTCGAGTAGCTACTCGAGTAACTGACTGTGTTAAGCAAAAACCTGAAGTAGTACTCAAATAACTTGATCTATTCTTATCCTACTTCACTCGAGGTGCTACTCTAGTATGCAGGTATTTAATGACTCTTTTTTAAGTGGATTACTCGAGTATGTACTCGAGTATGCAGAGTTATTTTTTGAAGAAAAACTTCAAGCCATTACCCGAGTAAGCTATGAACATAAATTGAGTTTACTCGAGTATGTACTCGAGTAACAAGGTAATCAAACTTGAAGTGCTCTCGGCCTTGAAATCCTGCCAACATTACTGGAATAAAGCATCGAGTAACGTAAGTTTATTTGAAGGTTTACTCGAGTTGGTACCCAAGTAACCTATGAAGAAATGAGTGCATTACTCGAGTAGGTACCCGAGTAAACATCCATTTCCAAAGGTTTGATATTTTGTTTATTCCATGCACTACCTGAGTAATCTTATAGTTGTTTGTTAACTTGCAACTCATCAAAGTTTTCATGATGATACTCGAGTAAGTACTCGAGTAAACTTTAATGAATATTCGAGTAGCTACTCGAGTATGCAAACCCAGAAATTTAGAAATCATTCCAATGTTCATTGTTTTGTTTCCTATATGATTAGCCTTTCATTATATTAGTATTCTTAGCATTTCGACAGATAAACAATAAAGAGATCTTATCAAATAAGGAAAGTCAAATGCAACGTTCAAATGTCACCGACCGCCACCTACCGCAAACGTATATCTTTTAAATACTAGAAAAGTCAATAGTGGCTGCGCACGCTCCAACGGGCATGAAGAAATATGTTCCAGCAATCATTTCCAACGTATCTATATATATGGGAACATCCAAACAGAGAAGAGAAGAAGAACACTAACGAACGTATCACAAGTTCATTACTCTGTTTTTACATTATACTTGTAATTCTATGCTTCAGTGACTCTTATTCACTCTGTGAGAGAGATATTTCATTCAAACTCAATATTTGTTATTAAGATAACTTAAGGTTGTGGAACCTTGAGTTGGGATTGGATTACAACTTGTAAGGGGGAGCGAGTGTCCAGGCAAAGTAACTTGCTTGTACTGAGGTGCCAAGAACCCACTGAATCTTGGAAGTTATAGTGAAACTCTCAGAGAAGCTCTGAGGACTGGACGTAGGTCAAAGTGGTTGTGGCCGAACCAGTATAACTCCTGGTGTACACTTCTGTGATATTTCTCCTTACTCTTTCCTGTTTTAATTTCACCGTCAAATTTTATATTTGCAACGAAATTTTTAGTATCACCCAATTCACCCCCCTCTTGGGTGAAACGCTTCCTCTAACACTTGAAAGGTCTAGTTGGAGGGTTGTTCAATCCCAACCTTTTATTGATATTTAAGGCTGAGATGGTGACCATCTAATCTCTAATTGTTGTCTCCATTGTTTCCTCAATTATTATGCCTTTCGCAAAGCATTACTTAGTAGGCTTCATGTCATAGTAGACACTATTAGAAAAAAATGGTTTTAGTTTTTTTAGCCTTTTAATTTTTGAAAACAAAGGGATGTCTATCTGAGGGTTATAAGAAAAAATGTCAATAACGTCCGTAAGATAAGGGACGACTATGGGCAGAACTTTAGACATCCCCACACCAGATTGTGGATGTCTAAAGTCTGAGATGCACTTTAGACATCCCCAGTATAAACTAGGGACGTCTAAACTGACAACAAACCCTTTCCCACATCCCTTTTTCTTTTAAGGACGTTAAAAGTTTTTTTTAAATGGCCTTTTTATATATATTTCACTTTCTGGAAAATACAAACTGCAGAAATAGGATGGAAACAATAGAATCAAACAACAGCAGTTCAATAGAATGGAAACAACAACTTGAAACACAGTGATCAATCCCAAGGCTCTGCATGCAATAACTTTAAGGAGTAGCAAACTAATTAACTAACAAACCACACAAACTACACAATAATCTATATCCAACAACAAAAACGCTAATTATATGTACAATACATAGAACCACCACAAAAGTATGTCCTACACAAACTACTAAAGACTTTACTCTAGTATACGTTGAAGAAGATGTCTAGCCAAAAAGTCTCTGATCATATTTGTGTCTTCATATGAGTAGGCATCTTCATTGTCAAAAATCTGTAAATTAGAAAATAAGCTTAGATGAAATAATGAATCAAGTGAATGAATTGCCATTGAGTTACAACACCAAAAATATTATCCTCTGAGAATGAAGAAGCGATTACTTGTTCAAAATCTATCATAGTGACACTCTTAATGATGTTAAACATATAAAGAAAAACATATTATCCACATTCCCAGCCGCCAGGTTATTGAGGGCACTATAAATCAAAAGCAAATGGTGAAAATCAATAAAGGCATATCTAAAACAATCGTCAATCAAAAGAACTTGATTTGAAACTATGTACCTTTGGAAACAACCATTTCGGGTCTTTGCTACCTTTACGATCGCGTGGCCCGCCAAGTGCTCAATTCGTCTGGGATGCCCTATCATTAAAATCAAAATCAACATAAATTAGAATAATTCATTTAAGTCAAGAATCAAGAAGCATTGAAATACAAAAAAATAACTTACTTGTTGAAGACGCTTTTAGTTTCTTTGTTTGGTCTTCTACTCAAGGAATCAAACTAGTAAACTACATGGGACCGAGGATAGACAATACACAAACTCCAGTGGTAACTATAATAACATATACAGGTTAAAAAGAAGTTAGATGGCAAGGAAGTTATTTATTAAAAATCTCAAATACACAAAATTAAAATGTATACCCTTCAATAATCGGTGTTAGATAACAACGATAGTCGTTCTCTCCTATTGTGAAGCCCACATAGTGCATCCTTTTTTTCACTGTATTGCTATTCCTTGTCATATGTGCAGGACACAATAATCCATATAAATCAACTCTTTGCAAGTCAATGCATATACGACGGAAGGAGCTATAATAGAATTAAAATGATGAATGTATTAGCCAGTTAAAATCAACTTAACTAAATGAAGGAAAAAATGGGAAATAAAAAACTTACAGGATTGCCAATTTGCCTCATCCTATATCTAGCTCCTCCAACTTAATGAACTATTTAAGATCTACTTTATCAATTGTGAAGGGATACTCTAATTCTAGGCCCACAATCTTTAGAGGCATATGCTAATCAATCTGGCAAATGCCTTTATAGATCTGCTGTAGTCGTGCTAAGAAGGGTCATTTTCCTACTTCCTGCTCATTCTTTTAGAACAAAAAAAAACATATTGTTAGTAGGATGTCAACACATCTCAAGTAAAAGTGAGGTAGTTCCATCCATTGGAGGTGTTACTGGTAAGCCAATAAGATATACATGCCAAAGGATGAAAGATCTTCTCGCTTAAGCTATCGTGCCAACCTCGTCATCAGGAATAAGGATGATTTTACCTTCTTCCTCCTCTCAAACACACATCATAGTCACCCTACGCAAATCCTGTGGAATTTGCTGATGATGGTGGGTGGTAGCTTGTGTGTGAACGAGAGCATCTGCAACTACACGCAGCACTGGGGCATCCAAAGAGAGGATGGCAGGTTCTCCCAGCACTGGAGTGGGAGAAGGGTCACCAAGTGGTTCCTCCACTGGGTTGTAACTTCTTTTAGTGCTGTGGAAGGCCAAGGATGAATGGGTTCTACACTCAGTAGTTGCCATATGTGATTCAAACATCTTCATCATTAGGCATTAGCTCAAGACATAGCTCTGGCAACAGCTCTTGTTGGAGCTTGTCATAAAGGTTGGCCTCGAGCTCTTGTGAGACTTCCTAGCAAATATTGGCCACAAGCTCCCTACTGGGTTCAGCCTGTGATGAATAAGAATGTGAGGCTCGGCCAAAATGCTGCATGACACGAACTCCCCCTGCCTCCCCTAAAACATGACCTGGGTGATCTGCCTTCCCAATCACTGTTGACAAGATGTCTATCCATCCACTTGGAGTGAATGAACCTTGGCTACTATGATCTTCCAGTTTATCCTGCAGTATAAAAGTTATCGTAAATGAAAATTAAGCACTCCCAATATGAAAAAAACTTTGTACTTATGCTTTAACTACTTACAATCCTCACAGCAACCTCAGCAACAGTCAGATTTACATACTTCCCACCCTTAATACTCCCTGCTTTCCATTTTTTGTGCCGTGAAGGAGGTGGTGGGGCATGTACCACAACAGTAAGATCTGATATGGCTACTTCCTTCAATTTCTCCAACTCTTCTACCATCATCTTTTACTCAAGCTTCCGATAACCACCACGGGACATGCAATATTGATACTTATTAGCTACTTGCCTCTCTGCATTTGCTGCACTTAATGCCTGTGAAAGGAAAACAATGAACACCGAATCAATAATGTCAACTATATTTCAAATAAAACACTATGATGATATAAATCTTACCAAAATGTTTGGATCTTCTCGTGATGCCATAAACAACCTCCAGTCCTCTGGAGACAAATACGTATACTCCTGACATGGATCCTGACCCCTCAGGTCCCCTTGAATGTAATATCGTGTAAGCTTGTTCTTGAAATCTTTCCATCGTAGACGAACCTCTGTCATCCACTCCTTGTACATCTCTGCAGTGTCAGGGATATCATAGGTTTGCTGCAAGATAAAAACATAAGTTAATTATATTTGAAGCAATAGGAATAAAGATATATATGCAGATTTATCGAAACTTATATACCAAAAGTTGTTGCCAAATCAAGTCTTTCATTTTTGGTGGAACCAACTTCCAATTATCATAGGTAATGCAAACTTTGCTATGAGCCAAAAAAAACCTAAGTAGCTAATGAAATGATCTTCCTCCGGACCAATTAGTTTCATATTTTCATCAAAGTCAATATGCAACCTCTCCTGTTGATGGTGATGACGTGCTTCCAATACAGGCATTTTTGTACTGCCTCTAACCCTTCTTCTCACAGCAGGTTTAGGTCTCGCAGTAGGTTCAGGCCTTTTCATTTCATTGTCTATATTCCTGTAAGCACAAAAATCATTATCCGATAGGTGAATAAATTGTAAGTAAATGAATAAACTAACTAGTTATAAAACAAATAGCACATATTACTATTTTCTATGTTAAGCTCTTACTCTACATTGTTTCCCATATTCCTTTACCATGATCATTTCTTATAGCATATTCTTCATCATCTACCAATTCTACTTCACTTGTTGTAGGTGGATTAACCGTGAAAGGTAGTGTGTCATCAAGGTTGAAAGTCGGATCACCATGCTTCTATTTTTTACTTTTTAAGTACAATGGAGATTTTTTTATTTACAGGATCTGTGACATAAAACACTTGCTTCTCCTGGCTTGATAGAATAAAGGGCTCATCCCTATAACCTAGTTTTTCAAGATTAACTAAGACAAATCCAAATTGTTGATCTATTACCACAACATTATTGCTAACCCACTTACATTTGAATAAAGCAACTTTGAACTTTTTGTAAGTGATTTCCCATATTTCTTCTATCACTCCATAATAGGCGATGGATGCTAATATGGGGTTTTTGTCTTTCAAATTGGAAAAGTGCATGGCTTTAGCTTCTACCATCACCCTATTATTTTGCATGCTACTTCTGTCATCTTGGTGTTTTGTGTAGAAAGAATACCCGTTTATATCATAACCGCTCCAAGTAATGAACTAAAATGAAGGCCCCCAAGCTAGCCACTCTATAGTCTTACACACACCGGTCTCATGCAAAACCTTTTCCTGAAACCACTCTATGAATGTCTTGTTTTGCTCAATAGCAATCTGCATGTCATTCTTCCTTGGAGTCATGTTCTTCAATCTCTTTCTATGTTCATCTATGTACAGTTGAACTTCTGCCATGTTATTCAGGATATAAAAGTGTGCTTGCAACACCTCTTCATGAGGCATAGTCTTCACTTTCAATCCTCGTGTTCCCTTGCTTCTCCCCTCTTCATGCCGAGATTGTTCCTTCTTCCCTGATAGATAATCTCTGTAGAAGTCTATAGCCTCTTCAACTACATATCTTTCAACTATTAAGGCTTCTGGTCAATAGGGATTTTTAGAATACCCTTTTAAGATCTTCATGTATCGCTTAAAAGGCTACATCCACCTCAGGTAAATTGGACTGCAGAGCCTTACCTCCCTTACCAAATGAGCTATCAAATGCACCATTATATTAAAAAATGAAGGAGGAAAGTGCATCTCTAATTGGGACAATATAATATAACCCTCTGCTTCTAGTCCATCTAGCTTTTTAATGTCAATGACTTTGCTACAGATAGCATTAAAGAAAACATACAATCTTATCACAGTGCTTCAAACTTCATCTTTCATAATGCCTCTAATAGCTACTGGTAACAGTTGTTGCATCAACACATGATAATCATGGGACTTCATTCCCACTAACTTCAAATCGTCTATTGACACACACCTTCTTACATTTGAAGAATATCCTTATGGTACCTTAATTTCATACAAACATCCACACAAACTTCTTTTCTCCACTTTTGATAGTGTATAAGCTGTTGGCTCTATGTATGCCCTCCTACCATCATCTCTTAGTTGTGGATGTAACCATTCTCTTATTCCCATATCAACAAGGTCTAGTCTTGCACTAATCCCATCCTTGGTCTTTCCTGGAAAGTGCAAAAGCTACTGACAAGGCTATCACAAATGTTTTTCTCCATGTGCATCACATCAATACTGTGTCTCACGTCAAGACTACGCCAATATGGAAGATCAAAGAGTGTTGTATCAACTTTTCCTCGTACAAAACCTTGATCAATGATAAATTTACTGAGCCTTTCATACCATGCTCTAGGAGCTTGTTTTAAACCATATAAAGCCTTTTTGAGTTTGAAAACATGGTCAGGTTTAGTAACATCCTCAAAACCTGGAGGTTATTCTACATATACTTCTTCCATGATGTAACCATTTAGAAAAGCACTCTTTACATCCATTTGATAGAGTTTGAATCCTTTGATGCATGCAAAGGCTAAGAGTACGCGTATAGCTTCCAATCTAGCCACTGGAGCATACGTTTCCTCATAATCAATCCCTTCTTCCTGATTATAGCCTTTGGCCACCAACCTTGCCTTGTTTCTGACAATAATTGCGGATTCATCAAGTTTATTCTTGAATACCCATTTAGTTCCAATGATCGGATGATCCTTGGGTCGAGGTACCAAATCCCAAACTTGGTTTCTCTTAAATTGATTTAGTTCTTCTTACATTGCTATAACCCAATCGTTGTCTGATAGGGCTTCATCAATGTTAGAAGGTTCAATTTCAGAAATGAATGCAGAAAAACTTACTTCATTAAAAATTCTATTTCTAGTTTTGATCCCTTCATTCACATTTCCTATGACTTGATCTAAGGGATGACTTTTATTGTATTTCCAGGCTTTAGGTTGACCTAGAGATTACTCTTCTTCCTTGGTTTCATCAACCTCTGGAATAAGAGTTTTTGAAATAGATGGACCATTTTCTTGATTTAAAACAACTTCCTGTTCTTCATCAATGGTTTTGTTAGAGGATTCAAATTCATCAAATACAACGTGAATTGATTCTTCAACAACACATGTTCGTTTATTAAATACTCTATATGCTTTACTTCGGTTAGAGTATCCTAGGAAAATTCCTTCATCAGTTTTAGAATCAAAATTTCCTAAGTTATCCTTACCATTATTATGAATGAAACACTTACAACCGAAAATGTGTAGATGAGCAATGTTTGGCTTTCTTCCTTTGTACAGCTCGTATGGTGTCTTTCCAAGTTTTGTTCTGATATAGGCTCTATTTGAAATATAGAATGCTGTACTCATAGCATCAACCCAGAAAACTTAAGACACGTTCTTTTCATTCAACATTGCTCTAGCCATTTCAGTGAGTACTTTATTCTTGTGTTCCACAACTCCATTTTGTTGAGGCGTCCTTGGAGCAGAGAAATTGTGATCAATGCCATTAGTATCACAATATTCTTCAAAGGCTTGATTTTTAAATTCTCCACCATGATCGGTCCTAATACCTGCAATGGACATACCTTTCTCATTTTGCACTTTCTTGGCAAAAACAATAAATTCTTTAAAGGTTTCATCTTTTGATGATAGAAAAATAACCCATGTAAATCTAGAGAAATCATCAATAATGACCAATAAATATAAGTTGTCACCAAGACTCTTTACTCTTGCTGGGCCAACTAAATCCATATGCAATAATTGTAGTGGTCTATTTGTTGAAATCTCATTTTTCAATTTGAAAGATGATTTAGTTTGTTTACCCTTTTGACATGCGTCACAAATCAAGTCATTTTTGAAAGTTACTTTGGGTAATCCAAGAACTAAATCCTTTTTGAGTGGTTTGCCTAATTGATGCATATTGACATGAGCCAATCTCTTTTGCCATAGCCAACTTTCATCATTATTACTCAGAAAATAGTTTTCAGACTCATTTCTACTAATATCTATAGTATAGCAGTTATCTTCCCTTTTTGCTCTGAGCTTAGCCTTGATATTCTTCTTATCAAGTTGTAAGTCATTCTTGTTGATAATTAAGCATTCTTCTGAGTCAAATATTACCTAGTTGTCTTTATCTGCACTTTGACTTACACTCAGCAAATTGTGACACAAGTCTTCAACATAATATACATCTTTGACTTGTATTCCTTTGTCATTTTTGATTTCACCAATTCCTGCTATCTTTCCGGATTGATTTCCTCCAAATTTTACCTTTCCACCTTCCTTAGGTTGCAATGTGGTAAAACTTTTGAAATCTCTGGTCATATGTCTAGAGCATCCACTATCTATGTACTACTTGCTATTTTTGGATGCTTTGAGACATACCTACAATCAAATGACTAAGTCTTAGGTACCCACATCTTTTTGGGTCCTGTTGGGTTAGTACAAATAATTTTCTGAACATATGAGCCTTTAGGTACCCATTTGTAGGTTCCTATTTTTCCTTTCTTCTTATGAATGCATGAAGATGTATAATGACCTTTTCTATTACAGTAATTACAAAATGCAAACGGATTCGATGTTTGCACAAAATGCTGGAAATAATTCAAATATGACTTACCTCCTGCTTTCTTTCTACCTTTCCTTTTGTCTGATTTTGGATCATATCCAATCCCAGATCGGTCATTTACAAATCGTTGAGCTTTTAAAATAACATTTAGCATCTCACTTCCTTGAGTAAATTTTTCAAGAGTTTTTATAAGATCAGTGTTTTTCTTTCTCAAAGAAGAACAATTTTCACAATCCTTTTATGAACTTTCTTTAAGTTCAATTTCAAGAGCTTTGTTTTTCTTTTTGAAAAAAATTAATTCTTTAACTACTTTGATGAATTCAGAATGTAAAGCATTATATTCAGAGAGTAATTCATCATAGGTAGGATCAGAATCATTTACCTATTCTTCTGTTTCTTCTTGAGCGATGAGACATATATTAGCTACTTCTTCCTCATCACTTTCTTCGTCAGAGGAGCTATCACCCCATATAGCAGATACGAAGGCCTTCTTTTTGTTGAAGAATTTGCCTCTTCTCTTTTCTTTTCTCTTTTGATTCAGTTCTGGACATTCTGATTTGATATGTCCTGGTTTTCCACATTCGTAGCAAATGATATGATCTTTGCTGCTAGTTCCTCCTTTTTGAAAGTGTTTGAATCCTTGTCCTTTCTTGTAGAACTTTCTGAATCATTTTATGATTAGGCCCATTTCATCATCGTCAAACACCTCATCCTCATCTTGATTCTCTTCTTTTACTTTTAGTGCTAGACCTTTCTTTTTCTTGTCACCAATGTCATCTAGTTCCCGTTTGAACTTTAGTTTGCTTTCATATTCAGAAAGACTTCCAAATAGAGAAGCAACTTATCTCATTGATTCTCCTTTTGCTTCTTCTATCGCAGTGACTTTGGCCTCCCATTCTTTAGAAAGAATATTTAGAATCTTTCGTACTTGGGTATGCTGATCATAGACTTTCCCAAGAGCTGCAAGTTGATTAACAAGATGAGTATATCTAAGTTCGAATTCAGATATTGATTCACCTAATTTCATTTTAAGTAAATCGAATTTAGTGACCAAGGTGTTCATCCGATTCTCCTTTATTCCTGAAGTTCCTTTGTGAGCTATTTCCAGAGCTTCCCACATTTCCTTTGCTGTTGGAAGTGTACAAATTCATAAATATTCACTTTGACTCAAGGCACTTTGTAGCATCAGAATTGCCTTGCTGTTGAGAGTGATAAGTTTCTTGTCATTCTCATCATATTCCGTAGGCGTCTTTGGAATTTTTTGAGAATCTACAATCTTTGTAGGTTGATAATTTCCACTCTCAATTACATCCCATAGCAGCCATTACGAACACTCTAAATTTTGCTTTCCAGAAAGAAAAGTGTTCTCTACTGAAACCTGGAGGTCTAGTGATGGATGCTCTGTCGGGAAGAATTCCTTCACCCATGCGTGCCATTGGATCCTTCTTAGGTTGTTATACCTTAACAAGAAGACCTAGGCTCTGATACCAAATGTTAGACCAAGCGTTTCACCCAAGAGGGGGGTGAATTGGGTGATACAACAAATTTTGTTGCAAATATAAAATTTGACGGTGAAATTAAAATAGGAAAGAGTAAGGAGAAATATCACCAAAGTATACACCGGGAGTTATACTGGTTCGGCCACAACCTCTTTGACCTACGTCCAGTCCTCAGAGCTTCTCTGAGAGTTTCACTATAACTTCCAAGATTCAGTGGGTTCTTGGCACCTCAGTACAAGTAAGTTCCTTCGCCTGGACACTTTCTCCCCCTTACAAGTTGTAATCCAATTCCAACTTAAGGTTCCACAACCTTAAGTTATCTCAATAACAAATATTGAGTTTGAATGAAATATCTCTCTCACAGAGTGAATAAGAATCACTGAAGCATAGAGTTACAAGTATAACGTAAAAACAGAGTAATGAACTTGATGATACGTTCGTGAGTGTTCTTCTTCTCTTCTCTGTTTGGATGTTCCCATATATATAGATACGTTGGTAATGATTGCTGGAACATATTTCTTTATGCCCGTTGGAGCGTGCGTAACCACTATTGACTTTTGCACTATTTAAAAGATATACGTTTGCGGTAGGTGGCGGTCGGTGATATTTGAACGTTGCATTTGACTTTCCTTATTTGATAAGATCTCTTCATTGTTTATCTGTGGAAATGCTAAGAATACTAATATAATGAAAGGTTAATCATATAGGAAATAAAACAATGAATGTTGGAATGATTTCTGAATTTCTGGGTTTGCATACTCGAGTAGCTACTCGAATATTCATTAAAGTTTACTCGAGTACTTACTCGAGTATCATCATGAAAACTTTGATGAACTGCAAGTCAACAAACAACTATAAGATTACTCGGGTAGTGCATGGAATAAACAAAATATCAAACCTTTAGAAATGGATGTTTACTTGGGTACCTACTCAAGTAATGCACTCTTTTCTTCATAGGTTACTCAGGTACCAACTCGAGTAAACCTTCAAATAAACTTATGTTACTCGATGCTTTACTCCAGTAATGTTGGCTGGATTTCAAGGCTGAGAGCACTTCAAGTTTGATTACCTTGTTACTCGAGTACATACTCGAGTAAACTCAATTTATGTTCATAGCTTACTCGGGTAATGACTTGAAGTTTTTCTTCAAAAAATAACTCTGCATACTCGAGTAATCCACTTAAAAAAGAGTCATTAAATACCTGCATACTAGAGTAGCACCTCGAGTGAAGTAGGATAAGAATATATCAAGTTATTCGAGTACTACCTTCAGGTTTTGCTTTACACGGTCAGTTACTCGAGTAGCTACTCGAGTAACGTTGGCAGGGTACAAAATGCCAAGAGCAACACATTTTCTGAAACAGAGTAACTCAGTTCATACTCGAGTATCATTGGCAGACTGAGAGTAACTTGAAAACTTTTACCTGGTTACTCGAGTAGCTACTCGAGTAACATTGGCAGGCCGAGAGCAACTTGAAAACTTTTACACTATTACTCGAGTATTGTTAGCAGGTTACTTGAAGGTATCTCTGGTAACTTCAAGTTTTGTCTTATTACTCGAGTACATACTTGAGTAATGCCTTAGAAAACTTACTTCTCATCAAGTTTCTCAGCTTTTTTGCTTGGCCTTTCTTCATTACTCCAATGCTTACTTCAAGTGATGCTTTTCCCTATTATTACTTTATTCAAACTTATTTATTCATTAAATCTTTTTCATAATATTCTTTGTTATCATCAAAACATGAGATCTAACATCAAGGAATTTAATGAGCTTGAGAACTATAGAATTATCAAACCATGAGAACTAATGAGGAAAGGAAGACTGGAGAGATTATGTCTTTTAGAGAAAAAGAGGTACATGTATACTTTTATAAGGCATACTCCAACAACATACCCTCATTTGGTATCTCTTTTCATCAAGGCTAACAAGATATGATACTTGGAGCCAAATGAGCCCCTCGTGAGGAGTCTTATACTTAAGAAGCTACATATCTGGATATACACTTTTCACCAATAGGCAGTACCAACTAGAGACAAATAGTATAACCAAAGGGATTCAGAGATGAAGTACTATCCTCACTAGAGTTAAACCAGCTGGAGTCTCTTTTATTGGATTGACCATTCAACTTGACTGAACTTCACTTGATGTTACCAATTAGAAGCTCATTAAGGTTGTGGATGAAGGAGTTAGTAAGTTATGTACTATGATGAATCAAAACTTCCAAATGTTGTTTACTAAACACTGAGCCTTCAAGTAATCTGCAATTACTCCAAGTAATTCTGAGGATTACTTCAAGTAATTTGCAATTATTTCTAGTAATTCACAATTACTCCAAGTAATTCTGAGGATCACTACAAGTTAACATAAGTGACATAGAGGATGGTAGCTAAGACTTCAAGGATAGATGATATACAATATTTTGCTAGAGCTGGTCTCTTTGGTCCTTCATTTTTTGGTCCATCTAGCTAAGGCTATCTCAGAGAGGAGCTTCCACAATCATACAAAGCTTGCTATGAACAATACTGAGTTCATCACTTCTATGAATGACAAGATTAGACAACTCTGAGCAACCAGAACTTCAAGGCCTTATCTCGAGCTCATCTTGGTATCCTAAAGTTCTTTCAGAGATTATGCTTCAAAATCGCTCAGTGCCAATTACATATCCAACATTAACTAAGACACGATGCATCAATAGACTATAGAGGATTATGACTTGAGTAATTATAATATTATTCGAGTGAGTTATTGTATTCTTAATTAAATTTCTCTGAGTTGTATTATTTGAGTAAACAATGGAGTAATGGTCGAATAGGATCATTCAAGTAACCACTCAGATGACATTTGGTTAAAACCCTTGAATAGCATTGTCATTTTATTTTTGATTTCCCAACAAATTTTGATACTTTCACCATCATTCTCTCTACAAAATTTCTAATGGTTTTACAAATTCAGGAAAGCTATTACCTATACTCCTCATAATGATTTTCTTTTAAGCCATGCATTCATTAATGGGGAGCTGCACATTCACATATGGTTTATATCTTAAAAGCTTATCTCCTTTATTTAAAGAAAATAATTATAACATACTCATCTGCATTCACTCTTAATTGATTAGTTTTGATGATGAGTTACTCATATATCTTCTTTCTACGATCTTAATTTACATATATTTTATAGAAAGGAAACTTTTGATATTTGATTGCACTAATCATTCTCCTTGCAAGAATGTTTTTAACTTATGGTAGGAGAATTTAATCTATGTAAGATCATTCCTCAACATATTACAAGAAGAATCTATCAACTTTGAGGAACGGTGCTTTAACACTTAAACAAGTGAAATATATTGGCTCCAATATTCAAAGAAACAAATACATATTGCAATACAATTGAGCGTTAAGCATGCTGAACAGAAGCTCAACTCAATAGGAGAATTCTAGAAACAACATGAATCAGAGTTGTATCACAGAAGTGTAGTGAACACAACATCATGAGCTAGCATTGACAAAGAGTAAAGCAACGGACTTCATGGAGTACTTCATCATTTTTTAAAATCCTAATGAGCATTTCTAAAGCCTCTCTTTATATTTCGAGAATACTTTTCATATATTAGACTTTAGTTTTCCTTTATTATGAAAGTTTTCTTGAAAACGTCTCCAAATTGTTTCACTTTGTTTTTCATTAAAACTATTTTTCATTTGCATCAAATTATAAATGAAATTAACTTCAAATCAGGGAGAGAAAACTATTTTCTTAACACATTTATTTTGATTGAAAGAAAGACATTTCTAAATTCGGTTGCATATTTGCTTCTCTAAGAGCCTTTCCTATTTATCCTTCAAACTTTTTGTTGATGTCAAATAGAGGGAGAGAAAGGAAATAAAAATATGTTCCATTCAAATTGTTGTCATATTCACACATATTTTTCTTTAAGGATTTGCTATCATCAAAAAGGGGGAGAATGTTAGATATGATTAGTTTTCATGATGTTAAATATAGATGTCAAATATTAAGAGAAAAAAGTTTATATAATATGCTTATCTTCAACATTGACTAACTACTTATTTAATGTTGTATATCTTGTAGATTAGTCATAAACCTGACGATGGGTTGATGTTATTTTTCTTACAATGCCTTATAAATCAAGAGGCAAGGGATTAAAGAAAGAAGAAAGAAAGAGGAATATTGAAGATATTCAAGAAGATATCTAGTTGGGTATGAAGAACGATCATCAAGAGCAAAAACAAGAAGATATCTTGCACATTAGCCAAGAAAAAAAAGAAGAAGATTGAAGAAAGAAGAACTTGCAAGATCACAAGAGAATATCAAGATCCAAGCTATTATAAGTGATACCGGAGGTTTCTTTGGTCAAACAGAGGTTGGAATGGGTCAATATAAAGCTAAAATGACTTATACGGAAGTTATGCTACCTCCAAAGGCGATTACTCGAGTAATCCCTCAAGTAATATACCATTACCTCATTTTGTTGGTGAGTACTCAAGGGCTCACTCGAGTAATAACCTAAAATTACTCTAGTAACCACTATAGTAATGAGAATTCTGATGTGTTCTATTTTTACGTGGCAGAATAGAGGTTTGAAATGTTGGTAATAAATCTCTAACCATAAGTCAAAATGGGTTGAAACCAGTTTCATTTGAAAATAGACTCCTAACATGAACTATGGATACCAAGATCACATTAAAGGGAGTTCATATAAGAGAAATATGATTTGTTGAAGTT
Source organism: Inga laurina (assembly GCA_963855925.1). Taxonomy (NCBI): domain Eukaryota; kingdom Viridiplantae; phylum Streptophyta; class Magnoliopsida; order Fabales; family Fabaceae; genus Inga; species Inga laurina. The sequence goes on along the minus strand of OY979706.1, from coordinate 27,736,662 downwards.
GACACATGAATCAGCATCTTTTACCAGAATAAGGTTCGATATTTTGGACATAACTCCCAAACTACACATTAGATTGCGATGAAACCAGTACCATATCAAAGTAGACTTCAGGAACTTTCAATGAATAGGTAGTTTGTCATATTTGAAGCTATATACTAAGATTTATACCTTCTAGAATTTGATCCTTGTGATTTTAGACATTATATAGTGTAGAAGATACTCTTTGGATCATAACTTTCTGCAAACAATGAGTTTGAAGCTGATTCTTGTTGCATTGGGATGTAGATGATGTGAGCTTTCTGATGATATATTATTTTCCATATTTAGAATTAAAATGAAAAGATTACTCAGGAAGCACTCGAGTAATAAGAAAAGAAAAGAAAGAATTACTCGAGGGATCACTCGAGTAATGAAGTTGGATGTGCTCTCGGACAGATTTTGAAGGGGATTACTTAAGGGATCACTTGAGTAATAGAGTTGGAAATGCTCTCAGCTAGATTTCAAAGGGATTACTCGAGTGATCACTCAAGTAATGACCCAAGATTACTCAGTGACCACTCGAGTAATGCAATATATAATGTATTCGAAGCTTCTGAAAATCAATGAAATGTTTATGTAATTCATCCTTTTTGCTTCTAATCACTCCAACACTTCATTGTATTAGTATTTAATGTATTTTTCTAGGAATACAATGAAGATATGATGTGAAGAGATAAAAGTTGACTTTACGGAAGTAAAGCGTTCAACGTTCGTAACAGTAAGTTTCAAATTCAAGTAAATGGATATAGAAGCAACAGGACTCTAACGGACACATTGAAATGGTTCCGACGGCTATCACAACTCATCTATAAATATGGGAACATTCAACGAAGGACACCAATGAGAACACAATGACACAAACATGCTCATTTCATACGCTATCCATCTCGACCCAAACACTCTATGTTCTTATCTATTTTCTATATTATGTGCATTTGAGAGAGTGATTGATTGTATTGTGCTTTAGTATTCATCTTATGTACTTCTGAGAGAAAAGATCGATTATAATCTTTCAACATCAAAGTTGTATCCTTATGGGGTGTGTAAGGGGAAGTAACTCGGTTGTAACCTTATAGTATATAAGGGCGAGTAACTCTGTGAGAGATTTGTAAAAGGCTTCACAAGTGCCCCGGCTAAACTTGTGATTTGTAAAGGCTGTTCTTGTGCTCAAATTAAACAAGAAGATAGTGGATTTGAAAATCTCAGGAGGAGCTGGGGACTGGATGTAGGCCATCGCGGATTGGACCAAACCGGATAAATCTTAGTTTGCATACTCTCTTCCTTAAACTCTTATATTTCCAGCATATATTAACTGTTGATTTATGATTCATTACTTTCATATTTATTTCTTCCACTAAGATGCAAAATGATTTTCAAAGTTCTTAAGTTTTTATCTTTCACTCAATTCACCCCCTCTTGGGTGTCAACTGATTCTAACAAAACTATGTGGGAATAGCCCCTGGTTATGATTTTGAATGAATTGGAATGAAAAACCAAAAACAGGAAATTTGATATAGTGCTACCATAGTTGCATTTTTGACTTGCAGTTGCCAATGATTAAAATTTAAATAGCCAAACCTTGTCTGGTGGTTATGATATTTTTTAGAAATAAAAGCAAACATGTCAAGCTTTAATTTGATATGTCATTTGTGCCATTTGGATAAGTACATTAGGAGTTGTGAATTTTGAAGTTAGACATGTAAAGCTGGAATGATTCTGTGGCAGTGTAAATTAATTTGTGATTCTGGAACTCTGTGTGTAGTATAGGTTGAAGTAGATATTTTTCTATCAAAATAAACATAATAAGTGACACATAGAACTTTAAACCACCTGAATTGGATATTCCTAGAAAAAGATATGAATTTTCAAATTTTATTGAACATTCTGGTAGCTTTTAGCTATCATGCAAATTTAAGAAATTAAGGGCCTAATGTAATAAACTTCAAATCTAGCAATAGAATTAAGCATTTTGGGCTAGTGTGAACACATTGACTTTTCATTAGGCTTAGTACTCTAACCCTAATAATAACCACCTCAAGTGTTTTGGAGTTATTAAAAATTGGGACAACTAATAATTCGCCGCCCATGAATTATGACTTATAAGATTTGATATTTTCCTGGGTCGCCCATGAGATTGGGAACAAAAACAAGTTTGGAAAGGCTGCCAGGTAGTACTTTATCCCTTATATCATAAGTGCCACTGTGTATGTATTCCCTATCATATGCTTATGTGCGAGACAGTTAGTGTTCGAAATTGTGCCCTAAGGTCCAATCATTGTACTTTAAACATTATTTTTTAATAAATTTCTCCATTATCTTATCATATTATTCACATGTTCACTATGATGATTATATCCTTAGATAAATAATAAAGATTGTCCTAAATGTCCCTGGTCGTTCATGTTAGAGCAAGTGTTTCACCCAAGAGGGGGGTGAATTGGGTGATACTAAAATTTCGTTGCAAATATAAAACTTGACAGTGAATATAAAGCAGTAAAGATAAAGGAGAAATATCACCGAAGTGTACACCAGGAGTTATACTGGTTCGACCACAACCACTTTGACCTACGTCCAGTCCTCAGAGCTTCTCTGAGAGTTTCACTATAACTTTCAAGATTCAGTGGGTTCTTGGAACCTCAGTACAAGCAAGTTCCTTTGCCTGGACACTCATTCCCCCTTACAAGTTGTAATCTAATCCCAACTCAAGGTTCCACAACCTTAAGTTATCTCAATATCAAATATTGAGTTTCAATGAAATATCTCTCTCACAGAGTGAATAAGAATCACTGAAGCATAGAATTACAAGTATAATGTAAAACAGAGTAATGAACTTGATGATACATTCGTGTGTGTGTTCTTGTTATTTTTCTCTGTTTGGATGTTCCATATATATAGATACATTGGTAATGATTGTTGGAACATATTTCTTCATGCCCGTTGGAGCGTGCGCAGCCACCGTTGACTTTTCAAATATTTGAAAGACATACGTTTGCTGTAGGTGGTGGTAGGTGACATTTGAACGTTGGATTTGACTTTCCTTATTTGGTAAGATCTCTTCATTGTTTATCTGTGGATTATACTAAGAATACTAATACAATGAAAGGTTAATCATATATGAAACAAATCAATGAGCGTTGGAATGATTTCTAAATTTCTGGACTTTCATACTCGAGTAGTTACTCGAGTACATACTCGAGTATCATCAGGAAAACTTTCATAAACTGCAAGTCAATAAGCAAACATAACATTACTTGGGTAGTGCATAAAGTAAACAAAATTTCAGGCCACTGGAAATACCTGTTTACTCGAGTACTTATTCGGGTATTGCATACTTTTCTTCATTAGTTACTCGAGAACAAACTCGAGTAAACCTTCAAATAAACTTTAGGTTACTCGATGCTTCACTCCAATAATGTTGGCAGGATTACAAGGCCGAGAGCACTTCAAGTTTGATTACCTTGTTACTCGAGTCCTTACTCGAGTAAACATAAATTTTCTGCATAGCTTACTCGGGTAGTGACTTGAAGTTCTCTTCCAATTAACTTTGCATACTTGAGTAGTAACTTGAAGTTTTCCTTCTAAGTAATTCTACATACTCGAGTAGTGACTGGAAGTGAAGGGTGAGAAAAACATTTCATGTTATTCGAGTACTACCTTCAGGTTTTGCTTACCACAGTGAGTTACTCGAGTAGCTCCTCGAGTAACATTGGCAAGGTTGAAAATGCCGAGAGCAACACATTTCTTGAAACAGAGTAACTCGAGTACAGACTCGAGTATCATTAGTGGATACTCAAGGCTAGAGAATTAATAACCTGAATTTTGAGACTCAAGGCTAGAGAATAAGCCTGAGATTAGTGGATTGCTAAGCCTCGGTTTAGCAAGATCCCAAATTGTGATTAAGGGTTAATGACTCCAAAACTGGATGTAGTTAGTGATAAATAACCCTTTTGGAGAATATGATGTGATTTGGCACTCGAATATGATTCGTCTGTGTTGTGAGCAGTGCCGAACCCTGTATTTGAGTTCAATTGTGGATTAACATCCAAATTGACTTATAATAGAGGGAATAATTGAATGGGTTATTGTGTTGGAAATGGTGTCATAGTGTGTTTTGATGTCATTGAAATTGGTTAGGGACTTTGGAATGGAAATGTTGCAATGTTAGGTTTTGAAATGTGTATTGTGTTGACATGTTGAGATTGTTGTGAAAACATGTCAATGAGATGTGAATTTGATTTATTTTATGTTTCCAATGGATTCCTTGTGAAAATTTATGTGGGAATGATGTTTGGTATGAAAATGGAACCATTGGCAGTAAAGATGCAAAATCTGAAATTCTGTCCAGTGAAACACTATCTTGGGCAGTCATTTTGTGTGAACGTTTTGAATGACCAAATGGTGTCTAAATATTCTGAAACTTTCCAGTCTTATATTTCACATCTCAAGCTTCAAATGGACATATAATTTGTGCTATTTCGTTTTCAGAACTGGGAGATATGACTGTCCAAAGTTTGAGGTCGAAAATGGACTCTGTTTGGGGTAGTGATGAAATTTGTGTGATTATGGAATTTTGTGGTGATTTCTGGTAATGGCTCATATTTTTCCAATGAATAGGACTTAAATACCTTTCATTTGGCTTTGGAATCACCTTATTTTTATTTTTCTAGAATTAGTTATGATTTTTCAAAGTTTGGGCAAAAAATCTGCCAGAAAATCCGAAAATGGGAATTATGACATGATCTCATTAACAGATGACATCAGCATGGAATTAAATATCTTCTCATCTTCTTCAGCTCTCATTTTCTGTCGTGATAAACCAGCTGAAACTAGTGAGAGAAAGTTGAGAGCTCTTAGAGAGAGAAAGAGGAGAAATCTCGCAAGGTAAGCTGATTTCTCCGACGATCTAGCTCCTAACCCGTATAACCTTGCTTCTAAGCTTCTCTTTCATGTTCTTTAAGGTGTTTGAAGCTCAATTTTCATGGTTTAAAAGGGGCTAGGGTTCAGCCATATTGAGTAAAAGCTAGAGGGAGCTTGAGGTAACTTCTGAAACTTCAATCTTTGATTGTTCTGGCTGTTGTGGTTGATTTAATCGGTGAAATTTCACCAAATTGTCTTTGTTTGTAAATTTCAAAAATGGGTTGGCCTAGGTGTTATGCTGCCCAAATTGATACTAAATGGTAGTTCTAACCCAATGTAATGGTTAACAAAGTGGTTAGGATTAGAAAGGAACGCGTTTACGGAGCCGAAACGGAAAAACCCCAATTTTTCCCGGGGAATTGAGAATTTCGGCCAAGCCTAGTTTGGAGGGGTTAGAGATGGATTTTCAATGATTTGATGATTCCATTGAGTTTAGGAGCGAAAATTAGGTGGGGTTACAGTTGGTCACTTTTTCGAAAAAGGCCGAAAAAGCATAATTACAAAAACGCCCCTGAAACCCCTTAAAGTGGCTGCCAAGGGTAAATTTGTAAATTGACATTGAATTTGATAATTCCAAGTCAGAAAATGGATTCCTTGGGTGAAAATATGTAAGAATAGCCCATCTCAAAGTTTCAAGAAAAGTACAGCCGGACTGGGTATGGCAGGGTAGGGTCGGGTCCCCGGGGGTATTTTAGTAAATTTTCAATATAGCCTCATATAACCCCCAGAAACACTATGGAAGTGTCTAAATAGTACATTTGACATTGTAGGATCGAATGTGAAGCCCTGAGTTGTTGGCATGCAAATCGAGGAAAAAAGACTGGAGGTAGGGGACTTACCTTACTTGCATGTATTTGATATCTTTGCTTGTGTAGTGATGTATGTGATTGCTTTACTTGATTGTATAGAGCATATTTGAATAAATGAAGCTCCATTTCTGTTTTACTGTGGCCATAGTTTTGTTACATGAAATATTGAGTATGCAGAAATATCATTACGGGGCATGCATCTAGATAAAGATAACATGTCATACGCATAGCATCTATCATGCATGCATTATGGTATCTGTTTCCTACTGAGATTCTCTCGAATCTCACTCTCCCCTACCAACAATTTAGACAGGGCAAGTGGCTCGTGGAGGGAGCGGCTAAGACTCTTTTGAGATGAGATTGTGTGATCCCCATTTGAAGAATTGTAATGGGCAATTGTACCCTATGTATCTTTAGCGAAGGTATGTACCTGGAATTGCTGGGATGATTATGTTGTACACTCTGATATTTATATGAATGTGATTTATCTTCGTGCAGTAATTGTATTCGAAATGTGAATATGAGACCAAGTTTATAAATGATTTCGAAAGGTATTTTTGAAAACCCCATCATATAATGAGTTAGTAAATGTTATTTAATTATTATTGGTCTCTATTTCATTTTAATCGCGTATTTCGGATATAATTACAGAGGGGGTTACACCGAGAGCAACTGGAAGTCTTTTACATGGTTACTCGAGTAGCTCCTCGAGTAACGTTAGCAGGCCGAGAGCAACTCCAAGTGAATTCCCTGGTTACTTGAGTAGCTAGTCGAGTAACGTTGGCAGGCCGAGAGCAACTAGAAAACATTTACCTTATTACTTGAGTGCTTACTCGAGTAACGTTGGCAGGTTACTTGAAGTTTGACCTGGTTACTTCAAGTTTCTGTCTCATTACTCGAGTAACTACTCGAGTAACCCTTTAGAAAACTTGCCAATAATGAAGTTTCTTAGCTTTTTCTCTTGGCCTTTCTTCATTACTCCAATGCTTACTTCAAGTGATGATTTTTCCCTGTTATTACTTTGTTCAAACTTATTTGTTTATCACTCTTTTTCATACCATCCTTTGTTATCATCAAAACATGAGATCTAACATTCTCCCCCTTTTTGATAATGACAAAACTTGGTGATTTTGAACAAGATTTTTGGAATTGAGTTCGCAATTAAATACTTCTTGAATTCAATGATAATTTTGAAAACCTTGTTAAGTTTAGATTCAAAGTGTTTTAAAAATAAAATTAAATTAATATACACCTTGCATACACAACAAACTCATTAGTCCCACAATGTATTATAATTTAAAAGATTAAATGAACTTGAAATGAAATTATAACTTAAAGAAACTTGTATTAAGCTTAAACATTACATTACAAGATGAAAAATAAGTTGAAAAACTCCCTAAATCCCATGTACACCCATATACCCAAAAAGACTCAGAAACTTGCACAAAATCACTCTCAAGCTCTTCTCCCCCTTTTTGTCTTCATCAATCAAGTGGAGGACTAGAAGGCCTGACCATGAAGATAGGCTTTACTAGAAGAACCAAAGGACATCTGAACCAGAAGAATCAAAAGAACTAGAAGATTCTGGTTCAGGAAGATTAAGTGGAGGGATATGGATGTCATCTCTGTGAGGAATAGGAGGAGGCTGGTAGACGATTATAGTAGTGGTCTCAACCTCTGGAGTATGATGATCTGAGGACAAGGGAGATATCTCCTCTGTATGAGTAGGAGAAGGAATGGGTGTAGGAGTAGGTTGTGGCTGAGCTCTGGGCGGTGAATCCTCAATGATAATATGTATGGTCTCATTGGTTTCAGAGTTATCCACTGAGCATAGGATATCTTCGGGTCTTGGCTCAGGTGGACTAGAGACTGGAGGAATAAGTGGCTCAACCTCAGAGTGATGAAGGTCAGAAGGGATGTTCTCTGGAGGTGTGGGATATGCTCTGGAGATGGTATATGCTCTGGAGATGAAGAAGTCTCATGTGCAGAAGAAGATGGACCGGCAGAAGGTCCGGGACCCAAAGAGTCCAATCTCGCCAAAATCAACTTTAAGGTCTCACCTTGGGCACGTTGCTCAACTAGCAATTCTTCGTGCCTCTTATCCATCCTCCCAACCAGCTTAGCCATCTTGTGATTCATGTAGTGATCAACTCAGCATTTGTGTAGGCAATGTCCACATGGAATCCTCTGAGCACATTTTCCATGAAATGCTGAAGTGTGGAATTGAGGAAAGAGGGTAATGAGGTAGTAGCAGCTGGAGCCGAAGACTGAGTGTCATCCATTTTGCTAGTCTCAGTCTCAGTCTTCTTCTTCTTCTTCTTCGACCCAGACTTTAGAGGACCCTTGAGAGGAATGTCAATGTTAAGCTTGCCAATTTGATTTCTCCCAACCGGAGTAATCCTCTCAATATGTTCTTTGCTCTCCAGATACCATATCTTATTCTCGTTCAGAATGAGTGAAATAATCTGAGGATATGGCATAGGTGTGGTAGCTTTCCGTCTACTCTGTACCTCTTCATTTCAGAAAAGATATACTCCCCCAAATCTTTCTGTTCCTTCAGGAGTAAGGAAGCAAACCATCTAAAGTCCCTATCAGAGAAGTGAGTGTAATTGTTGGCCTTGTTCACAAGGGATCTAGAGTATAAATACCATAGAACCCTGTGATGATCTCACATATCACTAGGTTTGAAATTTAAAAGGCCTACAAGCTCACCAGGTTTAAGGACAGAGAAAATTTGGTTTGAGTCAAGTTTGGAGTAAGTGTCATCTGGAGGGTTCTCTATTCCTAACCACAAATTGAGCCTAGAAGGTGAGATTAGAATCTTTTGGCCTCTAACAGTAGTAGTCATCTCTTCCTCTGCTGAGTTTCTATTGAGCTTATCAAGAATTTCAAGATTACAGTAAAAGTGAGTGACTACTTTGGTGCAAAAAGGAAGTCTAATAGAAAGCCAAGGCATAAATGGTTCTAAAAAGGGACAAAGATCATGCTTCAATACCTCCTGAAGTACTTTGAGGTCCACATAGTGTGTCTTGCATACTTTTCTCCTGGAGAATTGAGTGAGGTACTTCGGGGACTCCTCTAGCTTGTTGACATCAAACCCCTTTAGAGGTTTGGTGATCTCCTCTTCTGGCAGTTCTGATTTCTTTGAAGACTGCCCCTTCTCAAGCAGATCTAGAATCCAGCCATTGCCTTAGCCATATTCACATCATATTTGGGCTTTTTAGGAGGTTTTGGAGTGAAAGAGGTAGTTGAGGAATCAGAAGGAGGAGGAAGAGGAGATGGAGATTTGGCACTTTTGCCTCTCCCAGTAGAGGTTCTCTTCTCGGATTGAGCCCTTGTAACCACAGGCTCTTTAATCACAACACCTTTTAGTTTCGGTTGAGGTTTAGGTTGGGCTTTAGCTTTGGATCTAGGTGTGAGTTTTCTTCTCTTTCTAGGAGGAGAAGAAAGAGGGTCAGTAAGTGTGGGGATCCAAAGGAATCTGTGGGAGTAAGGTTTTTGGTTCTAACCATTTTGAATCAGTGAAAGACTTTGAAAAACCAGAAAACAGAGTGACAGTCGCAAGTTTAGGTCAGGAAGAATCTGAATAGAATAGAAGGTTTTTGGAGTTGAAAAACAATGGGTTTTGACGGAAATGAAGTAAGAAAGTGATTGTGAAAAATTTTTGTGAGAGGACAGAGTGATTTACTCGAGGAGATTTTGTGGAAATGACCGAGTTTACGACAGATAAAGACCTAGAACCCGACGTTACTCGAGGCCTTACTCAAGTAAATATCATGTTTACTCGAGTCCATACTCGAGTGATCATACATATAATTTTCAAAATAATTCATTTAAATTGCGTACATGGCATGAATAATATTATAATTATCCATGTATGTTCCCTTGATCATTTTATAGCCAATTTAGAGCATATTTGAGTCGTTTCTCATCAAATTGGTAATATGGGCTTGCAGTTTCTCGAGTCCTTACTCGAGTAAGCTTCAAATTACTCGAGGCTCGCCTCAGGTAACCTTTCATTTACAGTTTGGACTATTCAGTTCTCACTAATGAACCGTTTGATTCAAATTCCAAGAAACTTGATACGTTACTTCCAGTTTTGGAAGACCATTACTCGAGTAGTTACTTGAGTAAAGTGCTCTTTTACTTCAAGTTGTTCCTTGGGTAATGGTTCACTGTCAGTCATTACTTGAAGTTGGTACTCCAGTAAAGGTGTCCTCTGATAACCTCTGTTTTTATGTCTCAAAACAGAGTTTTAATCTTCCTATAAAACAAGTTTCTACATACTCCGATGCTTAAATTAGCAATCATCAAAACATTATCAAATGACTTCATCTAATATTATGAGAAACTAAAATAACTTACAATTCATTGGGATTTACCATTCCTAATTCTCTTATAATGTATAGAAATTGTTCTTTTGCAAGAGGTTTGGTGAAGATGTCAGCTAGTTGAAGATGAGTAGGAATGAATATCACTTCACATCTTTCTTTTTGACATGATCTCTAATGAAGTGATGTCTGACATCGATATGCTTGGTTCTAGAATGTTGAACTGGATTTTTCGCCAAGCTTATCGTACTGGTATTCTCACAATAGATTGGTATTTCTTTGAGATAAATACCAAGATCTTGTAGTTGTTGTTTTAACCATATCACTTGTGCACAACAACTTGAGACTGCAACATATTCGGCTTCTGTTGATGAAAGAGACACTTTAGTTTGTTTCTCGCTGAACCATGATACAACAGATCCTTCAAGAAATTGTCCTTGTCCGCTGGTGCTCTTTCTGTCTGTCTTGTATCCACCATGATCAGAATCTGAATATGCAACTAGATATTCACTTCTTCCTTTGGGATACCACAGACCCAATTCCGTTGTGTCAGTAAGGTATCTAAATATTCGTTTGACAGTTTCGGCATGTGATTCCTTTGGTGCTGATTGATATCTTGCACATATGCCAACACTAAATTGGATATCCAGTCTGCTTGCCGTGAGATAGTGTAATGATCCAATCATTCCTCTATATTTTGTGATGTTGTAGTCGCACTAGTAGAAAAATGACTTTTTAGACTGGTTAAAAATGACTTTTTAGACCGGTTCTGTATTAGGTCTTGATACAGCAGGTCTAAAAAGTCTGTTATTTTTTAGACCAGTTGTTATAACCGGTCTTAAAAGTCACACTTTTAAGACCGGTTGTTCTCACAACCGGTCTTAAAAAATCCACATTTAAGACCGGTTGTGACTACAACCGGTCTTAAAGCTTCATTTTTTAAAAAACGTCCCTTTTATTATATGTACACACACAGAATGCTCCAATTTTAAACAGCAGTACATAACAATCACTTATTTCAATTTCAAAATTCAAAAGCACCAGTCTATAACAGCAACAAATTAATGTTCATACAAGCCAGTACAGTCATACATTGATGATTTATTTGCAATTAGACAGTAAGGATGACCAAATGATAGCAGTAGTAAAACAAAAGCTTCTTCTTTTGAAGTTGATTGTACCTTCCCTAGTCCCAAGTGTCCCTTTGGTTGCCTACACCAAACATGAAGTTTCTGGGAAAAGAACCAAGCAAAGAAATGAACATGCCATAAAAAACATGTAAATAATTTTAAGAACTAGAGAATGAAATAGAGGAAACACGCAAGAACCAACAAAAGCAAAATGACATTAACCTTTCTTCCACCTAATTTTACTTTGAGATTTTCACTTTCACAATTATCAATTTTGAATAGAATTATCAAGATAAATATACAGGTGATAATTCAGCACAAAATGTGCGAATTCAGCAATAATATGAGAACAATAATGTACAATATAACATTGGATTCAAAAACTCACTATTTTTGTAATAGCTCATGGATGAATTCAGCACAACATGTGCGAATGAAATCAATATCTTCTTCAGGAAAGGGATCAGCAAGATCAAACATCTGTAACACCAAAACCAGACGAAACATTAACTTAGTAACTTAAAAACAATAAAGTAAAATAAAAGTTCTGAAATATAAATTTACCTCTTGAGTAAAATCAGTCGTGCCTAGAGTGATAATATTGTAAATGTGTCTCAAAACATAAAAACTACATAAGTTGGACCCCTTTGGTTGCCGACGGCTCTGAGAAAAAACATGATATCATTAAAACAAATATAAAGGCATGTCTTATTACATTCTTTAAACAAATCTATATATACTAACCTTTGGCATGATCCATGTAGGGTCCTTTAAATCACGAACATGCTTACCACAAGTATTGTGTAGGAATGTCCGCATAGCCCTATGATCATCACAATGACAAAGGTTATTGGTTTTACACAAATTCCATAAACTTTGAATACAAAAGGTAATAATGCAAGAAAACTAACGAATTCATGGTCTTTTTCAAATCATTCCCTGGTTTGAAGTAGAGGGAACATAAGAGGATGACAATGTAACTACTCTTGCATAGAAGAAGCAACTGCCAATAATCACTGAAAAAAACAGAAGAATATTAAGCAAACATAAAACATTATATAAATTATAAAATATCAGTTTGTTTCTTACTTATGCACATATGGAGCCAAGAAACACTTAATTCCAGTTTCACTAAGCCTCTCTGACAAGTATCTATGTCTACTAGCAGCAGTGGTCCCTTTCTCTTGGATGTGATGGGGGCATAAGAATCCAAATTTTTCGCTTTTGCCAGACGAGACCAACCTACGATGCATGTACCTACAATAATGCAAGCACATAAATAAAAGGTAAACGGTGAAACTTTTAAAATATTTACTTTGAATTGCAGAAGCTACTTACATTAAGAACAGTTGGACAATCCTAATCGTAAGATTTTGTCCTGGAGCTACCAGGGACATCAAATTATCCCTCTCAAGATAGCATGTCACTCCTGACTGTCTAACAACTGAATCCGTAGGCCACTCTCTTGTTTTGAAGGATGTATCATACGCCATCAGAATCACTTGTTGTATGATATTCAATGGAGTCTGTGAAACTTCTTGCCGAGTGAAGGGAGCTGGACTTGGTGGGGCTTTGATCGGACTTTCCTCGGCTCGACCAGAAACAAGGTTCGTTGGCCACAAGATGAACGTGCCCAAGACATCACTAACGATCTTGAATTCATCAGAAGGGATAGGGAGGGGTGCATCTGCAATAATCACCTCGTCAACTGACACTCAGACTTGATCACCTTCCATTTGTCGGTGGTGGACAGTTGATCCCAGGTTATGCACACTACCCCTTGCAACTAACCGTCTCAGAGGATCCTCGACAAAAAGATCACAAAGCTCAATAATTTCTAGGTTAGTACCCTCTGATGACTGCCCGACGTTGCAACAACTACCTTTAGTGCTCTGCTTATTAGGATCAATTGATTGTGGCTGGGGAGCACTGGTATCTTGTCTTGAGCTCATAAACACTATCATTTCCTCTTTCATCTTGCTCAACCGGGTCTCTAATAGTGCATCAAATGATGCTTCAGCCTCGGCCTTTGCTTCTGCTCTTGCAATGGCCAACATAGTCTCCAATTCCTCCCTAGTCACGATGTTTAAGGAATGGCGTACGGGGGCTCCAAAGTAATCCCGTATCCCTACCCCTCCTCCAACTCCCCTGACACGGCCTGGATGCTCATGTTTGCCAGTAGCAACTGTTAGAATATCATTCCTGCCCTCCGACTTAAAAGAGCGCTCAGCTTGTTGTTTTCAAAGTTCATCCTGTAATGTCATACAAAATAACAAACATAAGTACTAATGTACGTTTCTTATGTAATTAATTACAATAACGATATATACTTACAATTCTTTCACCAACTATACGAGATTGTTCACTCGTATAAGTCTCACTCCTCTTTTGGTGGGCAAATTGCCATTTTTCTTCTTGACGAATCAGAGATGGCGGAGAAAGAAGAAGAGAAGGATCGGATTGAGATGCTTCTTCCAATCTCTTCCGTTTGGCCGCCAACAAGTCTCTTTCAGCCTTTGCATAACCCCCACGAGACATTGTATGAGGGCAATCATTCTTTCTTCCACTCTCTTGTGCTTTTTGCCTTTTTGCCTGTGAATAAGAAATGATGCAAAAGGAAAGTGTTATAATCAATTACGATAATTGCTAAGTTAATAAAATGAAAAATAAGTCAACTAACCAAATATTATGGAGTAGTCCGAAGCCTAACAAATTCTTGCCAAGTCGCTTGATCAAGAAATGTATATTGGTTGCATGGATTAGGATGAGGCTTACTATCTTTTACCTCAATATGAATGTAATTGTTGGTCAATTTGTCTTAAACTTGCTCCAGCGCTCATAACAATACATCATCGTCTTGTTGTACAAGATCTCACTCTGAGGAACGTCGTAGGTGAGCTGAAATGCATGCATTGAAGGAGTAAGTGACAAATTTGTGACATTTGATAATAATTAATTACATACATTAGAGAATTATATACTTGAATAGTATCCCAAATATGCTGCTTCACCTTTGCATCAACATTTCTCCACTCCTCTATCAAGATGCTCGGCTTGTTACGTGCAAGGAGGCCGACGAAACTCCTATATCGTTGTTCATTAGGCTCGATTGGTTTCCAATGTCTATCAAACTCAATCGGTATCTTTTGGGCTGTACTCCGACTGAGGGAAACATCTGTCAATCGTGTGCCACGTCTACCCCTTCATACAGATTGGCTACTGCGCTCACTACGACCCTGGCTTAGAGCATTGCTAGGCTTGCCCTGGTTAACACTAGCTGGCTGACTCTGCTGAGCACTAGGTGGCTGACTCTGCTGTGCACTAGGTGGCTGACTCTCCTGAGCACTAGGTGGCTGACTCAGAGGTGTAGGAGGTGGCTGATCCTCTGCACTAGGACGCTGGGGATTTTTCATTTACCTGTAACGATAACCAAGAAAGATAAATCCTAAGCTATGACATATGAAGACTATATCGATAAAATAACTAAACATATTCTTCGGATATAAATCATAATCATAATTACTTTAGTTAGTTAAGGTTAAAGTAGTATCATAAAGAGATATCCTCCCATATTCCCTCATGAAGATCATTTCTTGTGCCGTGCGCATTATCTGCTTCATCTTCTTCGTTTAGTTCTGGTAGACCCCTGGAAAAAGAAGGAGTCTCGAGAAGATCATAATTTGAGTGACTTTTCTCGTCAATATCAGCAACCCTTTTTCCTTGGAGAGCTACAGACCATATTTTATTTGCTTGATCAGTGATATAGAACACTTGTTGCGCCTGATCTGCCATAATGAAAGGTTCATCTCCAAAACTTCTACTATTCAGATCTACTAATGTAAATCCTAACCTATCAATCTTCATACTATTATTGAAATCAACCCACTTGCATTTGAAAATGGGAAATCTAATTTTAACATAGTAAACCACCCAAATCTCTTCAATCACCCCATAATAAGGTATGGTAGCCAATGTAGGGTTCTTATCTTTCGAACTAGAGAAGTGCATAGATTCAGCCACTAATACAACACCACTGTTCTGGACGGTGCTCTTATCATCTAGGGACTTCGTGTAAAAGGTATAACCATTGATCACAAATGAAGTCCAACTTATGACATCAACTTCAGGACCAAGTGCTAACCAATTTATTCTATCAGAAACACATTCTTCTCCATCAACCTTTTGTTTGAACCCATACACGAAAGTTTTGTTATGCTCCCTGATTAACCTTTATTCACTCATTCGACTATTTTGTTTCCGTACAATTTCTTTATGGGCATTCATGTAATATTGAACTTCTTCAACATTGTTTAAGATGTACAAGTGGACTTGTTGCAATTCATCAGCATCCATGCTCTTTACTGTTGCCCCACGTCTACCCCCTTCTTGATCATGACGTTTAGGAAGGCCAATATGTCGTACATTTGACAAATAATGTTGACAAAATTTCATAGCTTCTTCAGAAGCATATTTTTGAACAATAGATGCTTCAAGCCGATTGGGGTTCTTCACATACCCTTTTAGTATTTTCATAGTTCTTTCGATTGGGTACATCCACCAGAAATAGATAGGGCCACACAACTTTATCTCCCTCACTAGATGAACAATCAAGTGTACCATTATATCAAAAAAGGAAGGAAGAAAAAGCTTCTCAAGCTGGCATAAGATCATATATCCTTCATTTTTCAATTCCTCCAATCTTTCCGTGTCAATGACTTTACAAAAAATGGCATTGAAGAAGAAACAAAGTCTAGTCAATATGTGTTGAAGATCATATTCGGCAATGCCTCGAATAGCTACTGGGAGTAGTTGTTGCATTAAGACATAACAATCATGAGACTTTAGCACTATTAACTTCAAGTCTTTCATCGATACAAGCTTTTTAAAATTTGAACAATACCCTGAGGGAACTTTAGCGCCATGTAAACACTCACAAAAGCTTCTTTTCTCAACCTTAGACAAAGTATGAGCAGCTGGAGGACAAAAAGTTCTATTACCGTATGGCCTTGGATGTAAATCTTCTCGTATTCCCATTTCTTGCAAGTCTAATCTTGCCTTCACGCCATCCTTAGAACTTCCTTGTATGTTGAGCAGTGTCCCACAATACTATCACATACGTTCATCTCCACATGCATGAAATCAATACAGTGTCTGACGTCAAGATTGCGCCAATATGGAAGATCGAAGAAGACAAACCTTTTTTTCCATATATTTTTCTCATTTCTACTCTTTGATGACTTACCAAACATAGTATTGATATTTTTCACCTTTTCAAAAATTTTCTCCCCAGTCAATTCCTCTGGAGCATCTTCAAACTCTTGGCCACCGAAAAAAGCTTTTTTCAATCTACGATAAGGGTGGCTTCGTCTTAGAAATCGCCTATAGCCAAGGTAAACCGTCTTTCTTCTATGTTGAAGTTGATGGTAGCATGTGCCTTCTTCACATATCGGACAAGCTTTGTGGCCTTTAACGCTATATCCTGACAAGTTCCCATATGCAGGGAAGTTATTTATAGTACAAAAGATCATTACTCGCATATTAAAAGTCTCCTTCTGGTTCACATCAAAAACATCGACACCTTTTCCCACAACTCTTTCAAGTTTTCGTTCAAGGGTTCTAGATAAACATCTATGTCATTTCTGGGTTGCTTTGGTCCCGAATCAACATAGACAACATAATGCACTTTCGTTTCATACATAACAAAGGAGATAAGTTATAAATTACCAACAGAACAGGCCATAAACTATGTATACTGCTTAGGCTACCATAAGGATTCATACCATCTGTGCTAAGCCCAAGCCTGAGATTCCTAGGTTCTTCACCGAAGGTAGGAAATAATTGATCGATTTTCTGCCATTGAGAAGAATCAGCTGGATGTCGAAGCTTTCCATCAGAAATCCGCTCATCTGCATGCCATCTCAAATTTTTGGCATCAATTTCATTAGCAAACAGGCGCTTGAACCTTGGAATGATTGGAAGATACCACAACACTTTTGCAGGGCCCTTATTTGATTTATACCTTGGAGTTTCACATATCGGACATTGCTCCTTCTCTTCATGATCTTTTCTATACAATATGCAATCATTAGGGCAAGCATGGATCTTTTTATACTTCATCCCTAGTGGACACAGTATTTTCTTAGCATCATAGTATCGACAAGGCAACACATTATTATCAGGAAGCATATCTTTAAAGGCCTCAAGCATTTCTGAAAAACTCTTATCACTCCATCCATGCCGTGCTTTCAAGCTTACCAATTTCAATACAACATTCAACAATTGGTATTTTTTACACCCCGGGTATAGCGGCTTCTCAGCATCACTGCACATATTACCATATGCATGTGATTGTTCAAAAGCCTCTTCTCCGACATCACGAATAATATCCTCTATCCGATCATCCATATCCGTGTCATTATCATCACAAGTCACTTCCCCCTGTTGAGATGCACTTGGCATTTCTAATTGTTCACCATGCCATACCCATACTACATACATCTTACAAAACCCTTCACAAATTAAACGTGTATATATATCTGCAGCACTTAGTCGCTTCTCATTCAAACATTTTACACAAGGGCAATAAAACATCCCATTATCATCATCGGCATTTCTTTTTGCAAAGTCTAAAAAACCCTTGAACCCAACATCATATTCAACACTCGTCCATTTAGCTTGTATCCAACTACGATCCATATATTCCAACACCTTTTTTTTGTTTTGTACTTTTTCCCTGGAAAAGGTAGGAGAATGATGAGAGGATGCAATCATTACACCTAAGTACATAGTGTAACTAGAATTAAACAAAGAAGATCGTGATTTAGAGTTGCATGTGAGGAAAAAATGGAATGAGGGAAAGTGGAATGGAGAAGGAGTGAGGGACTGAGGAATGGAGGTGGAAAGAGGAAGGAAAGAATGCGTGTTCGTCAGAGAAAGTGACTTGGATATATATTCTTTTAATGTCTAACGCCTGCACACGCTAGATTCATTATTATACTGTTTGTCCCTGGATATATTTTTTATGGTGACTTTGGTCCTTTGACTAATAATATCCAAGCAATACCGTTGGAAACCAATAGAAGGTAACTAGTTAAACAAAGCAAAAAGAACTATAAGTGGAGGGATTTATGTTGAGGCTCAGTACTGGTGATGCTCTGAGTGCTGAAATTTGGGGTTGCCTTATGGGCATGAAAAGAGTTTGGGATGGGGGGTTCAGAGAAGTGTTGATTAGGTGCGACTCCTACGAGGTTATCGACGTACTTCAAAATGAGATCCCAGATATGCATGAAGAATGGCAGCTGCTTACAGAAATTAAAGCAATATTGGAACGGAGCTGGAATGTAGAGTTCCAATATATTGACAGAGACGACAATAGTATGGCAGACTCGTTAGCCAAACGAGCACTAAGTTCTTCTTATGGGCTTCAAATTATGCCAGCAAATGCAATCTTCTCGGTTTTGCATACGGAAGACTCGGGCTAGCTTGCTAACCGGACTGGTCAATATAGTCTATCCCCTTTTACACTGAATGTCTTTTCCAGCCACTATAGAGGATGTTAATCCTCCTAAGAATTCTCATCTTATTCATATGCAATTAAATGACTCTAAATGTTATGGTTTGATAACAATTATTCCTGGGGATCAACTACTTATTTCAGCGCTTGGTCACATGCTCAATTTGAATTCAGAAGAATATTAGTCAAAAATCCTGAGGGAGGAAGATTATCTTTTAAAGCAGAGACTTCCTCTTTATCCAGAATGATTGGAATATATAGGCATGACCTTATTAATGCCATTATATCTCCGTTCAATATTATAGGTTCAAGCCTACTCAAAAGACATTCTTTATTTATAACAAAAAGTGAACGAGTCATATCTATAATATATAATCTAGATATAGGTTCCTTAATTGATGAACTAATATGAGCAAAATATGAACTAGGATAGGATTTATAGCCAAAGTAAAATGAATGATGAATAATTTGACTAATTAACGCCAATCATCATCTTGCCCCATTAATTACTCACTACTGCACATTACTACATTACTATATTCCACAATATATTCTCATATACTATATATTTCTACTAATTTATCACAAACGCATGTTAGTATTAGCAACCAGGGTACTGCATTAACTAATGAAAATATCTAATGATACCAATTTCAAATTGAGCATGTGACCAAGCGTGGAAATGACTAGTTGATGATCCTCAGGAATAATTCTCTTGCTGTATTTTGAATTTCCAGTATATCAAAAAAAAAACACCAGCCAAACGAACATACCAACTGGAATTCCAAATCTGGAGGCAACTTTCCAAAATTGCTTCTATATAGTAATTATGTAGAGGGGTAAATGTAGATCAAGGACCAGGAAGCATACCTTAAACAAGATGATGAAGACGAGTGAAGACCTCCTTGAGTCGCAGTAAATGACGGACAGAGCTAAAAAACCAGAAGCAAACGAAGACGGCGACCCAACAGTGACAACCATGAGCAGCGACCGGCCGGATTCGATCGTTCCAATTCAAAGATCAGGTAAGGGACGGGGAGTTGAGCACTGAGAAGAGAAATGATTAGGATGAAAGAAGCCAAGAGTCGATTTTAGAAATGGAGAAGGCGCGCGGGCAGGGGAGGGGGAAAAATGTGGGGAACTTTTTAAGACCGGTTAAGTAGATTAACCGGTCTAAAATGAAGCTTTTTAAGACCGGTTGTCTAACAACCGGTCTTAAATCCACTTTTAAGACCGGTTGTTAGAGAACCGGTCTTAAAAAGCTTCATTTTAGACCGGTTCTCTAGCAACCGGTCTTAAAAAGATTAATTTTTAGACCGGTTATTATAACCGGTCTAAAAATTAATCTTTTTAAGACCAGTTAGTGTATAACTGGTCTAAATTGTATTTTTTAGACCGGTTATTATAATAACCGGTCTCCCAAATTATTTATAATTACGTAAATACCACTGCACATTTCTTTTAGACCTCATTTACTACAACCGGTTTAAATGTGCCGGTCTAAATCACCTTTTTTGTACTAGTGTCGTTTCCTTTGACATCAGCATCAAGCAACGTAGTTGAGCTCATAGGTGTGTTCGTTCCGTTTGCTTCATCCATTCCATACTTCTTCAATAGCTCTTTCAAGTACTTTGTTTGAGATATGAAGATTCCATTCTTTCTTTGTTTGATTTCCAAACCGAGAAAGAAATTCAATTCTCTTATCATTGACATCTCAAACTCTCCCTGCATTATCTCAAAAAATTCCTTACATAGAGATTCATTATTAGCACCGAAAACAATGTCATCAACATATATTTGAACAATTAAAATATCATCACATTTTCGTTTTATAAAAAGTGTTGTATCAACATTTCCCCGTACAAAACCTTGATCAATAAGAAATTTACTGAGCCTTTCGTACCATGCTCTAGGAGCTTGTTTTAAACCATAGAAAGCCTTTTTGAGTTTGAAAACATGGTCAGGTTTGGTAATATCTTCAAAACCTGGAGGTTGTTCTACATACACTTCTTGCATAATGTAGCCATTTAGAAATGTACTCTTTACATCCATTTGATAGAGTTTAAATCCTTTGATGCATGCAAAGGCTAAGAGTACGCGTATAGCTTCCAATCTAGCCACTGGAGCATACGTTTCCTCATAATCAATCCCTTCTTCCTGATTATAGCCTTTGGCCACCAATCTTGCCTTGTTTCTGACAATAATTGCAGATTCATCGAGTTTGTTCTTGAATACCCATTTAGTACCAATGATCGGATGATCCTTAGGTTGGGGTACCAAATCCCAAACTTGATTTCTTTCAAATTGATTTAATTCTTCTTGCATTGCTATAAACCAATCATTGTCTGATAGGGCTTCATCAATGTTAGAAGGTTCAATCTCAGAAATGAATGCAAAAAAACTTACTTCATTGAAAATTCTATTTCTAGTTTTGATCTCTTCATTCACTTCTCCTATAACTTGATCTAAGGGATGACTTTTATTGTATTTCTAGGCTCTAGGTTGTCCTAGTGTTTGTTCTTCTTCCTTGATTTCATCAACTTTTGGAATAAGGAATTTAGAAATAGATTGACCATTTTCTTGATTTAAAACAACTTCATGTTCTTCATCAATGGTTTTGTCAGAGGATTCAAATTCATCAAATACAATATGAATTGATTCTTCAACAACACATGTTCTTTTATTGAAAATCTATATGCTTTACTTAGGTTAGAATACCCTAGAAAAATTCCTTCATTAGTTTTAGAATCAAATTTTCCTAAGTTATCTTTACCATTATTATAAATGAAATACTTACAACCGAAGATGTGTAGATGAGCAATGTTTGGCTTCCTTCCTTTGTATAGCTCGTATGGTGTCTTTCCAAGTTTTGTTCTAATATAGGCTCTATTTGAAATATAGCATGCTGTACTCATAGCATCAGCCCAGAACACTTGAGATGCGTTCTTTTCATTTAACATTGCTCTAGCCATTTCAGTAAGAACTCTATTCTTACGTTCCACGACTCCATTTTGTTGGGTGTCCTTAGAGCAGAGAAGTTGTGATCAATGCCATTAGTATCACAATATTCCTCAAAGGCTTGATTTTCAAATTCTCCACCATGATCCATCCTAATGCCTGTAATGGACATACCTTTCTTATTTTGCACTTTCTTGGCAAAAACAATAAATTCTTCAAACGTTTCATCTTTTAATGATAGAAAAATAACCCATGTAAATATGGAGAAATCATCAACAATGACCAATGAATACAAATTGCCACCAAGACTCTTTACTCTTGCTGGGCCAACTAAATCCATATGCAATAATTGTAGTGGTCTATTTGTTGAATCTCATTTTTCAATTTGAAAGATGATTTAGTTTGTTTACCCTTTTGACATGCGTCACAAATCAAATCATTTTTTAAATTTACTTTGGGTAATCCAAGAACTAAATCCTTTTTGAGTAGTTTGCCTAATTGATGCATATTGACATGAGCCAATCTCTTATGCCATAGCCAACTTTCATCAGTATTACTCAGAAAACAGTTTTCAGATTCATTTCTACTAATATCTAGAGTATAACAATTACCTTCCCTTTTTGCTCTGAGCTTAGCCTTGATATTCTTCTTATCAAGTGGTAAGTCATTCTTGTTGATAATTAGACATTCCTCTGAGTCAAATATTACCCAGCTATTTTTGTCTGCACTTTGACTTACACTTAGCAGTTATGACATAATCCTTCGACATAGTATACGTCTTTGACTTGTATGCCTTTGTCATTTTTTATTTCACCAATTCCTACTATCCTTCCAATTTGATTTCCTCCAAAATTTACCTTCCCACCTTCTTTAGGTTGTAATTTGGTAAAACTGTTGAAATCACCGGTCATATGTCTAGAGCATCCACTGTGTAATACCCCGAATTCTGAGACTTAAGGCTAGAGAATAAGCCTGAGATTAGTGGATTGCTAAGCCCTGATTTAGCAAGATCCTAAATTATGATTAAGAGATATTGACTTCAAAAGTGGAAGAGGTTAGTGATGAATAAACCCTTTTGGAGAATCCAATGTGATTTGAGTTTTGAATGTGATTCGTATGTGTTGTGAACAACGCCGAAACCCTGTATTTAAGTTCAATTATGGATTAACCTCTAAATTGACTTAAAATAGAGGGGAGGGCACATTGTGAAAGAAAATGAATGAGAAAATGTATTTGGTGGTGACTCAAGAGGAATTGCTATAATCAGGGGCAAAACGGTAAAGTTACCGACCGATGGATCGGTTACCGAAGAGGAAACTCATTGGTAACTTCAAGATCAATGGTTGAGATTGAATTGTGTAATAGATCAAGGGGTGGAATCCCATGTGGTGTACTCATGTGAGCTCATAGGAGGTGTGTTGAGATGTTGACACTTTTGGCAAGTTTTGGGCCCTTGGATTGGTCGAAGTGTCAAACTTTATTTTCCTCTCTCCCTCTCACTTTTAGGTCGGTTTTTTCATCCCAAAAACTGATTCTCTCTTCATCATCTTCATCTTCATCTCTCTCCTTCATTCTCCATGGCGCCATGCTTAAGGGGAGGAAAGAGAAATCAAAAGGTGAGATTTTGGTTGGCTTCTTGCCCTCTAATGCTCAATTCATCTTCTATAAAGTTGTTCATAGTGATGAGAGCTTCATCTTTATGGTTTTAGATTTGTGAGAGGAGGTGTTTTGTTGCTTGAGCAAAAGTGGAAAGATGAAGAATCAAGAAATTGGTTTGGGAAAGAGGAAGAGGTGAGTATTTGAAGCCTTTTGATCTAAGTTTTGTGAATTATGGTTGAGTATTGTGAATTTCGAATTTTGCCCTGAATTTGTGTGATTTTTGAAATGCATGAATTGCCTTGTTTTTGAGTGGCAATTGGTGTCTTGATGTGTTATAGAGCCATTGGAATTGGTATGAGAACTTGGAATGAAAAGAGTGGCAATGTGTGTTTGTGTTGGGGTTGTGTGTTGACATATTGTGAATCTTGTGGAAACATGTCAATATAATGTGAATTTGATTGATTTGGTGTTTCCAATGGATTTCCTTGTGCAAATTTATGTGGAAATGGTATTTGGTGTGAATTTGGGAACCATTGGAATCATTGGTGCAAAACTGAGAAATCTGTCCCTTGAAGTTTTGTCTAGGCAGTCTTGTTGTGTGGACGTTTTGACTAGGAAAATGAAATCATAAAATTATGAAACTTTCCAGTCTTAAATTTCACATCCCAAGCTTCACAATGGACATATAATTTGTGCCATTTTGTTTTGTCTTCTGTGAGTTATGGCTGTCCAAAGTTTGAGGTCGAAAATGGATTCTGTTTTGGGACAGTCTTGAGTTTTGGGGAATTCTGTATTTATGTGGTGATTTCCAGTATTGGCAAATATTTTTCCTGTGTAGAGGACTTGAATAGCTTTCATTTTGCTTTGGGATCACCTCATTTTGATTTCTGTGGAATTAGTTATGAGTTTTGGAAGTTCAGCCAAGAAACTAGATTTTCTTGGCCGCGGCCCAAATGTTTCTGGGCAGTTTTGGGCCGCGGCCAGTGGATTTGTGCCACCCCCGAAAATCAGCATTTTGGACTTTTAAAAGGTGATCTTTGGTCAAGTGTTTCCCAAGCCTTTAGGCATATGTTTGGGCTTTGATTAGCCACCTAAAGGTCATGAATAATAACCAACTTAAGTGTTTGAGAGTTAAAGAATTGGAAAAGGGATTTAACCCTATGTCCTTGTTTGGTTATAGGGTTTGATGTTCGCCCTGAACGTGGTTCGATATTCGCCTGGTCGTGAGTAAGCTGTGCTGGAGCTTACGTGGAAAGAGGGTAGGAAACATATCTCTTCTGCTTGTATTTGATATATGTGTTAATGTGTTGGTGCATGTCTTAGCTTTGCATAATTGTGTGTAATTTGAAGCTATGTTTCAATTTATGCTATGGCCATAGGTATATTGTTCGAAGCATTTAGCTTGCAAATTGTCATTGTGTTATTATGAGTTGTGTGATGCAAGCATGTCATGCATTAAACATTTATCATACGTGCATATTGATATTGTTATCCTACTGAGATTCTCTCGAATCTCACCCTCCCCTACTAACCTTTCAGACAGGGTAGTAGATCGATGATGGAGTGAGCAGCCAAGGGCGATGAGGACTTCCTTCGGGTTGAAGATTCGGTAGTTGGTTATCATTATAGTTGGGATGGATATTTGTATTTGAATATGTATATATGTATGTGGATGAGGATTTGATTATGTGTATGAGAAAGATTTGTGTAATCCCCATATGAGGGCTTGTATGGGTGAATGTGCCCTATAAAGCTTGAGTAATATATGGAAACTGGGATTGCCGGGATTATTATATTGCGTACTCTGATATATTTAAATGTGATTTATCTTTGTGTAGTAATTGTATTTGAAATGTGAATGTGAGACTAGGTTATGAATGATTTCGAAAGGTATTTATGAAAACCCTATTGTGAAGATGGGATTTTAAATAAGTTTTGTTTCTTATTGGTCTCTATTTCACTTTAATCGCGTATTTCGAATATTAATTATGGCAGGGGGTTACACACTGTCTATGTACCACTTGTTGTTTTTGGATGCTTTGAAACACATCTGCAATTAAATACGATTAATTCTTAGGTACCCACTTCTTTTTGGGTCCTTTTGGGTTAGTACAGGAAATTTTGCAAACATATGATCCTTTAGGTACCCATTTGTAGGTGCCTATTGTTCCTTTTTTCTTATGAATGCATGAAAAAGTATAATGACCTTTTCTATTACAGTAATTATAGAATGCAAAAGGATTTGATGTATGCACAGAATGCTGGAAATAATTCAAATATGACTTACCTCCTGCTTTCTTTCTACCTTTCCTTCTATCTGATTTTGGATCATATCCAATTCCAGATTGGTCATTTACAAATTGTTGAGCTTTTAAAATAACATTTAGCATCTCACTTCCTTGTGTAAATTTTTCAAGAATTTTTGTGAGATCAGTGTTTTTCTTTTTCAACGAAGAACAATTTTCATAATCCTTTTCTGGACTTTCTTTAAGTTCAATTTCAAGAGCTTTGTTTTTCTTTTTGAAAACAATTAATTCTTTAACTACTTTGATGAATTCAGAATGTAAAGCATTATATTCAGAAAGTAATTCATCATAGGTGGGATCAGAATCATTTACCTCTTCTTCGGTTTCTTCTTGAGCAATGAGACATATATTGTATACTTCTTCTTCATCACTTTCTTCGTCAGAGGAACTATCACCCCATATAGCAGATACAAAGGCCTTCTTTTTGTTAAAGAATTTGCCTTTTCTCTTTTCTTTGCTCTTTTGATTCAGTTCTGGACATTCTGATTTGATATGTCCTGGTTTTCCTCATTCGTAGCAAATGATATGATCTTTGCTGCTAGTTCCTCCTTTCTGAAAGTGTTTGAATCCTTGTCCTCTCTTGTAGAACTTTCTAAATCGTTTTATGATTAGGCCCATTTCATCATCGTCAAACTCCTCATCCTCATCTTGATTTTCTTCTTTTGCTTTTAGTGCTAGGTCTTTCTTTCTCTTGTCACCGATGTCATCTAGTTCTCATTTGAACTTTAGTTTGCTTTCATATTCAGAAAGACTTCCAAATAGAGAAGAAACTGATCTCATTGATTCTCCTTTAGCTTCTTTTATTGCAGTGGCTTTGGCCTCCCATTCTTTAGAAAGAATATTCAAAATCTTTCGTACTTGGGTATGTTGATCATAGATTTTCCCAAGTGCTGAAAGTTGATTAATAAGATGAGTATATCTAAGTTCGAATTCAGATATTGACTCACCTGATTTCATTCGAAGTAGATCGAATTCAGTGACCAAGGTGTTGATCTGATTCTCCTTTATCCCGAAGTTCCTTCATGAGCTATCTCTAGAGCTTCCCACATTTCCTTTGCTGTTGAAAGTGTGCAAATTCTGAAATATTCACTTTGACTCAAAGCACTTTGTAACATCAGAATTGCCTTGCTGTTGAGAGTGATATGTTTCTTGTCATTCTCATCATATTCCACTGGAGTCTTGCGAATTTTCTGAGAATCTACAATCTTTGTAGGTTGATAGTTTCCACTCTCAATCACATCTCATAGCCCATATTCAGTAGCCATCACGAATACTCTGAACTTTGCTTTCCAGAAGGAAAAATGTTCTCCACTAAAACCTGGAGGTCTAGTGATGGATGCTCCGTCGGGAAGAATTCCTTCAACCATGCTTGCCATTGGATCCTTCTTAGGCTGTTAAGCCTTAACAAGAAGGCCTACGCTCTGATACCAAATGTTAGAGCAAGTGTTTCACCCAAGAGGGGGGTGAATTGGGTGATATTAAAATTTCGTTGCAAATATAAAACTTGACGGTGAATATAAAGCAGTAAAGATAAAGGAGAAATATCACCGAAGTGTATACTGGGAGTTATACTGGTTCGGCCACAACCACTTTGACCTACGTCCAGTCCTCAGAGCTTCTCTGAGAGTTTCACTATAACTTCCAAGATTCAGTGGGTTCTTGGCACTTCAGTACAAGCAAGTTCCTTCTCCTGGACACTCGCTCCCCTTACAAGTTGTAATCCAATCCCAACTCAAGGTTCCATAACCTTAAGTTATCTCAATATCAAATATTGATTTTGAATGAAATATCTCTCTCACAGAGTGAATAAGAATCACTGAAGCATAGAATTACAAGTGTAATGTAAAACAGAGTAATGAACTTGATGATACGGTCGTGTGTGTGTTCTTGTTATTTTTCTCTGTTTGGATGTTCCCATATATATAGATACGTTGGTAATGATTGTTGGAACATATTTCTTCATACCCGTTCGAGCGTGCCTAGCCACTGTTGACTTTTCCAGTATTTGAAAGACATACGTTTGCGGTAGGTGGTGGTAGGTGACATTTGAACGTTGGATTTGACTTTTCTTATTTGGTAAGATCTCTTCATTGTTTATCTGTGGATTATGCTAAGAATACTAATACAATGAAAGGTTAATCATATAGGAAACAAATCAATGAGCGTTGGAATGATTTCTAAATTTCTCGACTGCATACTCGAGTAGTTACTTGAGTATTCACTTAAGTTTACTTGAGTACATACTCGAGTATCATCGGGAAAACTTTCATAAACTACAAGCCAATAAGCAAACATAACATTACTCGGGTAGTGCATAAAGTAAAAAAAATTTCAAACCTTTGGAAATACCTGTTTACTTAGGTACTTACTCGGGTATTGCACACTTTTTTTCATTAGTTACTCGAGTACAAACTCGAGTAAAACTTCAAATAAACTTTAGGTTACTCAATGCTTCCCACCAGTAATGTTGGCAGGATTTCATGGCCGAGAGCACTTCACATTTGATTACCTTGTTACTCGAGTCCTTACTCGAGTAAACATAAATTTTCTGCATAGCTTACTCGGGTAGTGACTTGAAGTTCTCTTCTAATTAACTCTGCATACTCGAGTAGTAACTTGAAGTTTTCCTTCTAAGTAATTCTGCATACTCGAGTAGTGACTGGAAGTGAAGGGTGAGAAAAATATTTCATCTTATTCGAGTGCTACCTTCAGGTTTTGCTTACCATAGTGGGTTACTCGAGTAGCTCCTTGAGTAATATTGGTAGGGTTGAAAATGCTGAGAGCAACACATTTCTTGAAACAGAGTAACTCGAGTACAGACTCAAGTATCATTGCCAAGCCGAGAGTAACTGGAAGTCTTTTGCATGGTTACTCGAGTAACGTTAGCAGCCCGAGAGCAACTCCAAGTGAATTCCCTGGTTACTCGAGTAACATTGGCAAGCCGAGAGCAGCTAGAAAACATTTACCTTATTACTCGAGTGCTTACTCGAGTAACGTTGGCAGGTTACTTGAAGTTTGACCTGGTTACTTCAAGTTTCTGTCTCATTACTCGAGTAACCCTTTAGAAAACTTACCAATAATGAAGTTTCTTAGCTTTTTCTCTTGGCCTTTCTTCATTACTCCAATGCTTACTTCAAGTGATGATTTTTCCCTGTTATTACTTTGTTCAAACTTATTTGTTTATCACTCTTTATCATACCATCATTTGTTATCATCAAAACATGAGATCTAACAGTTCATCTATGCGAGAAAAAAGATGAAGTAAGACCAGTATGACTTTGATAAGATATGTGAATACAAATCAAAGTCTTAGGCACTTGTAAGAGTACAAGGTGCTAGACCGACCTACTATGAGAAAGCTACATGGATCAGGTCATAAGCTTATCTCATGTATAACCATGTCACAATGCCCTTTGACCTTAGGTCATCATGGATTCCTACATGAGAGTTGCTAAGCTTTGAATAAGTCAAAAGTCACTTTTGATCAGGTGATGATAAAGGCTACAATCAGGCTTTGTGGTTTTTGATACAGAGGAATATGAATGGTCAAGATGGAATTTGTCACTCACATTAGTAGAGTGATATTACTGGGCCCCTCGATGAGTGAGTCTGAGAAATGTAAGCCATACTACGATGGAAAGGAGCTTCCATTTCTATTGTCAGACTACACAGGAATCGAGAAAGTAATAATCGGGAACAAGAGGATGACATTATCCATGCCTCATCCTTGACCGATATATCATGTGACGAAAGGGACGAGATATGGTTGTATGACAAGTTGCATTGTGTTAACGATCCTCATATGAATTGGGTAGTCGTAATGTCTTACTAGAGGCCGCTTACGACTTATGAGTTAGTACAATTATTAACCTACTGCTAACCTCATATGGGCCTACAGGGTCGCACACAAGAATAACCCAACATGAGATATTGTTTAATCTATGGTGGATGAATTTTATATTTATCTATATAATATAAAATTCATTAATAATATTATATATATATATATATGTATTTTCAAAATACATATTCAGATTGAAAAAAGAGACAATAGATTTAATATATCTTCTTAAGTTAAATATGAGATACTATCTCTCTATCATATTAGTTATTAAATCTAATTTATCTTAATAAAATTAAATTTGAAACTAACACAATATAATAATATCATTATTATATATATACATACATATATATATACATATATATATAATATGTATTTCAAAAATACCTATATATATATAATATTATTAACGAATTTTATATTATATATATAAATATAAATTCATCTATCCTAGATTAAACAATATCTCGTGTTGGGTCATTCTTGTGTGCGACCCTGTAGGCCCATATGAAGTTAGCAGTGGGTTAATAACTGTACTAACTCATAAGTCGTAAGCGGCCTCTAGTAAGACATTACGACTACCCAATTCATATGAGGATCGTTAACACAATGCAACCTGTCATACAACCATGTCACGTCCCTTTCGTCACATGGTATATCGGTCAAGGATGAGGCATGGATAATGTCATCCTCTTGTTCCCGATTATTACTTTCTCGATTCCTGGGTAGTCTGACAATAGAAATGGAAGCTCCTTTCCATCGTAGTATGGCCTACATTTCTCAAACTCACTCATCGAGGGGTCCAATAATATCTCTCTACTAATGTGAGGGACAAATTCTATCTTGATCGTTCATATTCCTCTACATGAAAAACCACCAAGCCCGATCGTAGCCTCTATCATCACCCAGTCAAAAGTGACTTTTGACTAGTTCAAAGCTTACCAACCTCATGTAGGGATCCATGAAGAGCTCAGGTCAAAGACTTTTGACTAGTTCAAAGCTTACCAACCTCATGTAGGGATCCATGAAGAGCTCAGGTCAAAGGGCATTATGACGTGGTTATACATGAGAAAAGCTTTTGACTTGATCCATGTAGCTTTCTCATAGAGGGTCGGTCCAGCACTTGTACTCTTACAAGTGCTTAAGACTTTGATTCGCATCTCTATATCCTATTAAAGTTATAGTGGTCTTATTTCATCTCTTCTCCCACATAGATGACTGACAAGGGACATTTTAGGACAATCTTTATGATTTATCCAAGGATACAATTAACACAGTTAACATGCAAATAATATGATAACATAATGGAGAAATTTCATTAAATTAATAAATCTTAAAGTACAATGATTGGCCCTTAGGGCACAATTTACAATATCATCCCACTTGCCCTAGGTATAATAATTAATTTGACTAATTCCTATTGTCCTAACCTGACGCTCATGATTTGCCTGTGCAAGCGGCTTAGTAAGAGGATTAGTAATATTATCTTCTCTTGCTACTTTGCATATCTTTATATCACCTCTATCATTGATTTCTCTAATAAGATGAAGTCGCCAGAGTATATGCTTGGTCATTTGATGTGACATAGGCTTCTTAGCTTGTGCAATAGCACCACTATTGTCACAAAACAAATCTATTGGATTTGAGATGGTAGGCACCACCCCTAGTTTAGCAATGAACTTTCTGATCCAAACGACGTCTTTATCTGCATTCAATGCTGCTATATACTCAGCTTCTGTTATAGAATATGCTATAGTACTCTACTTGGAGCTCTTCCAGCTTACGGCTCCACCATTCAGGAGGAATACCTATCCAGATTGCGATTTAAGGTCATCTTGGTTAGTTTGGAAACTTGCATCTGTGTAACCGATTACACAGAGCTCATCATCCAATCCACCATAGACAAAAAATAAGACCTTAGT